>SJYT01061600.1:91515-108772 GCA_006410635.1 Cephalophus harveyi | reverse complement strand
AAAAAAAAATAAATAAATAAAAAACCTTACCTTCTCCCTAGGGCTTCTCTAGTGGCTCAGTCGATAAAGAATCTGCCTGCAATGCAAGGGACCTGGGTTTGATCCCTGGGTTAGGAATAACCCCTGGAGGAGGAAATGGTAATCCACTCCAGTATTCTTGCCTGGAGAGAGGAGCCTGATGCACTATAGTCCATGGGATCGTAAGAGTCAGACACAACTTAGTGACAAATTCGCCACCTTTCCCTATGCCTTCCTGGATTCACTGAGTTCATATATTTTAGAATATGTTACAGGATACCTTTGATAAAAGCATTACTCTAAAGTGGACACATAAATTACAATGTAATTTTCAGTTGTGTGTGCACTCATGGAAAAATCATTCTTCTTATTCCAAAGATTATAAACCCTGTTTTCATATTAAAAGCTTCTAGGGAACTTTAAAAAATACTAATATCTGGTCCTATCTGCAGAATTTCTTATTTGATTGGTATGATGTAAAGACTAGATATGAACATTATTCAAAAATAATAATAATGAAGTGATTTAATGTACATCTAGAGTTTAGAAGCACTGCTTTTTAATCATGAGAAATCCTAGAAAAAGAATTTGTAAAAACGCCCTAATACAAGCTATGTTATTATTAAGAGGTTTCTGAGATGCCAAATGCCTCAAACTTGTATTTTTGTTTGCCAAAGCAGTTCAAAAATACAGATTAAGTACTCATTTCAAGAACCACTTGGCAATGGGATTAGCCCCATCTATGTATTATTGAAATAACTAAAGATTACTCCTTCAAGTTTCCAAGCCTATTTAAAAATCTATTCTAAACCAGAGTTACTAAGGTTTCAAGGGAAGACCTAAGAAATAATGTAATGTTGCAGGATTTTCAAGAAGATTTTATATACTTATTATCATGTACTGTTGAGTTTACTGGGAGCAACATTTCCAAAAATGTATAGGTGGGTAAGAAGAGGCAGCGTCTAGATCCCTCTAAATATCCACATTCCCTCAGAGTATTGCAGGCAACCTCGTAACTGTCACTCTTTAAAAAATATTTTCGATAATATCTTAAAGCAGATAGCATATCTTAAAGCACATGTGCAACATATATACACTTCTAGTAAATTGATTCCTACCCAAATGGCTTTTTCTATGTGCAAATCAGTACGAATGAACTCTTAATGCATATCCTTCAGTGGAAATACTAATTTTTCTCACTGGGCAAAGTTTATAAGAGCCAAAATGGAGGCACTTCAAGAAAAAATAATAATAATCAGTGTCCCCTCCATTTGGAAAGGAAATCAGGTTGAAAGTACAGGACTTGAGGGATAACAAAGGTTAATAGCCTATTATGCAGAAAAATTATGCAAAAGCATGAATAAAAAACACTTTAATGCACTATTGTCTTTTATTTTATTGGTTTTACAGTGCTGTTTTTTTTTTTTTAAACATTGTTCCAAATTGGTTTGGTCTATGTCACTGGTATTTAGATTCAGAATGTCCCTCAAAATATAAAATAATAATAGTTGACCCTGACCAGATGAAAAGTAATGTCTCAGGGAGAAGAGGGGCAAACTGAAAATGAAGTTAGCATTTTCCTGAACTCTCCTGAAGGCAATCAGAACAAGGAAATTAAAATATTCCATTCTCCTTATGTGTAAATGCTGTTCTGACTACTTAGAAATGAAAAATTTAAAAAAGATCTTTAGAATTTGGAAAACATTAAAAGGCATAGGTTTGATTCCGGTCTCATGTATCTGTTATAGGACATAGTAGAAGTTCATATCATTCATATGGCCCAACTAGTCCTTTCCCATTTTAAATTATCAATGTACTTCCATTCAGTTATATTCCATTTGGATATTTCTTAGGGAATATTCAAATAAATAAAAATTATGCATTTATTTCTTCAAGCGTCTGTCAAAATTGATAGATGTATAGTTCTTATACTCTGTGAAAGTGTGAAAGTGTTAGCTGCCCAGTTGTGCCCGACTCTGTGTGACCCCATGGTCTGTAGCCCACCAGGCTCTTCTGTCCATGGAATTCTCTAGACAAGAATATTGGAAAGGGTAGCCATTCCATTCTCCAGGGGATCTTCCCTACCCAGGGATCGAACCTGGTTCTCCTGCATAGGAGGCAGATTCTTTACTGTCTTAGCCACCAGGGAAGACTCTCATACTCTTAAGGGGAAACCAGTTAGACGCCAGCCACTTCCTAGAACCTCCTGGAGCCCTACTTTCAGTCAAAGGGGTTGTGAATTCACATTGATGTGGGTTTCAGACAATGATAGTGGTTTGAGGATGTGTTTGAAACAATGATTTGACTTTAATAAGTGTTTTTGTAGAGAAACCATAAACATTCTGACTAATTTTGATTTATGGAGAAAAATAGGACTGTAACAAGCTGCTTAAAATCAATCCAGGAAAACATTTAAAATGACCAATTTACCATACTTCACTGGGCTTCCCAGGTGGCGCTAGTGGTAAAGAACCCCCCTGCCAATGCAGGTAGACGTAAGAAACACTGGTTCTATCTTTGGGTCAGGAAGATCGCCTGGAGGGGGGCACAGAGGAACCTGGGGGTCTATAGTCCATAGGGTCGCACAGAGTTGGACATGACTGAAGCAACTAATCATGTATCATATTTCACTGTCCAAAATCTCAGCAAAATTAGCAGTTTCAATGTGTGTTTGCAATATGCAAGCTGTCTTTAGTGTAGTGGAGTAGTGGTGTTAGTTGCTCAGTCGTGTCCCAGTCTTTGCAACCCCAGGGACCATGCCCTGCCAAGCGCCTCTGTCCATGGAATTCTCCAGGCAAGAATACTGGAGTGGGTTGCCATTCCCTTCTCCAGGGGATGCTCCTGACCCAGGGATCAAACCCAGGTCTCCTGAATTGCAGGCATATTCTTTGCCATCTGAGCCATCAGGGAAGCCCAACGTTATCTTTAGCATAAGCAAATTACCACAAGAATAATATTCCTTCATTCATTCTTCTTCAATGTTGTTGTTTTTCAACAAATATACAATGGATACTATACTGCTGCTGCTGCTGCTACTAAGTTGCTTCAGTCGTGTCCGACTGGGCAACCCCATAGACGGCAGTCCACCAGGCTCCCCCATCCCTGGGATTCTCCAGGCAAGAACACTGGAGTGGATTGCCATTTCCTTCTCCAATGCATGAAAGTGAAAAGTGAAAGGGAAGTCGCCCAGTCGTGTCCAACTCTCTCTAGGTGATAGAAATACGGAGAAAAATGGTACCTGATTTCTTCATTATTTCACAGAGTACAGAGTGCGATCAGCAGAATTTGAAGACCACCAAGATTACACACACACTGTATAGCCTCCTCCCTTTGAATGTAGACTGGATTTTTTTAATCTAATGGAATATCACTCCCATGATAATTGGCAAAATTTTCCAGATTTAATTAAGGCCCCACACCAGTTGCCTTCAGGTTAATCAAAGTGGAGATGATCCTGGGTGGGTCTGACCTAATTAGATAAAGGAGACAAGCAGCACAGCACACCCTAGTTTGCTGGAATTAAAGGAGTAAGCTGTCATGTTATGAGAGAAGGGGACAATATGACAAGGACTGAGGGTGACCTCTAAAAACTGACGGCAGCTCCTCACCACAAGCTCTCTTGAAAATGGATCATAGCATCAGTCACACAGGGTGTGTTAATGAATTCTGCCAAAAAACAAACGAGCTGGAGAAGAGTGCTGAGCCTCAGATGAGCCTGTGGCCACGGTTAACACCTTGATTTCAGTGTAGTGAGAACCTGGCTAGAGGATTCAGCTAACCTGCACCCGAACTCCTGACGTGCAGAAACTGAGAACTAAGAAACTTAACGTGGACTTAAGCGCCTAATCTTGGGACAATTTGCTACACAGCAATAGAAAGCTAAGCGAAAGGGAACTTTCTCAGTCATGTCCGACTCTTTGCGACCCCATGGATTGTAGCCTACCAGGCTCCTCTGTCCATGGGATTCTCCAGGCAATACTACTGGAGTGGATTGCCATTCCCTTCTCCAGAGGATCTTCCCGACCCAGGGATCGAACCTGGGTCTCCTGCATTGTAGACAGACACTTTACTGTCTGAGCCACCAGGGAAATCCTTAATAGAAAGCTAATAAACCGACAAATAATAGATTCCTGGGTTGGGAAGATCCCCTGGAGGAGGGAAGGGCAAACCACTCCAGTATTGTTGCCTAGAGAAGTCCATGGACAGAGGAGCCTGGCGGGCTATAGTCCTTGGGGTCGCAAAGAATTGGATACAACTGAGAGACTAATACTTTCACTAAAGTGTTAAAAGTACTATGAGAGAGCAGCATGGTAAACAAGGTGGGCACAGAAGAAGTTGTAAAATCTCCCTGGTAGAATGAAGAGGTCATTGTAGATGGGTCCATGAAATTTGACTGCAAATGGGTCCATGAAATGTGATTGCATCTGAAACATTTATTAATTAAGTGACTGGTACAGGCTAACATGAGGTGTTGGACACACAAACATAGAAAAACAATTTTCCCAGATCTTGAGTTGCTAAAATACTGACAACGTACAAGGTAGGACAGTGCATGCACCAGGGAGTACTCCAAGCAAAGGCAGGCTAGCAACAGCTAAGAGTTATTGGGAGCTCACTTTGCAAAACCCATGATTTTGAGTGGCTCACAAGTATTAACCTACTTAATATTCAAAACAACATAATGGTATAGCAGCTATTATCATCCCCAGGTGAATGCTGAGAAACTGATGTACAGATAAAGTAAGTTACACACTGTGATGCAGCCATTAACTAGTATAGTTTGGATTCACCCCAGATGGTCTGACTGTAGAGTTCCTACTCATAACTATATGGTGTAAGAGTCCATGGTAGCCTAAAACAGGTTAGCAAGTTCTGAGAAGTATTTTTTGCTTTGAATTTTTTGCAATCAACTGGATGAAAAATACTAGCCACATCTGCTCCTTCTTGGCTAACATATGATTGGTCTATCTGCGTTAAACTATCAAATGATGATTAAAAAAAATAAGCGGGAGCAAAATTGTAATTATACTGTGGGACTATGGTGGACACAACATTAATAAAAAGGGATAAAAGGGTTACTAAATGAGAAGTTTAGGGTGGAGCCAGGGTGGTTAAGAAAAGAATTAGCAAAAATTAAAATAAATTATCTTGGGGCAGTTATCTTGAAATTATTCTAGATGTTTTATCTAAAAATGTAATAAAGATACTTCATTTAATGTTGCAGTAGCTTTTGCATGAAATAAATAAGTATCTAAATGATGAAATCCAGAGTTCCAAATCTGTCATTAAAAAAAAAAATCAGTTGAACTTTCAAAAGTTTTCTGCAATGGAGCAGAGCAGTAAAGGGTTAAGCATGCAATTATACTCCAATCATACGCTGAGTTTTGCAAAGGTTTAACTTTACCTGAATTAAGTAGTGTTTTCAAAAAGGTTTACTGTCAGAGTTTGTGACCTGATTTTATACATTCAGTTTTATGATGTGTATTATGATTGCATGCAGATTTCCATTCTAATGGAGAACAGGGTGAACTTCTTAATTTTCAAAAACCAATTGTATCACTGCTGGTGTGAGCATACATATTTTTACAGAAATCCATTAATCAATACTCTTGCAGTCAAAATGTTTCCTATCAGCAAAGAAGACAATAACACTACGTGTGCTTTATTTTTTTCACTTATTTCACAGAGTCTATTCTTCTATTAAGTTAATATAAGAATCCAATTCATAAGAGCAAACTAAAGCATCTCATTCCTGGTTTTTAAAGAATATTTTATAATTTTAATGGTTCTGTTACATACAGTTGGAGAGTGGAGTTCCTATGCTTGTCATTTTTTTTTTCTTTTATTGAAGAAGAGAAGAGATCATTTTGCTTCTACACATGAAATGGAACAGAGGAAGTAATTGCCATCTTCTGATGTCATTGATATATGACTTTCTCTATTTCTAATCCTCTACTTGTAATTAAGGTCTTTTAAAAACCCCTTTTTAAATGATTTCCAGTGTAATCAAGAAACAAACAACAAGACCAAGAAATATTAAGCTGTGTTCTTGATTCTACCATAAAGAGACAAACTCTGTTATATCAAATATGGTTTCATTACTGGTGAGCTACAAGACAAGTTTCTGTAGTGTTTTCTCAGGACCTTACACAGGCATCTTCAATGTTCCAGGTGCTAAGGATGCAAATAAAAACGTACGGGTCTTGCTTTCAAAGAGCTTAGTCTAAGGAATAAGTCTCAAAAATACAGAGGATATTATGAGTGGAGGATTCCAAAGTAGAATAATAAATTTCAAGATGATTTAGACATGTGGTAGGATGAGAAAAACTTGAATAAATGACACTCAATGAGATGTTAAAGTGGTAGGGAAAGTACTTATCAACGAATTCTTCTTATCAACAAATCGCAAAACAATGCTTATGTTAAAGTCTCTCAAAATTGCTGAGGTGAGATCATGAGTTTGTATTTCAGCTAAAGAACAAAATATGTCCACCAGGCGTCCCTGATGGCTTCGTGGTAAAGATTCCGCCTGCCAATGCAGGAGATCCGAGTTCAGTCCCTGGTCCGGGAGGATCTCACATGTCATGCAGTGTCTAACTCCATGTTCACAACCATTGAACCAGGAGAGCTCTGGAGTCCAGGAGCCAGGGCTACTGAGCCCACGTGCTGCAACTACCAAAGTCCATATGGCCTGTGAGCCCATTTTTGTAACTAGAGAAGCCACCGTCATGAAAAGCCTGTGCACTGCAGCTAAAGAGCAGCCCTCGCTTACAGCAAATAAAGAAAAGCTTGTGCAACAGTGAAGCCCAGTGTGGACAAGACAAATTAATAAGTAATATTTTTTAAAATATTTAAAAAACAACCTAGGTCTACCAACACAGACTATGGCCCAGGTACACTATAGCATCTAGGTAAATGCTTATGACATTTTTGAGGATGAGTTTTGTTTTGGAAAATAGTGAAAATGTAGCTTTATTCAAATGTTTTTCAGGCTGTAAAACCAAATCCAGACTTGTAGAAGATATTAATAAAGTATAGGCACACTGCTCAGAAAAATTGTGCATTAGGTACCAAATCACCACAATAAAGCACATATGAGACATAGGCAGGGCAATGGTGCATGTCCCCACAGGTCAGACAGAAAAACTTCATGAATGACACAGCTTTCAGTAGGGTACTTATAAGGATTGTGCCCAGTAGTGGGAAAAAATTAGCCCTAGATTAAACACAGCTCTTGTTCTCAAATACTTTGTAAGTAATTTAACTATGATGAAAAAATATAAAGCAAACCAAAATATCCAGCACCCAACAAGATAAATTTGAAATATCTGGTATCTAATCAAAGATCATGAGGAATGAAAAGAAGAAAAATTTGATCCCTAATGAGAAAAATAAATCAACTGAAACTTAGAACTGATATATATATATATATGTATATATTCAAATTAGCAGATAAGGAATTTATATAGTTGTTATGATACATTTCTTATAACATGGAAGATGCTATAACTATATAAAAAATTGACAGATTAAAACTCCAATGTCTGAGATAAAAATATGATGGATGGAATTAATGAACAATTCAGTTCATTTCAGTCGCTCAGTCGTATCCGACTCTTTGCGACCCCATGAATCGCAGCACGCCAGGCCTCCCTGTCCATCACCAACTCCTGGAGTTCGCTCAGATTCATGTCCATCCAGTCAGTGATGCCATCCAGCCATCTCATCCTCTGTTGTCCCCTTCTCCTCCTGTCCCCAATCCCTCCCAGCATCAGAGTCTTTTCCAATGAGCCAACTCTTCGCATGAGGTGGCCAAAGTACTGGAGTTTCAGCTTCAGCATCATTCCTCCCGAAGAACACCCAGGACTGATCTTTAGAATGGACTGGTTGGATCTCCTTGCAGTCCAAGGTACTCTCAAGAGTCTTCTCCAACACCACAGTTCAAAAGCACCAATTCTTCTATTGTATACTGTACAATAATGGAGAAGAGAGGAGACCATGGGGCCAGTGAAAATGGATCATCACTGGCCACAGCAAAGACGGGTCTTCATCCAAAGAAGGTGATGCTGTATGGTGGTGGTGGTGGTTTAGTCGCAAAGTCGTGCCCAACTCCTGCGACCCCATGGGCTGTAGCCCTCGAGACTCCTCTGCCCATGGGATTCTCCAGTAAGAATACTGAAGTGCGTTACCATTTCCTTCTCCAGGGGATCTTCCCAACCCAGGAATCAAATCCAGGTATCCTGCATTGCAGGCAGATTATTTACCAACTGAGCTATAAGGGATGCTGTATATACGGTGAGATTGGGAGTCCTATATTACAAGCCACTTCTGGAAAACCAAACAATTAATTCTAACAAGTACTGCTCCCAATTAGACCAACTAAAAGCAGCACTTTGATGAAAAGTGTCTAGAATTAATCAAGAGAAAACACATAATCTTCTATCAAGATAATGCAAGACCACATGTTTCTTTGATGACCAGGCCAAAACTGTTACAGCTTGTCTTGGAAGTTCTGATTCATGCACTGTATTCACCAGACATTGCACCTTCAGATTTTCATTTATTTTGGTGTTTACAAAATTCTCTTCAGTTCAGTTCAGTTCAGTTGCTCAGTCGTGTCTGACTTTTTGCGACCCCATGAATCGCAGCACACCAAGCCTCCCTGTCCATCACCAACTCCCGGAGTTCACTCAGACTCACGTCCAGCTAGTCAGTGATGCCACCCAGTCATCCTCTGTCGTTCCCTTCTCCTCTTGCCCCCAGTCCCTCCCAGTATTAGAGTCTTTTCCAATGAGTCAACTCTTTGCATGAGGGTGGCCAAAGTATTGGAGTTTCAGCTTTAGCATCATTCCTTCCAAAGAAATCCCAAGGCTGATCTCCTTCAGAATGGACTGGTTGGATCTCCTTGCAGTCCAAGGGACTCTCAAGAGTCTTCTCCAACACCACAGTTCAAAAGCATCAATTCTTCGGGGCTCAGCCTTCTTCACAGTCCAACTCTCACATCCATACATGACCACAGGAAAAACCATAGCTGTGACTAGACAGATCTTAGTCGGCAAAGTAATGTCTCTGCTTTTGAATATGCTATCTAGGTTGGTCATAACTTTCCTTCCAAGGAGTAAGCGTCTTTTAATTTCATGGCTGCAGTCACCATCTGCAGTGAGTTTGGAGCCCAAAAAAATAAAGTCTGACACTGTTTCCACTGTTTCCCCATCTATTTCCCATGAAGTGATGGGACCAGATGCCATAATGGAAGAAAAAAAAAATCAGTTCCCTGGAAGACTGTAAGATGCACCGGGAACTATTCTTTCCTCAAGGAGATAAAACGTTTTGGAAAGATGGAATTATAAAATTGCCTAAAAAATAGCAGAAGAGAGTGGAACAAAATGTTGAATATGTTGTTCAATGTCAGAAACAAAATGAATATGTTGTTTCATTTTCTTGGTGAAAATGAAAAATGTATCTTTTATTTTTACTTATAGCTCAAAAGAACTTTTCGGTCAATGCAATATATAAATGATTCAGAAGTCTAAATGAAACAGACATTAGTAATTAGTTGTAGTTTATAAATTTATATTAGATTACATCATTCACGTATTTGATNCTTGATTCCAGCTTGTGCTTCTTCCAGCCCAACATTTCTCATGATGTACTCTGCATATAAGTTAAATAAGCAGGGTGACGATATACAGCCTTGACCTACTCCTTTTCCTATTTGGAAATGAACAACTAAGTATGGCAAAAGTAAATATTAGTGAGCTTAAACACATAATAATGGGAAGTACAAAATAAAAATTCAGTTACATTAAAAGAGCATCAGTGAGCAGCAGAACAACTTAAATTGTCTAATATGTATGTAATTGCAGTCAGCAAATTAGAGGAGAAAAAAGAGGATGATAGAAGAAATTTTTTTAAAATAATCAAAAATCAGTGAGGGAAAGAGAGAAAAGGAATATACAAGGAGATTTCTACAAATAAAAGAGACAAGGCAAACGTTAACTGTCTGCAATTTATGGACTTTATTTAGATTCTGATGCAATAAAAAATTATTGATGATATTAAGACTTTTGTGAAACTGGTTTTCTAGTTTTGTTTTAAGAAGTTTCAATATATGTAGAGTTATAATTTACACTGAAATATTTAAAGTTGAAATTAAAGAATGTCTAGTACTTGCTATAATATAGTATGAAGAGAGGGAAATATTTGGGGTTAAAGATTAAATCAGAATGGTAACGAGTTGATAATATTTGAAGCTGGTGATGAATATATGGGAGCTTGCTATATCATTCTTTTCCAAGAAGATGTTGGAGAGACAGTGCAGAGCAGGAATTTCAATCACGGTCTTTGAAGCCAAATTATCTGGGTTCAAGCATTCTTAACCTCTTTAGACCCAATTTTAATAATCATAAAATAGTACCAATTTTAATGGTAACTTTAAAATGACTACAGAGTAAATGACACTTCTTTATAAACATTTCAATGTCTGGACTATAATAATTTCCAAATAAATTCTACCTATTATTTGCAGAGTGACCTAATCACAAAGATTATTCTGGATGGTATAATGGATTAAATAAGAGCCCTAAGGAAAAGAAAGAAATTAGAGTGCTCTTGTAATAATAAAGAGAGGATTCAAGCAATGACAGCTTAGTTAAAAATGGAATGCGTTTGAAATTCAACCAGATAGGATTTGAAAATGAAGTAGTATTTGGAAGTGAGGTATAGAAAGAATCAAAGATGTTTCCAAGATTTAAAGTAAGAAAATTGCATTGTTGTGAAATAATGTGTTGCATTATTTGTCATGAGGATGATGTCAAGTTAAAATTGATTTCAGTATCATTTCTTATGACAAAATAAGATGTTATATTTATAGTAATGGTTTTATCTTTGTTTTAAAATTAGTAGGTTAAGTAACTGAACCTTGCCAAACAAACACCATGTAAGTATAAGACTCGGATATTGACATGTTTTGAATTTCCCCCTGTGATTCAGTTCTCACATGTACTTCTTTAAACCTAATATTAAAAATAAACAAGCAAGCAAAAAGCCTTGGTGGAAATGCTTGATTTCTCCTTGCTTACAAAAGCTTTAAAGAATAGATGTCATTGCTATTTTTATATATGTTAATCTAAAGTTATTACAGTTCATGAATAATTCTCAGTATTGAGAGTTTCAAATGTGACTATTACTACTAACTCTAAAAACTATTTCTGGCATTTTAATTTGTATAGTGATTGATTTTTTCGTATTGGAGAGAAATGGTATAAATAAAGTTAGTTGCCTACAATCAGATATTAAGACAGCATTTAACTGCATAGAGAGCTGGTGCATGGAGGTTAAGGGCTTCATCAGTGTGTTCTAAGTGTGCCTTTTGAAAATGAAGTAGTATTTGGAAGTGAGGTATAGAAAGAATCAAAGATGTTTCCAAGATTTAAAGTAAGAAAATTGCATTGTTGTGAAATAATGTGTTGCATTATTTGTCATGAGGATGATGTCAAGTTAAAATTGATTTCAGTATCATTTCTTATGACAAAATAAGATGTTATATTTATAGTAATGGTTTTATCTTTGTTTTAAAATTAGTAGGTTAAGTAACTGAACCTTGCCAAACAAACACCATGTAAGTATAAGACTCGGATATTGACATGTTTTGAATTTCCCCCTGTGATTCAGTTCTCACATGTACTTCTTTAAACCTAATATTAAAAATAAACAAGCAAGCAAAAAGCCTTGGTGGAAATGCTTGATTTCTCCTTGCTTACAAAAGCTTTAAAGAATAGATGTCATTGCTATTTTTATATATGTTAATCTAAAGTTATTACAGTTCATGAATAATTCTCAGTATTGAGAGTTTCAAATGTGACTATTACTACTAACTCTAAAAACTATTTCTGGCATTTTAATTTGTATAGTGATTGATTTTTTCGTATTGGAGAGAAATGGTATAAATAAAGTTAGTTGCCTACAATCAGATATTAAGACAGCATTTAACTGCATAGAGAGCTGGTGCATGGAGGTTAAGGGCTTCATCAGTGTGTTCTAAGTGTGCCAATAGTGAGTTTGGATTCCTTGCCTTCACTTACAGCAGTAGGAGGGATGAAATGAGACGGAAGTCTGTATAAAACCCCCCTCCTCTTGGATACTTACTGAATTACCATCCTGTCTTTCAGTATTTGCCTTTCTTGCTAAGTGCACAGATGGGAAGTCAGAACCTCTTCATGTATAAATCAGTGTCCACTTTGGTTCCTTTCTCCCTCGTAGCTTCCGTGAAAACACAGATGGCTGGGTTCTGAAACACCTGTTCCAAATGTGGACATGCTTGCATTTCCCAAGTATTTGAGAAGGGGCACATTTCATTTGATTTTACTTTGTTTACCTTGGGTAAAGGGAAACTATTTATTTGACCGATTATTTCATTTTAACTCTCTACAACCTTCTCTCTCCCATCTCGGTAAAAGCAGCACATTTTTCCTGGAACTGAAACCTTGACTCAAAGCATGACGGGATATCCAGGGTCGCATGGCAATCAACAATACCCCAAGACAGACACAATAAAACAACAAAAGTATATTTTTAAAAATGCCAGTGCTATAGATTGGATGCCTAATATTTACAATTGCTGTGATAGGAATCAAGAAGTTATAAGGTCTGATCTTAAACTCTTATTCCTGATTATGTGCAAATAATAGACAAAGGATTTTCAATATATCTAATGGTTCGATGACCTTTGGGACTTTTAAATTCACTGAGTTTGGGTACAAGAGAGTCTATTTTCACTGCCAGCTTTCCTACTCTTCATCTATGGAGTCTGGCAGGGAAAACAGTCCTACCAAAGATTAAGGCAATTATCTAAGAGCCCATAAAGGGTGCATTTCCGCTGGCTTTGTGGCCATGTTTCTACACAGGCACTCTTGAGTAACTGACTCCCAAACAACCTGAAGTATATATCAGTTTCTATGTATTTTGGATATAATGTGTCTATGCTGTATTATTTATTGCAGTGTTAAAAGATATGCATATTTTTGCTTAGGAATGCAGACTTCAAGATAAAGTGGCAGATAGAAATATATAATTGTTTTTATTGCTTTTCATTTTCTTAATTGAAACAATGCATATAGGCATATAAATCACTAAGTGGTCACAAAATAATATATCTATGTATCTATTATCTCATTGAAGAAATGGAGTATTATGAGTGCCAGAAACTACCATCATGCTCTCCTCAGTCACTTCCCTCTCTCTCCTCTCCTAACAGAACCATGAACCTAAAAGTATTTATTTTTCTATCAAATTTTCACTATATATCTCTGGCTTTCTTAATTCCACATTGTATGTGACACTCCTCCCTCTGCTTGTAAGAGTAGGTTTTTCATTTTGATTGTAGTAAAGTGCTCCATCACATAAAGCTTTCCTGTGTGGAAGTGGATGTATTCCCAACTTTGCGTTTCATTGGTAAATATATGTATCCTTTGCACTTCCCGGCTTCCCTTGTGGCTTAGCTGGTAAGGAATCCACCTGCAATGCGGGAGACCTGGGTGCAATCCCTGGATTGGGAAGATCCTCTGGAGAAGGGAAAGGCTACCCACTCCAGTATTTTGGCCAGGAGAATTCCATGGACTGTATAGTCCATGGGGTCACAGAGAGTTGGACACGACTGAGCAACTTTAACTTTTGCACTTCCACCTAAATTTCAGAATAAGTTTTTAATTCCCATCAAAGAAGAATGTTTAGTTAGGGTTCTCTACAGTAACAGAAATAAATGGATATATACTTGCATATTGCCTTATACATGGGGCTTCCCTGATAGCTCAATTGGTAGAGAATCCGCCTGCAATGCAGGAGACACCGGTTCTATTCCTGGGTCAGGAAGATCTGCTGGAGAAGGGATAGGCTACCCACTCGTATTCTTGGGCTTCCCTTGTGGAGAAGCTGGTAAAGAATCCGCCTGCAACGCGAGAGACCTGGGTTCGATCCCTGGGTTGGAAAGATCCCCTGGAGAAGGGAAAGGCGACCCACTCCGGTATTCTGGACTGGAGAATTCCATGAACTGTACAGTCCATGGGGTCACAGAGAGTCGGACACAACTGAGTGGCTTGCACTTTCACCGTATATATATAGACAGAGAGGGTGAGATATTTACTATGAGTGATTGGCTAAGAAGTGCCAGGAACTGCCATCTGAAAGCTAAATGGCCATCAAAGCTGGTGGTGGTGTTCCAGGCTAAATCCAAAGGACTGTGACCCAAGGGAAACGATGGTATGAGTCCCACCCAATCTGAAGGCCTGAGAAACAGAAGTGTTGCTATCCAAGGGCAGGAGAAGATGGATGTTCTAACTAAAGCAGAGGACACATTTGCTCTTCTTTCACATTTTTGGTCTCTTCTGCCCTCAGTGGATTAGATGGTCCCTACCCACACTGGGCTTCCCTGGTGGCTCAGAGGTTAAAGCGTCTGCCTGGAATGCAGGAGACCGGGTTTGATCCCTGAGTCGGGAAGATTCCCTAGAGAAGGAAATGGCAACCCACTCCAGTACACTTGCTTGGAGAATCCCATGGGGGAGGAGCCTGGTGGGCTATAGTCCATGGGGTCACAAAGAGTCGGACACGACTGAGTGATTTCACTCACCCACATTGGTAGCAATGATCTTCTTTACTTCGTCTACTGATTCAAAGGCAAATCTCTTCTAGAAACACTCTCACATACACAACCAGCAATAATGTTTTGCCAGCTATATGGGCATTCTGTGGCTTAGTCAAGTGGACAGGTAAAATTAATCATCACAGAGGGAGAAAAAGCTGCTGGGGTTCTTTTTTACTGGGACTAGATAAAATCTACAGAATGATTTGAGAAGGATTAATATATTTTCAATTGGATTTCTAAACTAGGAAAATGAAGTAACCCTCAATTTATTGAGAAATTTTCATATTTTGTTCAGTAATGGATTATATATATCTGTGCAAAACTGTTAATTTATTGAAGAATTTTATCTAAGATTTATAATTGTCTACTATTCAAATGGAATCATTAATCATTTCCATTTCTAATTGTATGTTGCTGTGATAGGAAAGTATAATTAGCTTTTATTCCAGGTTTGTCACAATTCTTGATAAAATCACTTAAATTTTTTAATAATATATAGTTTTAAAATTTTTGCATTTATAACCCTGTTATATGTATTTAGGGCTTCCATGGTGGCTCAGATGGTAAAGTGTCTGCCTGTGATGTGGGAGACCTGGGTTCCATCCCTGGGTCAGGAAGATCCCCTGGAGAAGGATATGGCAACTCACTCCAGTAATTTTGCCTGAAAAATTCCATGGACAGAGGAGCCTGGTAGGCTAGAGTCCATAGGGTCGCAAAGAGTCAGACACGACTGATTGCCTTCATTTATATGTATTTAGAGGCAGAGCTATCTTTTAATTTCTAATACTTAAGAATCAGTTTAGTTCACTTCAGTTCAGTCGCTCAGTCGTGTTCGACTCTTTGCAACCCCATGAATCACAGCACGCCAGGCCTCCCTGTTCATCACCATCTCTCGGAGTTCACTCAGACTCACGTCCATCGAGTCAGTGATGCCATCCAGCCATCTCATTCTTGGTCGTCCCCTTCTCCTCCTGCCCCCAATCCCTCCCAGCATCAGAGTTTTTTCCGATGAGTCAACTCTTCGCATGAGGTGGCCAAAGTACTGGAGTTTCAGCTTTAGCATCATTCCTTCCAAAGAAATCTCAGGGTTGATTTCCTTCAGAATGGACTGGTTGGATCTCCTTGCAGTCCAAGGGACTCTCAAGAGTCTTCTCCAACACCACAGTTCAAAAGCATCAATTCTTTGGTGCTCAGCCTTCTTCACAGTCCAACTCTCACATCCACACATGACTACTGGAAANTTTGATCTCTGGTTCCTCTGCCTTTTCTAAAACCAGTTTGAACATCAGGGAGTTCACGGTTCACGTACTGCTGAATAGATATGTTCAGTTTCCTTGTCTCATAGCACTGACTAGGACTTCCAATGCAATGCTGAAGAAAAACAATAAAACTGGGAATTCTAATCTTATTATGGTTTCAGAGATAAATCTTTTAATATTTCAATATTAATTATGACTTTTTAGAAAATCTTTGCTTTGGACTGAGGAAGATTCCACCAAGTTCTTTTTTGCTAAGATATATTTTTTTAATCAACATGGGCATTAAAATTTATAAAATTTGCTAGCATATTATAAACAATAAAACTGGGAATTCTAATCTTATTATGGTTTCAGAGATAAATCTTTTAATATTTCAATATTAATTATGACTTTTTAGAAAATCTTTGCTTTGGACTGAGGAAGATTCCACCAAGTTCTTTTTTGCTAAGATATATTTTTTTAATCAACATGGGCATTAAAATTTATAAAATTTGCTAGCATATTAAAAAGCAGAGACATTACTTTGCCAACAAAGGTCAGTCTAGTCAAGGCTATGGTTTTTCCACTGGTCATGTATGGATGTGAGAGTTGGACTGTGAAGGAAGCTGAGCGCCGAAGAATTGATGCGGTGTTGGAGAAGACTCTTGAGAGTCCCGGGGACTGCAAGGAGAGCCAACCAGTCCATTCTAACGGAAATCAGTCCTGGGTTTTCATTGGAAGGACTGATGCTGAAACTGAAACTCCAATACTTTGGCCATCTCATGCGAAGAGTTGACTCATTGGAAAAGACTCTGATGCTGGGAGGGATTGGGGGCAGGAGGAGAAGGGCGCGACAGAGGATGAGATGGCTGGATGGCATTTACTCAGTGGACTCGATGGACCTGAGTTTGAGTGAACTCCGGGAGTTGGTGATGCACAGGGAGGCCTGGCATGCTGCGATTCATGGGGTTGCAAAGAGTTGGACATGACTGAGTGACTGAACTGACTGAACTGAGTGACTGAAAGTTAATTGGGGTGGACTTTCAGTTCAGTTGCTCAGTCGTGTCTGACTCTTTGACACCACTAGGACTGAAGCACGCCAGGTTTGAAGCTTCAGCTTCAGCATCAGTCCTTCCAATGAACATTCAGGACTGATTTCCTTTAGGATTGACTGGTTTGATCTCCTTGCACTCATTAATGGCAGGATGGACATTAACATGACATGAATTTAAAACTAGTAAAATATTGAACTTCAAATTCTTCTTTAATTTGGAAATTTAAAAATTATGAAATTCCATTTTATAGATTTTGTTGATATTTTCAACAAATAATCAGTTGGAACTATTAATTATAATTTTATTGT
>SJYT01061600.1:59121-87265 GCA_006410635.1 Cephalophus harveyi | reverse complement strand
CGACTCCAGTATTCTTAGGCTTCCTTTGTGGCTCAGCCAGTAAAGAATCAACCTGCAAAGCGGGAGACCTGGGTTTGATCCCTGGGTTGGGAAGGTCCCCTGGAGAAGTGAAAGGCTATCCACTCCAGTATTCTGGCCTGGAGAATTCCATGAACTGTATAGTCCTTGGGGTCACAAAGAGTCAGACACAACTGAGCAACTTTCACTTTCATAGCCCAAATCGTGTCTACTTCATGTTACCAGGATTATATACCTAAAAACAGCAATCGTTTATTAATATCTTCTGGTGCTATGAATTATTTTCCTTTTTTTCTGAAGTTTTCTAACTTCTTTGCCAATTCCAATAATTTTATAATTGGTTAATTAAACCTACCTAAGAAAAATTTATACAAATTCATATTTCTTAGATTTACTGGAAGAAGAATAAAAAGAAATGGATAGAAAATAGATTTACCAAACTATTTTTTATCACTTCAGAATCTTCAGAATAGTTCAACAATATAATATTTCCTCACAACTCAGTTCGATAAAGCTATTTTAAATCATTAAAAATTTATCAAATTGAAATTTTATGAACCATAAATAAAATTATTACATAGCCTATGTCAGTAGTGAATATATCAAAATGTAAATACAGATATGTCAAATGACATTATATAAATCTTAATAGTCTATGAAAATTGAAATGACTATATGTATATTTCACAACTTAACAAACTGTACTGTCCAGTAACTTTAGAATTTTACATATGTACAGTGCTCTCTCAATTAATTGATCCAGACTTCAATGCCAATCATCCTTTACAAAAAAGTTTATCTTTTCTACTATTGATTTTCTTCAGTATTTTACTATTATAAACAATAATGACTCAGAACATTCTTCTGAGTCCTGGTATATGTATGTTGAAATTGTGACAGCCTTACAGGGTGAAAATGGTATTATTTTGTTCTTTTAATTTGCACTGATCTGAGTATTAATGATATTGAAATGTGCCTATGTGTGTATATTCCCATTTGCATATCTTTACATACATAATATCAGTTTTGTTACAGCATATTTTTGCACCTCTTTCTCTTTTCTTATTGATTTGTAGAAGTCATTAATACATTTTAAAAATAATTCACTTTTGTTTATACAATTGACAATTTATTTTCCTGTTCTACAACATCTCCCTTCCCTTTATGTTAACATTTTTCATACTGATGTTTTAAATGCTGACATAGTAATATTTATTAACCTACATTCATTTTTTCTTTGTTCTTTTTGTGTAATTTCATACCTACCAAAAAGCCATGAAGATAATTTCTTGTTTTCCACTAAAAGCATAAAATTTTCATTTCAGATTTATGCCTTTAATTCATATGGAAATGATTTTTATTTATGATAACAAAAGAACCTTTTGTGGCTATTTCTCAACTTATTTGTCATATGGATAAACAACTGTCTCATCACCATGTTGAATAGATTTTTCTTTTCCTACTAATATAAAATGTCCTAGTTGTCATATTTCAAGTTTCCACATATGCGTGGTCTGTTCCTGGGCTTTCTGTTGCATTTTCTTTGTTTAGCTGTCTAACTTAATACCAAAACAGCAATATATTAAACAATATAATTTTAAAACATATCTTATTATCTGAAAAGAAATATGTTTATTAAGTATCCATATTTATGTATATATCTGTTAAACTTTTAATTGATTTATTTGTCAGTTGACTATACAGAGGTACAGAAATATCAAAAACTGATATACAATATCAGTTTTTTGATATCTGTTGGGAATTCTTATATCATATGATACTTTAGTTAATTTTCATGAAGTTTCCAAATTGTAGTTCAATAAATATATATTCTGCAATAGCTTAAGATTAGAGTCTATATAGTCTATATAGCAAGATTAATTACCTTGCTCAAATATTCAATAGCTTTACTAATTTTTTTTTCTTTTTTTTCCTATTGGTTACTGAGAGATGATAAAATCCCTCACTATGCTTTGACCATTTGTCAATTTTTCTTGGTAATTTTGAAAAAAAGTACTGGCTTTTAATTAAAGATCATTTAAACATGTAATACAAGTTTAGAATTTTATATCTGATGGATATACTCAAATTTACACCATCACATAACAATCACCTTTTGGCAAATATTAGTGATAGTGAAGTCACTCAGTCGTGTCCGACTCTTTGCGACCCCATGGACCGTAGCCTACCAGGCTCCTCTGTCTATGGGATTTTCCAGGCAATAGTCCTGGAGTGGATTGCCATTTTCTTCTCCAGGGGATCTTCCCAACCCATGGATCGAACCCGGGTCTCCCACATTGTAGACATATGCTTTACCATCTGAGCCACCAGGGAAGTTTAAGTTTGTGTTAAAGTTGATTTATTTTTGATATCATTATTATGTCTGTGAACAAATGTGTGGGTGTGGGTGTGGGTGTGTGTGTGCTCTTTATGAGAGGAGTCTAGGTTTCTCACATCCTTCTTATTAGTCCCATTGGTTTTCAAACCAACAAAGAGAACTCATTTCCTGACATCAGACCTGAACATGGGAAGCCCAGAATATGGTTCAAATTCCTCACTCCCCAGAGAGCATCTTTGTCTGTGCAAGCCCCTTCCTCTTCTTTGTGTACTGGTCTCTACCAGATCGCATCTCTCCTTCCCTACCTTTTCCATATTGATGGGGCTTCCCTGGTGGCTCAGTGCTAAAGAATCTCCCTGTAATGCAGAAGACCCAGGTTCGATCCCTGGGTTGGGAAGATTCCATGGAGAAGGAAATGGCAATTCATTTCGACGTTCTTGCCTGGAGGAGTCCATGGACAGAGGAGCCTGGCAAGTTACATTCCACAGGGTCCATATAGACATCTTATTCCATATAGATCTTTCTCACAGCCTTTGTTCCACAGGGTCTTTCTGCCAATCTCCAGATAGCTGTCAGCAAGAACTGTCCACATGTGGATGTATTTTTTTATGTTTGTGGAAGAAGTGAGTTCCACTTCTCCTACTGTGCCATCTAGATCTCTATTTAATCATTTTATTTCTTACATTTTTGTTCCTTAATTTTGCTTATGAAAATTATAAATGGAGTTTGCGCTTCTCTTGTGGCTCAGCTGGTAAAGAATCCGCCTGCAATATGGGAGACCTGGGTTCGATCCCTGGGTTGGGAAGATCCCCTGGAGAAGGGAAAGGCTACCCACTCCAGTATCCTGGTCTGGGGAATTCCATGGACTGTGTAGTCTATGGGGTCGCAAATGGTCGTCCATGACTGAGAAACGTTCACTTTCACTTCCTTTACCTACAAAAATTATAAATGGAGTTTGTCCATTAAATGATCTTAATTTGAAAATTTGGTCAGATTTGAAAATCAATTTGTATTGATTGTGATAATTATATATCAGTGTTTCCTCCATCTTATTTTGTTTTCTATTTATAGTCTTTAGACATGTGGGGTTTTGAGCAGGGGAGCTTCCCAGGTGGCACTAGTGGGAAAGAATCTGCCTGCAATGCAAGAGACATGGGTTTGAATGCCTAGGTCAGGAAAACCCCCTGGAGAGGGAAACGGCAATCCATTCTAGTATTCTTGTCTGAAAAGTTCCATGGACAGAGAGGCCTGGTGGGCTACCCTCTATGGGGTCGCAAAGAGTGGGGCATAACTGAGCACACACACAGCCCACACATGTTTTTTTAATGCTGCCCTCCCTTGCAAATACTCAATATTAAGTACACTGTTATTCCCTTTCCTTTTATACTAACTGCAATGTCCTGTATTCTGTTTGAACGACTTTATTTTCTGAAGTTAATACCAAAACTAATAAACATCATTAGCCATACCCAAACAATGCCAGGATCTTATAAGACCTTAACTTTGAAGAATCCCTCCTTTCCTCTGTCTTCAGTTCAGTTCAGTTCAGTTGCTCAGTCATGTCCCACTCTTTGCGACCCCATAAACCACAGTAGCCAGCCTCTCTGTCCATCACCAACACCTGGAGTCCACCCAAACCCATGTCCATTGTGTCGGTGATACCATCCAACCATCTTATCTTCTGTCATCCCCTTCTCCTGCTCTCAATCTTTGCCAGCATCAGGGTCTTTTCAAATGAGTCAGCTCTCCTCATCAGTTGGCCAAAGTATTGGAGTTGCAGCTTCAACATCAGTCCCTCCAATGAACACCCAGGACTGATGTTTAGAATGGACTGGTTGGATATCCTCACAGTCCAAGGGACTCTCAAGAGTGTTCTCCAACACCACAGCTCAAAAACATCAATTCTTCAGTGCTCAGCTTTCTTTACTGTCCAACTCTCACATCCATACATGACTGTTGGAAAAACCATAGCCTTGACTAGACGGACCTTTGTTGGCCAAGTAATGTCTTTGCTTTTTAATATGCTGTCTAGGTTGGTCATAACTTCCTTCCCAGGAGCAAGCGTCTTTTAATTTCTCAGATGCAATCACCATCGCAGTGATTTTGGAGCCCAGAAAAATAAAGTCAGCTACTGTTTCCACTGTTTCTCCATCTATTTACCATGTCTTAATTTTGTATTTAACTATCCTTTGATTTCACCCATAACAAATTAGTAGTTACCAAATTAGTTCTGAATATTTTGCAAGTATCCAGACATAACCATGCATTTGCTTTTTCCTTTCTTCTATTTATCATCCTTTCCTAACAGCAATGTCTCCCTCCCTAAGTATTTCTTTTGTATTTTCAGGAAAGCCTTTATGATGATAAATTAGTTCAGCTTTTTTTCTGATTGAAATGCCTATATTATTATCTAGTTTTTAAATTATAGTTTATGCCATTTTAGAATTTTATGTTGGCAGTTATATTTTCTAAACTCTTTGAAGATATTATTTAATTGCCTCCCAAATTTTATTATTGCTTTTAAGGGTTCTATTTATTATTCATTTAAATTCATTTCTGAATATTTTATGAACTTATCTTGGTATTTGGTTCTTTGGTCTGGTTTGGTGATTTGCAATGTTTTTTCAATACATCTAATGTGGGGGGTTGCAAATATATCTGCAAATTTTTGATACTCCTTGTCTGAATGTGGAACAGGCTTTCTATCTGAATTCTCACTACTATAATGCGGTAGAATTGATGTTAGGTGACTTTGGAAGTTAAATGATACAAAGTACACAGCTCTCTCTTTTCTGTTGGATAACTTTTTCTGGTGTAAGTTGGCCCTCACATCATGAGAATTCACAAGCATTCCTGGGACAGTCTTGTGGAGAAGAAATCACCAGTCATGTAAACAAGCCATCTACGAAGCGGATCCAGCCCAGGATAAGCCTTCAGATACCTGCATGATACCAGCATGATTGACATGATGGCTGCAAACTTTGAAAGATCTTGAGCAAGAGCCAGGGTACAAATCTTGGACCTACATAAACTGTGGGAAAATAAATATTATTTCAAGCCTCTGAGCTTTGGGATAATCTGGGGTAGCTTATTACATAGCAATAGATAACTGATACACTAAAAAGTATACACAGCATGTATTTACCTTGTTAGAAATTCATTATGGTCTTGGGAACTAATAATTACCTTTCTCAAGTCTAGAAATTCTCATTAATTATTACTTCATTTTTACCACTCTAGCATTCTTCCTGACCTTTCCTTTTGTAACTCATAATAAACTCATAATAAATGAACTCTGAATCATCAAGAGATCTGATCATTCAGATACCTTAATCTTTTAATATAGTTTTCATCTTTTTGTCTCCCGTGCTTCATTTCAGGATGCTCTTCCAAGATAATAATCTCTTCAGTTTAATTATTTTAAAAATATTTAAAATAGCAATTATTTTAAACATTGGAAAATATTCACATTTACATATTTATATATATATATGGATTTTATTTGATTCTTTTATTGAGGTTCTTCCCACTGTTTACTGTAACTCCCGACTCCCACTCATGCTGTATCACCCCCTTACTAGTTAATTCAGACTCAGCTTATCTTCAGCAGGGCTTTAGCTGTGTGTCAGTAACTGAGAATATAAACCTTCAGCCCTAATTTTGTTTCTGTTTCTGACGTGTACTGCAGGTTTATCCTTGGCCAGGAACCATTTACATTTATTTTAATATGTAAGGATTTTTGTTGAGGGATTCCAAGACCACATGGGCAGTATAAATTCACTCTTTAATTTTAGGGGAAGTGTAATTATAGATTCTCAGGAAAGTTTAATTTTCAACACAGACACCAACTTGAATAAGGCAAACATTCTGTAATAGAAGGCATTTTGAGTGGCCTGGCTTGATGTATGCTCAATCTTAACAGTCTACTCCAGTTCAGTTAGGCAGTATGCTATCTCTTGTTCTCTCCATACAGGTATTAAAACCCAAGTCTTTATTTAGATCTTATCTATCCTCCTTCTCTCTCAAAGATCTCAATACAGGCATACTTAAAATTCAGGACTTACTTTGGTATTATTTATATGGGAGGTTCCTATCTACTCAGAAGAGTACAGATAGGAACACAATGAGATTAAGTTGAAATGATCATGGTGAAAAAGACAAGGATATGAGGTTATTTAACTTGGATGATAGACCCAAAGGAGAATCTGGGAAATGCAAATATTTCTGCAAATACAGGAAGAGTAAAATATAGATAGTCCTTATAAGAATCCTGCACAACAGTGGGGAAGTCCAATTTCGAAAGGATTCATCTTAATACACATAAAATTTTTCTAACAGTCATCGCTTTCCTAAAATAAAATGGAACACCCCAGCAGTTGCAGCTCTTTGAGTTACAGAGTCACAGAATTATCAATAGAATGTATTCAGGAATGGGAGGTGCAGTTAGTATATGACTTCTAAATCTGTACTATGCCTCTCTCCACATATCACGCATCTCTCCTGATAAAATATGTCCTAAGGTTTACTATTAATACTTAATTTGAGTTAGTAAAAGCTGTTACAAAGAGAAATCTAAAAAGCTCATTGCTCAGGTAATCATGTCTACAAGGTTATCTATAAGGAGAAGTGAATCATCAGTGCTTTTATTTTGTGCAACATTTCTGAAAATCTTAGTGGAACAACTGTTTATCAGTTGTTTGTGATTTATTTATTATCTGCTTATTTAACAATATCTATATATCAGATCCCTATATGCTGAAGCAACAGACCAGCTCCCTGTCTCATAGATTTTATAGTCCAGCTAATCTTTAAGACAAATTTTATGTATTTTCAAACACAAGAAAGAGATTGTGTATGGATATTCATTGCAAATTGCAAACACAATACGATGATTACTCTTATCATCATTTATATTTTAAGTAACTAAAAATGCATGTCCAACTTGGCCTCTGAATTCTATACCCTTTATAAAATCAGTTATGACCATTACTGAATTCAATAGCATGAAATATGCATTTAAAATAATATCAGGCGATACATTATTAATGGGATTTTTAATTGCGGCAGCCTCTTTAGAGGGCATCTTGGCAATCATTTTAAAATGCAAGATGCATTTATCTAATATCCCAGGAATTCCACTTTTAGGGATTTAACTAGAATAATATATTGATATATGTGGGAAACAAATGTATCAGGCTTTTCTTTTAGTGTTGCTGATATCAGCCCCCCAAAAATGTCTTTCAATAGAAAAAGTATTAAATACATAAAATATAGTATACATAATTATTATAATATTATCAACAACCTTAAAATAGTATGTCTATGAAAAGGTTGCCAACATACAGTAGTGGACATGTATTCTTTTGCTATATATACCCATGCAACATTCCCTTTCCCACCCCAAACTTCCTATTTCCCCTACCTTCTCAAGATTTAGGTTGTAAAGCATTCTGCCTTCATGGTTCCAGGGAAGGTAGATCACAAGAAGCTTACAAGACAATTATGCCAAGACCTAGGCCCTTCTTCCCTAAAGCAATGAAAATAACAATAAATGCAAATTGTTTGGGGCTAAATTGTTACTCCTGTACTCTAGTAAGCTCTCCATCAGTAATGGAAAAACAGAGCCCCAAGGTGACTGGGGTTAACCAAGAAGACACAAGATTTGAGTCTCAGTTCCCAGCTGAAGCTGGAAAAACATCAAAGTGTCAGCCTCTCCGTCCCCTCATCACATATGCTCACTGGGACTGACCAAGGAGTGGTGGAAAGAATGGCTGCAGGATACATCTGGGCAGATGCTGCCATGCTAAAACAGCCTGCTGAGTCAGAAAAATGCTTCCTGTGCCCTCAGGAGATGCACAGAGCCTGGCTCAAAGAAGCTGGGCAAACAGCAATCAGAGTGAGCTTAGTAGTGACCTCTGGAGATGGCATGTCTGAGATGGTAGGCAGCACCGTACCGCACGTTGATTGAAAAAAGTCCAGTGTCTACTTCCTTCCCAACCCTCAAGTTGACCAGTTCCTACTTTCTAAGATGCCATTTCAGGATAAACAATAAAGAGTCCCTAAGTTTGGCAAGATTTTTGTTTCTGCAACCAGGGAGAATGGATGTTTCCAGTAAGACATGAATGGGCATGTTAAAAAAATAAAGCCACATTTCATGAAAATATGAATTTGTAGAAAGAGATTTATAGGAACTCTATGTTGATAACTGTAAGAAAAAAGCAAAAATGAGCACGTACTGTTAACTCCCCCATATGTGTGTCTGTATATTCTGAGACCATTTCAAGAAAGAAACACAAGAAAATGTTAACAGCAATTGACATGAGTTATTTTAAAATATGAAATGTTACAAAATAGTGACAAGGCATTTAAAGTATTTAGAATATGGATCATTGGAAAACCATGTTAGATATATATTCAATAGCAAGTTTTGCTTTTTTTCAACCAGCCACAGCTAAAGTTCTAGCAATCAACTGAGTGGAAAACCACAAATCATTCTCTACTTTAAAATGTGACATTTCTCTTGACTTCTTCCCTGCAGGGTAGCTGCCATTGTTTCTATCTTAAGAGAATATCCTAAATTTAGGTCAACAGATCCTGACCTGCCTGAGTTGTGTTCAAACAGCTCCATAAATGAGGAGCAGAGTGCTTTTTGAACTTTTTTTTTTTCTAAGATCATTCTCTGTAATTGGCAATTAACCTTAGAAAGTTCTCTAGTATTTAACTTCCTTCCAACCATCCTTCTTTTTAAAAAGTTTGGGGTTAATTATAATGAAAAGGACACATAGGGCACTTAAAATGTTTTGCGTGCATAGTTGCTCAGTCATGTCTGACTCTTTGCAACTCCGTGGACTGTAGCCACAAGCTTCTCTGTCCTTAGGATTCTCCAGGCAAGAACACTGGAGTGAGTTGCCAGGCCCTCCTCCAGGGGATCTTCCCAACCCAGGGATTGAACCCAGGTCTCCTGCATTGCAGGCAGCTTCTTTTACTGACTGAGTCACTAAGAAATGCTAGTTGAAGATAATACAGTGGTGTGTCAAAAAGGAACCCCCTAGGACTTTGATTTCTGTTTATATACTGGCCCTTTCTTCACTAAAAGGCTAATGTAAAGTTACAAATCTTTAAAGAAGGGAACTCCAGTTTCCTGATGTGGTTATCTATGCATTTCTAGTCTATAACTCTTCTCCTTTACACATACCCACTACCGCCCCACTCCTGCCCAACCCATGATTTTTCTCTTTCCTTTTTTTTCATTTTTTTTAAAATTTTTTGATCAGAGGATAATTGCTTTACAATATTTTGTTCATTTCTGCCATACAACAATGTGAATCAGCCATAAGTATACAGATACCCCTCCCTCTTGATCCACCCTCCCACCCTGACCCCATCCCTGATGAACAAGGATGCAAAATCCTTGACAAAATACTGTTGTTTGATGTGGTTCAGTTGCCATGTCCGACTCTTTGCAATATTAGCAAACAGAATCCAACCACACATTAAAAGGATCATACACCGTGATCAAATTGAGCTTATCCCAGGGATGCAAGCATTCTTCAATGTACACAAATCTCTCTGCCAATTGTCAGCATTTCTGTGCTTCAGTCCATTTGTTGTACTCACGGAACCTTACTAGAAAAGCACCTTTGTTGTCCGTAGACTCATATCATTGGAAATGCCTCAAAGAGTAACATACCATCTAAAGGAAAGCGGTCATTTAAAGCCACCATTTTCTCACCTCTATAATGAACATAATAATTTTACCCAACACCTGGGTTATCATAAGATCGGATGTGTCAATGCACATAAAGTGTTTATTCTAGTATCTGGCATATAATATATGCATACACAAATGTTGGTCCAATCAGCATTTGGACTGATTGGATTGATATTATTACATCAGTCCAATCATGTCCACACACACAAACAAATGAGTTATAAACTCAATAAGTGAAAATAAGATATTTAATTACTTATTTAAAATATTTATTGAGATACAGCTTCTCCCTGAACAAACACAGAATTAACTATATTTTTACTCTTCTCTGTAATCATTCATTCTGACATTGTGTCAATATTGCCTTAGTTAACCTGGGAATTAATTATTCACAACTTAAAGAAACTCATGACTAGTTTATGCAACACATAACATCTGACATAGCATATCAAGAATATGTATGCCTTGCCTGGCACCTGTCACATATTTGGACAGCAAATTAAGTGTAATGTACATACATACCTCATTTTATTGCACTTCAGTTTATTGTGCTTCACTGATATTGTGTTTTTAATACATTCAAGTATGGGGATAATCCTGCACCTAAATCAACCAGCGCCATTTTTCCAGTAGCATTTGCTTATTTTGTGCCTCTGTGTCAGATTTTGGTAATTCTCAGAATATTTCAAAAATTTTCATTATTGTTATATTTGCTATGCTAATCTGTAATCAGTGATCTTTGATGTTTCTATTGTAATTTCTTTTGCATTTTTAAATTAAGGTACATACATCTTTTTGACAATGCTTTTGCAAACTTAATAGACTACACTATAACATAGACATAACTTTTACATGACCTGAGAAACCAAAAAATTCACAAGACTCTTTTTATTGCTATATTTGCTCCATTCTGGCAGTCTGGAACCACATTTGGAATGTCGCCAAGGTATGCCTATAAAGGGAATACTATAGGGTGTAACCTTTTCAGAGTGACTTCTTCCACTTAGTAAATATGCATTTCAGTTTCCTCCAACTCTTCTCTTGGCTTGATAGCTCATTTATTTTTCATGCTGAATAACACTCCATTGTCTGTGTGTACCACAATTTATTTATCCATTCACCTTCTGAAGGACATCTTGGTGTTTCTGAGTTTTGGCAGTTATGAATAAATGTACTATAAACATCTGTGTGTAGGTTTTTGTGTGGATGTAAGCTTTATATCCCTTTGGGTAAGTAACAAGGAGTGCAAATGCTGGATCTTATTGTAAGAGGATGTTTAGTTTTGTAAGAAACTGCCAAAATCTCTTCTGAATTGGTGTACCATTTTGCTTTCTTAGCAGCAATGAATCCAGATTTTGGTCATCTTAATAAGCTTGCAATGGTGAAGTGAAGTAAAAATTGCTCAGTAATGCCTGAGTCTTGGCGACCCTATGGACTGGTATAGTCCATGGAAGTCTCCAGGCCAGAATACTGGAGTGGGTAGCCATTCCATTTTCCAGGGGATCTTCCCAATCCAGGGATGGAACCCAGGTCTCCCACATTGCAGGCTTATTCTTTACCCACTGAGCCACAAGGGAAGCCTTGCTTGCCATTGTATTTCACTGTTATTTTCATTTATTTCAGGATATAAGATGTAGAGAACAATTTCATATGTTTATCCGCCATCTACATATATTTTTTTGGTGAGGTATTTATTAAAGTCTCTGTCTCATTGTTTTTATTTGAGTTGCTTTCTAATTGTTGGGTTTTTAGAATTCTCTGTGTATACTGTAGAAGTGTTCTTTATCAGTGATAGCTGACAGTGAACGGTATCAAATTTGTGATCTCTGAAGAAGATTTAACTTCAGGACCAAGGACCAGGCTTGATCACTCAAGAGCTTTTGTGTAGCAGAGTTTTATTAAAGTTTAAAAAAGACATAGAAAGCTTCTGACACAGACATCAGAAGGGGGATGGAGAGTGTCCCCCTTTGCTAGTTTTAGCAAACTGTTTTATGTCTGTTTGAAAGTTATTAATCAAATAAGAGAGACACCTCAATCAAGGCTGACAGAGTTTCACCAGGCAACTCTCCCACAATGTGCATTTTTGAGATAGGAAGGCACTAGGTGTGTCATCCCCCAGTTATAAAACAATTGATATGAATACTGGTTTGTTGAGCGATTATCAGCCCAAGGTTTGAGAAAAGAAAAGGAAAAAAAAAAGTTAATCTTAGGTGGAACCATTTTGAAGAAAGGCAAATTCCAAAGCAAATACATAGTTTCACTAACATATCTTAAGAAATTTCCATGAAGAGTTTGTTTCCTCCTGCCATTTAAGGGAGAGAGAAAAGAATGTCTGACACTTGCAGCTTATTTCCTCCATTCGGAGACCCCTGGCCTTCCTGCCTGTTACCCTCTCAACAGGAATGGCTTTTGCAAACATTTTCTCCCAGTCTATGACCTGGCTTCTCACTTCCTTGACACTGTCCTTCACAGAGAAAATGCTTTTAATTTTAATGAAGTCCAGTTTATCAATTCCTTCTTTCTTGGGTCATGCTTTGGTGTTCTATCAAAAAAGTCATTGCCATACCCAAGGCCATCTAGGTTCTCATCTATGGCATCCTCCAGGAGTTTTATAGTTTATGCTTTACATTTAGGTATATGGTCCATTTTAGGTTAAATTTTGTGAGGTATATAAATTGTATAAAATCTGTGTCTAGATTTATTTTATTTTATTTTTTGCATGTAGACATCCTTTTTTTTTTTTAAAAGGCTACCTTTGTTCCATTACACTGCCTCTGTTCCTTTGTCAAATATATATACCCTATATTTGGGTAGGTTTATTTCTGGGATCCCTAATTTTTCCATTGAGTCATTTATACTTTTATCAAAACCATGCTGGCTTGTTCACGGTAGCTTTACAGAAAGTCATGAAGTCAGATGATGCTGTTTTCTGACTTTGTTCTTTTTCTTTAGTATTGTGTATTGGCTATTCTAAGTCTTTTGCTTCTGCATAAAAACTTTAGGGTCAGTTTGCCAATATCCACAAATTTACTTGCTGAGATTTTGATTGCGATCGCACTGAGTCTACACAAATATCCTTTTAATAGAGAATTACCAAGTATCAACAATTAGTATTAGCTGTTTCCAACTTTGTGAAAATTTAAACAAAGTTATTTCCAAACTCAGAGCAGCAAATTTTCCTGGATCAAAGTGAAATGTTATATTGCTTTCATACACATAGTAATCCACAGTTCTTAAATTCTTTAACAGTTTGAAAATCTTATTACTGTAAAGTAAGAGAGAACTTCCCTGATAGCTATCAGAGAAGAGGGCTTCCTTGATAGTTCAATTGGTAAAGAATCTGCCTGCAATGCAGGAGACCCTGGTTTGATTCCTGGGTCAAGAAGATCCCCTGGAGATGGGATAGGCTACCCACTCCTGTATTCTTGGGCTTCCCTTAAGGCTCAGCTGACAAAGAATCCACTTGCAGTGCAGGAAACCTGGGTTCAGTTCCTGAGTTGGGAAGATCCCATGCAGAAGGGAACGGTTACCCACTCCAGAAAATGAATCCCATGGACTGTATAGCAAAGAGGCGGACACAACTGAGCAACTTTCACTTTCAAGAGAGAACTAAACCAGTTCAGTTCAGTTCAGTCACTCAGTCGTGTCTGATTCTTTGTGACCCTATGAATCGCAACACGGCAGGCCTCCCTGTCCATCACCAACTCCTGGAGTTCACTCAAACTCATGTCCATCCAGTCGGTGATGCCATCCAGCCATCTCATCCTCGGTCGTCCCCTTCTCCTCCTGCCCGCAATCCTCCCAGCATCAGAGTCTTTTCCAATGAGTCAACTCTTCACATGAGGTGGCCAAAGTACTGGGGTTTCAGCTTTAGCATCATTTCTTCCAAAGAAATTCCAGGGCTGATCTTCTTCAGAATGGACTGGTTGGATCTCCTTGCAGTCCAAGGGACTCTCAAGAGTCTTCAACACCACAGTTCAAAAGCATCAATTCTTTGGCACTCAGCTTTCTTCACAGTCCAACTCTCACATCCATACATGACCACAGGAAAAACCATAGCCTTGACTAGACAGACCTTTTTCGGCAAAGTAATGTCTCTGCTTTTGAATATGCTATCTAGGTTGGTCATAGCTTTCCCTCATGGCTACACTCACCACCTGCAGTGGTTTTGGAGGCCCCGAAAATAAAGTCTCACACTGTTTCCAGTGTTTCCCCATTGATTTCCCATGAAATTATGGGACCAGATGCCATGATCTTTGTTTTCTGAATGTTGAGCTTTAAGCCAATTTTTTCACTCTCCTCTTTCACTTTCATCAAGAGGCTTTTGAGTTCCTCTTCACTTTCTGCCATAAGGGTGGTGTCATCTGCATATCTGAGGTGATTGATATTTCTCCCGGCAATCTTGATTCCAGCTTGTGCTTCTTCCAGTCCAGCGTCTCTCATGATGTACTCTGCATATAAGTTAAATTAGCAGGGTGACAATATACAGCCTTGACGCACTCCTTTTCCTATTTGGAACCAGTCTGTTGTTCCATGTCCAGTTCTAACTGTTGCTTCCTGACCTGCATGTAGGTTTCTCAAGAGGCAGGTCAGGTGGTCTGGTATTCCCATCTCTTTCCGAATTTTCCACAGTTTATTGTGAACCAAACCAAAACCTTGATAAATCTCTTCCTCCTTTCTTTGCACCTCTGCCTTCTAACAACAAACTTTCAATAGAAACTGCCAGTTGCTAACTAGATAGTGCTGTCATTGAGCTTTACCCTCATGGTCTGCAACTTCAGTAAAGGTTCTATGAGCCAACCACTATTACACCTATACAGGGTACCTACAGCTGATTTATGATAGTAACTCTCCCAAAGGTTAAATGCCCACCTGTCAAGGGCACAGCCAGGATACCATATGGGTTTCCTCCATCTCCTTGCCTTTACACTATACCACATTGTATCCCTGTCAGTTGCTGATATTGTTGTTTAGTCACTAAGTCGTGTCTGACTCACTTGCAACCCCGTGGACTATATAGCCTGCCAGGCTTCTCTGTCCACGGAATTTCCCAGGCAAGAATACTGGAGGGGGTTGTCATTTCCTTCTTCAGGACATCTGGGATCTTCCTGATCCAGGGATTGAGCCCGCATCTCCAGCATTGGCAGGTGGATTCTTTACCACCGAGCCACCAGGGAAGCCCTGGCAGATACAGCATCAAAAGCGAAGAGTAAGCTCTGACACAGCTAAAGAAAGCTACTCAAAACTACTCAGTCATACCCAAAGTCAGCCTCAGGAAAACCTGAGAAGTGTTATCTTTAAAAGAGAACTTTTACACATCAATGTCACTGTGATGAAGGGAAGGGGAAAATAGATCTGATAATCTTTCATTGGTGTATTCTTCATTTGGTAAATTATTCGCTATTAAGATATTATTTGCAATATTATTGACTTTTGGTAAGTTTTAATCCTCTGTTGTTTCCATCTCGCTTGAATTAAAGATGTCTTTGCTTGGACTATTAAAAATTCCACCAACTAATCTCTGGCAAATATTTATGGAGTTAGGTCAATGCTCCTTAATAAGCACTGGCCTCATCGATGCTCAGAGGAATAAGGATAATATAATACCATGATTAAGCTTTCCACAGACACAGATGACTTATAATTATGAACAACTATAATTATAGTGAGTCACTACAAATTTGAAAACTCATAGAGGGTGGCTCTGAGGTGTTGCTTGAGACGCACCCCTGCACTGCTGCTGTTTGCTAATTGGGCTTGTGGAAAGTTCAGAGCAATGATTAGGCATGCCAAGATTCATCTGCCAAGCAACAATTATGAATCTCAGCAGGGAACAGAAGGGCATGCATTGCCCAAAGTAGCAAACAGACCCTAAGATGGGAGAGAATTACCAGGAGTTAGAAAAAGAAACTAGTTTCTAAAATGAAAATAACAGACTACCAATTATTTAAGGATGAAATAATGAGTTAAAGAAAATCTTGTAGTAACAGTAACAGAGTTAAATTCAGAGAAACAAATGGTAATGCAAAATGGTTTACTTACAAAGTTACTCGTTACCCGAGGATTTGTTCAGAGAGAACAGTAGTGAAGAGTCTAGAACAGCTGCTTAATAGTACACAAAAGGGGAGAGTAATTTGAGAGATTTTATGTTGCTTTATCACAAATTCAGAGAAATTGAACATGAAAAAGAAGCAAATAAGAGGATAAGGAAAAAAAGGAGAGAAAGAGAGACACACAAACCACTTCTCAGGCACAGAAGTTTTGACTTATCTTGTGTTAGTTATAGGCAGAATCAGGATGCTAAGAACAGTCATGACTTGAGGCAAGACCTTTGGTATTGATGTTTTTATCAATAGAGAACTTGAGATGCTGTGATCTCTTTTATCCATCTCCATTTCCAGTTGATTTTTTTCCAACTCCTACCTCTCAAATGTGGGATTCATCCAGCTGGAGCCTTGCCTGTTTCATTCACTACATTTTCTTCAGTGCTGAAAAGAATCCCTGGAACAATGCAGTTACTCAAAATATATTTATTAAATCTAAGACTATGTCTTTGCAAATGTCTGAAAACATGTGATTCATCATCACCCTTGATGGTTTTTTGTGCTTAGCATAGACTCTAGATTCAAAATTGTGTGTCCTTGGAATTTGAGGGCATTTCCTTATTTTTCCTTTTTCCTAGCATCCACTCTTGCTCATAAAAACAAAAAGCTAACAGGAAATAAAGACTAAAAACCAAAACTTGAAGCCTCTGACTTTTATTTCTTTGTATACAAGTATTTTTCTCTCTGGAATCTTTTAGGATCTTTCTTTCATTCTTCCCTCCAATTCAGAAGATTCTTGAAGTATTTCCCAAGTTATCTGATTGCTTATTATTTATTTCAATAAATAATTTGTATGCTCATTGGCTCTGGTGTATGCCATATGATCATCACTTTTATGATTGTCTTGTCGCCATTTCTTTATTCTCTCTTGGTAAAACTCTTATAGTCAAATAGCCTTGATTAACCCTCTGCTCGTATTTTGTCTCATTCTCTTTAACCTCTCTTTGCCTTTTCTAATCTGTTCAGACTAGAGACCCCAGAACTTTCCTCCAAAACAGCAATTCACTTCCTTGCAGCCTTAGACTTCTCCAAAAAGTTTTGACTAATTTCTTGAAATCTACACCTAATACATTGATTTTGAAATTTATTTTACTTATTGAAGAAGTATATAAAAATAGTTTCTAATTTAATCCTAAATTTGGTACAATCTTACTTATGACCAACAGTTTCAAGAGACAATGTGGTCCAATATATAGGTTTTATAGTAAAAAAAAAAAAAAGGCTTGAGTTAGATATCTTGATCTGCCAAACATTAGTTAAAAGATATTGAATATTTAGCTTCAGAGATTCAATTCCCTTATGTGAAAAATTTAGATAAAATCTCACTTAATACAGAAATGTCATTAAACTTAATGATAATCCAGGTAAATCATACTAAGTACCTAGGATATAGTATGTGCTCACTAACTATCCATTGGAGGGACTGATGTTGAAGCTGAGACTCCAGTACTCTGGCCACCTCATGCGAAGAGCTGACTCATTTGAAAAGACCCTGATGCTGGGAGGGATTAGGGGCAGGAGAAGCAGACAACAGAGGATGAGATGGCTGTATGGCATCACTGACTCAATGGACGTGAGTCTGAGTGAACTCCAGGAGTTGGTGATGGACAGGGAGGCCTGGTGTGCTGCAGTTCATGGGGTCACAAAGAGTTGGACACAACTGAGTGACTAAACTGAACTGAACTGAACTGAACAACAACTATAGTAGGTATGAATAAGTATAGACACTGTAAGAAGAGGTCACAGTTTCAGTGACTGAAGATGATTAATTTCACTGGTCTAAACTACAGGCTCCTGCCTCAAGCGCGCAGGTGCAAGCCCTGCACTAAGGTCATCTCCAAAGCTAATTGAGCCTGTTTGAAACCTTTGCCAAAAACTCTCTGATTATCACTAACAAGTTTTCTGACTCCAAATTAGGCAAAGCTGTGCACACCAGTAAACACCCTATAGTGCCTTAACCAATAACCTAACACTAACCTTCCAGCAGGAGTTTTCTTTGTCTTGAGGCTATAAAAATTGACTACTCACCCACGGAAACTATTGACTCTCCCCAGTTTCTCTGGAGGTCTGCTTGCTTCATTTGCAGTACCTTCATTATCTTTGCTCTTTGTTCTTAAACCCACACCCTTCTGAAATGCTCTGCGTCTGGATATTTTTCCAACCCATGCTCGGCCTGCTTCAACATTGATCTCGTTGTCATGAACTCTATGAGCTCATATTTAGATTAAATGGTTTATCAATATGTTATGGTTACCTGCAGAAAAAATTCTTACAGATGTATACAAATACACATGCACCCACACATATATGGAAAGAAGGTAGAGTAATTGAGTCTTGGCATCTGATAGTTAAATCCTCTATGATGACCTTAAAGTTAATCATTACTTTACAAGTTATTTGGCTTAAAGAACTGGTGCTTATGTTATCTCACAAGTACACAAAAAAAAAAGTTCAATAAAATACTGAACTTTTTTTTTAATTGTTATTGACTTTCTTCTCAGAATTTATAAATAAACCACAGAGCTGAATTCCTCTTCCTCATTAAAATAGATTCTCTGGGTGGGGAAGAGTTTACAGTGATATATGAGGCATTCACAGGGAATAAGTTCCAATTAGATTTTCATAGATATTTTATGGTGTACCTATTTAAGTGAAGTATTTATTTTGAAACGTTGCCCTCAGTTCTGTCAAGATTTTGCAAATCTTCAGAGTAAAACATTCAAAGTAATGCACTATGCTTTGCATTTTGCAGTGTATTGACAGTCCTTTAATTATGTTTTGAAATATGGATTTGTCAAGGCTGCACCTTATTTGAGCTATCACCTTAATTTGTAAATACACATGGTTTAATTACTCTAGCAAAAAGAGCTGAAAAATACATAGCTGTAGTTGACTTCCTACAGTATGTCTTTCCACAGTCCTACAAATCTCATTCTTAAAAATGTTTTTTTCTCATGGAGATTTGGGTAACTCATCTCAGGTTTCTCATTATGGCAATCAAGACATACACAAGCTAGTTGTCTTTTCTCTACTTCTACCCTTTTTAAATTGCCATGGCAGTGAGAAAGTTGCTCCTATTTTGGAGAAAGATGACATTTAGCAATATTTGCTATATTACTTCATAAATATATGCCCTACAGTCACTTGAACTGTTGGTCATAGATTTGAGAATTCTCCACTATATGAATTCCACCATCTCTTTATTACTTCTTTAATCAAAATGTCTAACCAGAATCTTATTTTTTTGACTAAGGGCATGTTTGTGTTTGCTCTCTGCCCCGTCTTGTCTGTTCGCATCTCTTCCTCTTCTCTCTAAACATCTGTAGAAAAATGAGTAACATGAAACAGTCTTATTTTGGATAATTAAAACAATATATCTGTGGATATTATCAGAGTTCTCTTGACTATGGAAAGACAAGTCCCATGGTAAAGCAGACCTCTGTCTTCTGCTCATCTTTTAAAGAGACCTGTGTATGTCATATTGACAGTATTATAGTGCTGCTGGCTTCCATGAGTCAACTCCAGGGCTTTCTGAATGTCTGTCCCCTCAAAGGAAAGCCAGCAGTCACACCCATCTGTATTTGTAATCTGCCTTCCATGGTTTTCGTTTTAACAAATCAGGTAAATGGACCGCAGCTCCTGAGGATAGCAGTTTTCCCTAATGCCTATGGTTACTTCTAAAGGTGGCCTATGGGGAAATTGCCTGGTTGTCCAGTGGTTAGGACTCAGCGCTCTCACTGCTATGACCAAGGGTCATTCATTCTCTGGTCGGGGAACACAGATCTCGCAAGCAGTGGCCTGTGGGTCTGTTTTAACCTGATACAAAGGATTTTTAAAACGGCAGTTTATTTTCCCTATTATATCTGACTAGGTCTTTCTTCTGAAACAATTCTGGTCCAAGAAGATATAAAGAAATCAAAGCAAGTAGTTTCTCCAAAGATATCTGAAAATTGCTCGCTGGAATTACTGCTTATTGGTAGAGGAAGCAATGGCAGCTGCCTTATCAACACTGCTTACGTTTCTCTACTGTTAAGAAAATGCAGATCTGTCCTGAGAATGTGGAAATAAGACGTGAAAAAGAGAGGCAGAGGAAGGAATCAAGACGGACTAGTGAAAAATCCTGCCACGGTTCTGTAAATCACTGTCAATACTTCCTCTTCCTGCTCGACTTTGACCTTGCTTGTCACCACCACACTCACCCCTGCACACAAGTGTACACAGAAACACAAACCCACACTCCTGCAAACAGGAGCGCAGAAAGGGGCAGAACAAAGAGGAAAGGAGAGGAGGAATAGGATGAAAGTACCACCTTGAGATGCAAATAAGAAAAAACAAAAAGCTGTCAAAAGACCTTCTGTTGGATCCCAAACCCATCACTGATTCCTGTATTTAAGGCCTTCCAGGGTCAATGTTGGAGAAGGAAATGGCAAGCCACTCCAGTGTTCTTGCCTGGAATTCTCCAGGGACGGGGGAGCCTGGTGGGCTGTGTCTATGGGGTCGTACAGAGTCGGACACAACTGACGCGACGCAGCAGCAGCAGCGTCCATGTGCTCACCCTCTGTCTTGTTCTTTCTACCCTGAGTAGTTTAAAGTCTCCCTGTCTGATTCTTCTGACATTTTCAACCTATAATCCCTACAGAAGAGCTTCATGGCTAAAAGGGAATCTCCTAATTTCCTGCCAGAGCCACTTATCTTTATATTATTTTTCACTCTAAGCACCTCAAGGTAGACTCAATATCCAGATATGACAAAACCACATGCATTTCAAGTCAGAGATGCTTCACAAACAATCATCATTAACATGAATTATAAAGGATATCTAAAGTCAGGCTTGATTTTTAATTATTAAAAATGGCAATATAGCAGACTACTTTCCTATTGAAAATTCAGTAGGTTTGTTTCCTTTTAAAAGATATCCAATACATTTCTGCCAGTAGAAGTTGATAACTTAGCATCCTTAAAATGCAAACTAGCTTTCAATTTAGGGGACCATTCTCCAGGGATACATAACTACTTGGCATATGGCTTTTACCTTTATGTGGGATGCAAGCATTAGCTTCTAATATATAGGAAAATTAAGTGCACTCAGCCATGGAGCAATGCATTTTTTATCAGAACTCTGAAAAGTCAGCTCCAAGTTTCTATTTCTCTCTAGAGATGCCAATGCAATTGTGGACAGCAACTCCAATTACAGGAGAGAGAGGCAGCTTCTGTAAGGACCAAAAATTAATGTAGCAAATATAAGTGATAATGGTCTGATCATGGCTCCATGTATGCATAATGCTATGCTAAGCACTGAGTCCTTTGATGATAATCTGCAAATTGAATTTTTTCTAAAAAGGCGAACTCTGTCCCTATCAATTCACTTCACTTCAACAAATATTTATTGATGGCTTGTTCTAGAAACTTGGATTCATCAGTGAACAAAAATTAAACCTTTAATGGAACTTATATTCCCATAGGATAAGACAGACAATAAAATATTTCAACTAAATAAGTTCTGTAAGTTGATAAGTATGATGGATAAAAAGGTGGAAAAAAGAATTCAGGGGATCAAGAGTGAAGGAGGATATAGTTTTAAATAGCATAGTCAAGATGGTCTTAATAAAAATAGTGATATTTCAGTGAAGACTTGAAGGAGGTGAGGGATTTAACCATCCTGATATCTAAGGAAGAGAGCCCCAGATAATGGGAATAGCCCTTATACATGGTCCAAACCAGGAGTCTAGCAGGACACAATCAAAGAATATCAATGAGGCAGACACAAATTAAATGAAATGTTCAAGGCAGAGGATTATAGTTAAAGAGACTAGAAAAGTAATGAAATAATTGATTATGGGGGACAGATCACTTAAAGTATTGCATTGAAAGTCTCTTTCTTTCCCTAAGTGAAAAGCAGAATCTTTCAAGCACTTGAACAGAAGTACAGGACAAGCAGGATGGTATATTAACACAAGGCTCACCCCCACTAGATGAGAGAGAGATGAGAAGAGCTTGTGGGAGGCACAGATGGAAGCAGTCATCCAGCTGAAAGAGAGCCGAGATGGGGACAGCATGGAATCAGGGGAGAAGGTAAACAGGGGCCAATCTACTGGCGTATTTTGGAGAGAGAGTTAAGATTCCCCAGTGGGTACAGATAAGTAAAAGCCTGATCAAAGAAGTATCAAAGCCTAACATAACCTAAGCATTTTAAAATTGCATTAAAGTATATTCATAAACTAATTTGACCTCAAAAACAAATCCATGAGACTGATAATATTCATCTCTATTTTATAGATAAAATATTAAAGGAGGCCCATTAAAAGATGAAGGAAACTGTTGGAATGAATCCTGCAAGCACAACTTCCTACCAGATAGTATCTCTCAAAGTGATGACGTCATCGATTCCTCATACTAGCCATGAGAGCAAGGATCAGCCCATTTTCCAAGTATTGAATGGTGTGTGAAGTACCAAGTTTCCACAATTAGCTTATGGTTTAACATAGCTCTCACCCTGAAGACCTTTTCTTTCACTATCCCCAACTTCTTCTACTATCTAAAAGTATCCAAGTGAACCTTATGAAACATCTTTAGTTACTTTACTCCTCAAGACATCCTTATGGACAATTAATGCTGTTAGTATCCATTTTCTAGAGAATGAACCAGAGGAGAAAGGGACTGAGGGGATACTGTATTAGTCAGGGTTTTTCAGAAAAAGCAAACAAATTTGGAAAACTCAGCAGTGGCCACAGGACTGGAAAAGGTCAGTTTTCATTCCAATTCCAAAGAAAGGCAATGCCAAAGAATGCTCAGACTACCGCACAATTGCACTCATCTCACATGCTAGTAACGTAATGCTCAAAATCCTCCAAGCCAGGCTTCAGCAATACGTGAACTGTGAACTCCCTGATGTTCAAGCTGGCTTTAGAAAAGGCAGAGGAACCAGAGATCAAATTGCCAACATCCGCTGGATCATGGAAAAAGCAAGAGAGTTCCAGAAAAACATCTACTTCTGCTTTATTGACTATGCCAAAGCCTTTGACTGTGTGGATCACAATAAACTGTGGAAAATTCTGAAAGAGATGGGAATNGGAGAAGACCCTTGAGAGTCCCTTGGACTGCAAGGAGATCCAACCAGTCCATTCTGAAGGAGATCAGCCCTGGGATTTCTTTGGAAGGAATGATGCTAAAGCTGAAACTCCAGTACTTTGGCCACCTCATGTGAAGAGTTGACTCATTGGAAAAGACTCTGTTGCTGGGAGCGACTGGGGGCAGGAGGAGAAGGAGACAACAGAGGATGAGATGGCTGGATGGCATCACGGACTAGATGGACGTGAGCCTGAGTGATCTCCGGGAGATGGTGATGAACAGTGAGGCCTGGCATGCTGCGATTCATGGGGTCGCAAAGAGTCGGACACGACTGAGCGACTGAACTGAACTGAACTGAACTGAAAAGGAAATGTGTTATGGGGAGTTGTCTCATATGACTATGGAGGCTGAGAAGCCCCATGATCTACTGTCTGCAGGTTGGACACCCACGGAAGCCAGTGGTGGTACTTCAGTAGAGCCCTAACCCCTGAGAACCAGGAAAGACAACGTGACACCTACTCTAAAGGCAGGAAGAGAAGAAAGACGTCACAGCTCAAAGAGGCAGGAAAAGAAAAGCATGCCTCTTTCTTCTACCTTCCTGTTTTAGTCATAGGTCCTAAATGAATGGGTCAACCCCACCCCACAACCCCCACATAAACACACTGAGTAGGGCCACTTACTTTACTGAGTCTACTGATTCAAATGCTGATCTCATCTGGAAACATCCTCATAGACACACAGTGAGATAATGTTTAACCAGATATCCCAGATATCCTGGCAGCTCCTGATTTGGTCAAATTGGCACGTAGAATTAACTATCACAGATGTATATCAATAAGTCCAAAGGTGCATGCTAGTAATTGGATAGCAAGAGATGACTGTCTGTGAATTGGGAAGCATGCCTCGCCAGACAGTGAATGTTCAACTGCCTTGATCTTGGTGATATCCTGGCAGCTCCTGATTTGGTCAAATTGGCACATAGAATTAACTATCACAGATGTATATCAATAAGTCCAAAGGTGCATGCTAGTAATTGGATAGCAAGAGATGACTGTCTGTGAATTGGGAAGCATGCCTCGCCAGACAGTGAATGTTCAACTGCCTTGATCTTGGACGTCCCACGCTCTGAACCTGTGAGAAATAAATATCTCTTATTTATAAGCTAAAAAAGAGAGACAGAGATGAACTTTAAATCCATGATCATTTGACTCCAAAATCCTGTCTTCACAACTAAGCAGCACATTATAGAACTAGCAAGCACCCCAGGCTCCCCAAGGGAGCTGTGGAAGTCAAATGCCATGCGCATGAAAGTGGTTTGCTAAGAGTTCCTCTAGATGCCCTGTTTGATATTTTTCTCATTACCCGTTAGCTACCTAGTTTAAATTTCAAAATCCCCAAATCAAGCCCACATAAGGCAGTCTCCGAGGGCTGGAGCAGGCATCATTTTGGATGTTGCTGATCGCGCTTATTGCCTGTGAGGATCTTTCGATGAGCATAGCATGAATGGAGGAAAAGAAAAACATCAGAGTAGTCAAGTCCCACAGCAGGTTGCAGCCCAACATGCTCAAACACTCCTCCACCCGCCACTCCTCTCGGGCACTAGAGGAGCGGCGAGCACACCCAGAGGACACGTGTTTGCTCTCTGCCTGCTGCTCCCGCCACTTAGGAGAGCCCTTTGCTTCTTTTCATTTACTTCCCTTTGGGCTGCTACCATCCAGGTGTGATCAGAAATTGTGCTTCAAGCCCCAGCTTCTGACAAGAAGAGGTCCAGTGTGTGATCATCACTGTCCTAGAGAGTGTTCATTGATCCAAGTTTCAGCAGAATTCAATTAAATCCAAAGTGCATGTATGGAGTGCCTGCGGTGTGCCCGCCACCCTTTGAGGTGCTGAGCAGGGAAGCTAAGATGAATCAGCTCCCAGCTTTTGCTTCTCACAATCTGGCAAGAAAGACCGGCAAGAAAAAGCATTTATTCAAAGAAACCAACGAAACAAGATTTTTTTTCTAAAGGAACAAAAAAGCACCGAATGTGGACTCTAGCCTAAAGGAGAGATTAACTGTTACCAGAAGGTCTGAGGAGTATCTTTTTGTAGGAACTGGCTTTTAAAATTGACTTAGAGATATGGATCTGCCATTTGGAACAAAGGAAGGAAATGTGTATTTGAGATTGGATAGTACACCTGCCACAGGGAAAGAGTGGTAAATGCAGGGAGAATGGTACATGATCTATCACAGCTAAAGAGAAGGATACAACTGAGTGAGCATATGACAGGGAAGATTATAGGAAGGAAACGGTGGCTAAAAAGTTGAGTCCTTAATACAAGAGGACATTAAATTCCAGGCAGACCATATGAAATTCTGTTTTACATTCATGTAAAAGCTTTAGAAAACTGGGCTTGGTAGTTCCACAGTCAGAAGGAAGGTTTGAGAAAAGGGCTATTAGAGTAACGTGTAGGAAGGGGTGATTGAAAGCAAGAAAACTATTTAGGACCAAAGATAATGAGTAAATAAACTAAATAGTAACATGAGAAAACAAAAAAGATAAGAAGCAAGATGCATTGAAAAGTTTAAAAAAAGTAAAAAGCCTATTAAGTAGAGTTGAGGTATAAACACCATGAAACCTGAAAACCTGAGAGAACTTTGATGTCGCTTATGAACATAGTAAGACGAGGAGGTGTAGGAAGGCTTGGTGGATTTGTAATGGCAGCCCACTCCAGTATTCTTGTGTGGAGAATCTCCATAGACAAGCAGAACTGAACAAGAACCAAGGAAGTCTGGAGGGCCACAGATGCCCAGCCCTTGGGTGGCGGGAGCTGGTCTATTAGGGTGAAGATGGAACTTAGTATCAACCAACAAGCAGTACAGGTTCTTAGATGAAGCCAGGGGATTTGGTGACTAAATAACTGATCATTCTTAGAAGCAGATTATTAAGAAATTAGAGATAATAGTGTGTGTGTGTGCTAAGTCACCCAGCCAAGTCCAACTCTGTNCTATTAGGGTGAAGATGGAACTTAGTATCAACCAACAAGCAGTACAGGTTCTTAGATGAAGCCAGGGGATTTGGTGACTAAATAACTGATCATTCTTAGAAGCAGATTATTAAGAAATTAGAGATAATAGTGTGTGTGTGTGCTAAGTCACCCAGCCAAGTCCAACTCTGTGTGACCCCATGGAGTATAGCCTGCCAGGCTTCTCTGTCCATGGAATTTTTCCAGACAACATTGCTAGAGTTGTGTTGCCATTTCATTCTCCAGGGAATCTTCCCAACCCTAGAATGAAACTGCATCTCTTGTATCTCCTGCCATGGCAGGCAGATTCTTTACCACTGTACCACGTGGGAGGCGCCAGGTAGCAGAGATGATCCAAACTGTAAGGGAAAGAAAAATAGATGACAGAGAGGAAGTAAATACAACTTAAGAAAATTATTCATTTTAGAAAAGCTTTGGTCGGTAGAAGCAAAGATAACACTATTCTGAGGAGGAAACAGAGTTAGCGATTTCATTGTTATTTTTGTTCAAGTCATAGCCAACTTAGCACATTTGCTGTGTGGCTAGGAAATAGTACAAAGAAGCTAAAGAATAGACAGATGGAGAGACTTATAATATCATGAGAAGATGGAAGGATTAACCTTAACCAAAGTGGAAAAAAAGTTGCCTTCCTGAGAAATACAGGACATTAGGAAATAGAAAGGATGAAACATGGACAAATCCTTGTAAGAAGAAAAAGGGAGAAAATAATAAATGGCATAATGTTTACGGTCCAGTAGGCAACCTAGTGAGTATCTGAAAATGAAAGAAGCAAAGTCATGCCTGGAAGTTCGGGGCACAGAAAAAGCTTTGAAACAGCTGCATTAGTCACTCAGATAAGGGTAAACTAGAAAAAATATCATGCACTGCTCAGTGGTATGGAGAGCATATAGTTCATTAACTCATTCAATAATATGTATTAAATATCAATTACATACCAGATACTTTTTCAGTGTTTTGACTATGCTTATAAGTTTTTTTTTTTTTTTTTAAGTGTGGTCTTCTCTGTGTTGCTTGCATTCTACTATGAAGACAGGTAATTGCCAAGTATAAAAGTAAAAACTAGGGGACCGTGAAGCCACCAGGCTTTCCAAGTGGCTCAACGGTAAAGAATTTGCCTGCAATGCAGGACATGCAGGTTCAGTCCCTGGGTGAGGAAGATACTCAGGAGAAGGAAATGACAACCCACTCCAGTACTCTTGCCTGGAGAATCCCAGGGACGGCAGAGCCTGGTGGGCTGCCGTCTATGGGGTCGCACAGAGTCGGACACGACTGAAGCAACTTAGCAGTAGCAGCAGCAGGGATATATTGATGAAACATAGAATCCATTCATACAAAGATCTGAATAAAGGTTATAATAGGCAGAGTGGAGGAAAAGATGCGAAGGTATGAGGAATAAATACAGCTTTATGTCTGAAGAAGAAAAAAGTGAGTATAGTTGGATTTTAATGACTGCAGGAAGAGGACTAGTGGATGAGGTTAGAGATGCCAGATTATGCGGAACTTTGTAGGCCACAGAAAGGAGCCTGGATTGTATTCCACTGACTATAGATATATTCTATTAGATGTATTCTGATTCAATATTAAATGGTCACTGCAGGTATTGGATCGGAGAAGGCAATGGCGACCCACTCCAGTGTTCTTGCCTGGAGAATCCCAGGGACGTTGGAGCCTGGTGGGCTGCCGTCTATGGGGTTGCACGGAGTCGGACACGACTGACGCGACGCAGCAGCAGGTACTGGATAGAACATGCACTGTAAACAATGAGTAGGGCTAAAATCAAAGTAGTAAACTAGTTTTATTCACTGGGGAAGCTTGCAAGATCAAGAAAAGACCAATGGACTAGGAGGTTGATAAGGATCTCAGGAGGAAAAATGAAAG
>SJYT01061600.1:32719-57906 GCA_006410635.1 Cephalophus harveyi | reverse complement strand
TATATATATATATATGTACACACACTAGTATTTAGTAAATACTTCATTACTTCATGAGTAATTATATAAACCATCTCCAGATAAATAAAATGAGGCATAAATTGGTGAAACAAGTTGTCATGGATATAGCATAGAGAGGCCATAGAGTGCCAGAACTGTTATCAGAATCAGGGTCAAAATGTGCCATTTGGGGGACTTCCCTGGCGGATCAGTGACTGAGACTCTGTGTTCCCAATGCAGGGGGTCAGGGTTTGATCCTTGGTCCAGGAACTAGATCCTACATGCTGAAACTAAAATATCCCACACAGCATAACAAAGATTGAAGATTCCAAGAGTTGGAACTAAGACCCAGCACAGCAAATAAATAAATAATCTTGAAATTAATTTTACCATCATCCTACTATCCTGTTGCACAAAAATGCCCTGAAAGATGACAAGGGGTAATTTAGAGCAAAGAGACCAATGAGTGTAACAACGAGACTGCTGCAGAGTCAGATAAACCACATCCCAAGATGGGGTGCTGAGCACACTCTCTCAAGGTGGAAAAGTCTGAATCTTCTGTTTTCACATGACACACGCTCATCAGCTACTGTGGACTGGCCTACGAGCTGCTGTGAACACAAAGACAATGTCCAGTTAGACAAACAGCACCAATTATTTGCTTTGTGGGTATTTTCACTGAAGACGCCCAGAGAGTTACTCCAAGTTTCCACTTAATTGGAGATTATCCATCTCCTTGCTTTGACAAACACCAAGTTCTAAAATCGTATCTGTGTTGGCAAAAGAAAGATGGAGGATTTGGGTGAGTCAAAGATTATAGCACTCTCACCTGATTTTGTTGGTAGCAGCCCTCACCCACCAAAAGCAAAATCGTTTTCTTTAGTTTTCTTTTGCTTGAGTTACCCAGAAATTAAACTTTATATTTTATATATGCAGGAGTAACACAAGGCTTCCCAGGTAGCTCAAATGGTAAAGAATCCTCCTGCAATGAGGAAGACCTGGGTTTGATCCTTGGTTGGGAAGATCCCCTGGAGAAGGACATAGCAACCCACCCCAGGATTCTTGTTTGGAGAATTCCGTGGACAGAGGAGCCTGGCGGGCTACAGTCCATGGAGTTGCAAAGAGTCGGACACAACTGAGCAAGTAATACTTGCACTTGCAACTCAAGTAAATTAAAATTTTATAAAGTGCTTTAATAATTTTTAAAGCTGTTTACTAAATAAAGCAAAAGGCAAGACGATTTCCTCTCCAAGACTGTAATAAACTCTGTCTTCTGATCTATTATTATTATTGCCACTGTCATTCCTTTTAAGACTTTTTGTGACCTCTGAGTTGATTTATCCCAGGATACAGTTATTAACTTACATGGAGGAAATTCTCTTAGGTTCTCTTTTGAATACATCTGAACACAGTGTTTGGGGGCACCAGCCAACGCAGATCACAGGAATGCCATGTTTTATAGATAAGGATGGCAGATCTGAGATAGGCATTTCCTTCTCTCTGGATGTTTTATTTGATCACCTATTTCTTTCTTCACCTTCAATCTTCTGGCATATTTCACTTTTGTTACCAGCATTTGCACAGCCAATAACTGCCTTGGATGATGGCCTTGGTATTGCAATCAGGATAATATATTTTCACAAGGATGAGTTCTTCTTGGAACAATTTATCCGGTGGGTTAGACTCTCTCGCATCAGTGCTCAGCAGGTCTTCCAGTTTCAACTGTCTGCTAGTCTAAGATTTATTAGGCTCTACCCAAGGCACTTTTAACCTGTGGTGCAGTTCATTTTGAGGCTTCCTGATGTTCTGCATGGAGAATATGGTGATTTGTAAATGTTATATCACACTTGTTGATACCTTTTAAGCATGCATGCTTTGTAAGAAACTAAATGAATTTCAGTATTCCTTCATTAACTTTCCCTCAATATTTTACAATGTACATGTCATAACAGCAACATCAAAAAGGGGCAATCCAAAGGTGGGGGAAAAAAACTACACTGAACAAAGCACCCAACTGAAGAAATGTTGTCTCTGTTGTTTCCACATTGATATGCTGTGTGGTCTCCCTTTGCTTCAGTCACTCATCATTCTTGATCCATCCTTCTCCTCCCTGCTTTCCGCCCTGGACTTCATCGCCCTGGTATCCCTTAGTCTGATTTCTGGTTGCCTTTACCAGATGTGAGGCCCTATTCATAAGAAGTTGTCCGAGAATAGAGAATAAGAGGACCAACATGCTTTTCTCTGGATCCTTTCTGACTCAGTACTGAGCTGATGGCCGTGGCTGTATCCTCCAGGATGTAGCCTCTAAAGGCAGTCCCCTGATACTTCCATTTCCTCCTTGTAGACTTCAACCCAGGAAGGGTGTTTGCTTTCTATTATTTCAAGTCTATAAAAGCTTTAAAAAGTCTTTGAACTATCTAAGTTTGAATCATTTTGCTGAGAAACCTTGCCGGAGGCTCTTGCTGTGGGTCTAGGGGTCTTGAGTGACCAGAATGTAATCGGCATTTCATGATGAGCTGCTAATTTGTAATTGATTTTTACATTCTTTTGAAGAAATAGCTTTATCTATTTATCCAAAGGGTAAGATGCTTTTAAGTATTGCACATTAAAGTATGCATGCCTAAGCAATAGGAGAGTAGTTAATTCTCAAGAGTCGATGTCAAAAAAAATTTTTGCTTTCCTTTGTATTTACTGGTTTAGTGAAATGAGCAAGGTTTTAGAGCTCAACAGATTATTTGTTTGTACAGCTCACAGGGACAGTCTTTGGCATAGTTCCCACTCTCAATCAACTTTCCACACACTCTCCTTAACTCATCTAGTGTGGATATTGACTAGCTTACAACAGATCGGGGCTTCCATGGTGGCTCAGTGGTAAAGAACCCACCTACAAAAGCAGCAGATGTGGGTTTGATCCTTGGATAAGGAAGAGCCACTGGGCAAGGAAATGACAACCCACTCCAGTATTCTTGCCTGGGAAATCCCATGGACAGAGGAGCCGTGTGGGCTACAGTCCATGGGATTCCAGAAGAGTTGGACACAATTTAGTGACTAAACAATAATAGCAATAGAACATGAATTGTTTGGATTTAAACGATTTCTTTATTTACAAACATTATATAAATAATCTTGAGTTACCGATTATTCATTAGCTTTTATGATTTGTTTTTGCAATTTTCTTCTACAGTGCAAAAATGCTTTGGTGAACCACATTAAGTGATCAGATTATGTTGAGAAATAACTAACTATTCACTGATCTATTTCCTGCCAAAGTGCTTTTCCCCCCATTATGTAAAGGTAGGTCAAGCAAAACACCACAGTCTAGAATTTTCTAGGTCACAAAAGTCATTTTAATGCAGGCTTGCTCTGGAAGTCCTGGAAAAAGGCCAACACAGAAGTTTCTCACACATCATGGACACAGAGGATGATGTTCTGTTGACGTTTCTGCATACTGGTAAAGAAGTTTGCATTTAGAAATTATGCAGAAATTCAAGATGATCTTTCAGATATTGAGGTTGCTGCACTGAATTAAGTGAGGAATATTTGAGGTATACAGGAAAATCAGAGGTATCACATTACACAAAACTAAAGGGCATGAATTATATTATAATCTACTATGTAAAAAGCACCCCAGAGTTGTTCAGTGTTTAATCTAAATGGTCGTATGTCCGTGAAGATCCTGATGGCAATCATGTTGTCCATGAGACTAGACCAACTAACAGAGAACAAGTGTAAATTAAGTGACCAATGCTTATTTATTGAATTGCATTAAATCAGCTAGTAAAATCCACTGTCCAGCTTCAGATGTTCATTTCTAGTTCTTAATTATTGAATTTAACCCATCAAATCATTTTCTTTGCCATGCAAATGCACAGCTCTTTTATGAAAATCATTTCTAGGCAAAGGTCAGCAAGCAATTTTTTAAAGGACCAGATAAATATCTTAGCCTTGTAAGTCATGTGCTTTCTGTCTCAACCACTTAAAATTGCTCTTGTAGCATGAAAACTAACAAAGACAATACATAGACAAGTATGGATGTGTTCCCCCAAAATATTTATTTATACAACTAGGCAGTTGGCCTATAAGCAATAGTTTGCCCATTACTGATTTAGTAAATACCTCTATATTGGGGAATGCAAAATTATGAAAACTAACAAAGACAATACATAGACAAGTATGGATGTGTTCCCCCAAAATATTTATTTATACAACTAGGCAGTTGGCCTATAAGCAATAGTTTGCCCATTACTGATTTAGTAAATACCTCTATATTGGGGAATGCAAAATAAAATATCATTTATATTACATTTTTCTTTTGTCAACTTGGTGGTTTTAATGCACACACACACACATGCATATATATATATATATATATATATATATATACACACATACATGTGAACTCTACTTCAGACATAACCTGATCCTCTAGAAACAGAGCCAAGAATCTATATTTTTATATAGTCCCCCAGTGACTCAGTTGTTCAGGCAGATTTGGCAATAAGCACGGCAATTAATTCCAACTCCACATGTTAATTTTTGGCTTGAATTATTTGAATTACTATGTATCTAGATTAAGCTTTTTAGAAAAATAACCATTCTTATAATTGCTCAGTTCAAATCTTTTATTCTTTTATGACTTTCACATACTACTTCTAGTTTATCAGTAAATTCAGCCAGTGCACTGTTCAAAATGCATCAGCTATCTGATTTCTTTTCATCTTTCTACTTCTATCACCAGAGTCCATGTGACTACCTTATTTTTTACAACAGCCTCCTGATTGGTTTTCCATTTTCAACCTTTGCCTTCATAAAGTTTACACTTCACGTAACATCCAAGTTCAGTTCAGTTCAGTTCAGTCGCTCAGTCGTGTCCGACTCTTTGCGACCCCATGAATCGCAACACGCCAGGCCTCCCTGTTCATCACCATCTAGTGTCTTTGGATGTTAGATGGTAACATCCAAAGACACTTTTAAAAAACGATTATGCCAGTTCTCTGGTCAAACCCCTCCTATCTCACCCACCCATAGTAAAATCCAAATTTCCCACTAAAACTTGCAATGTTCTGTATAATCCATCCCTCCTCTTGTCCTATCTGCTTTCTGACATAATGCCACACTGGCCACCAAGCTATTCTGTGAACACAGTAGCTATATTCCTGCCTCAGGCTTCCCAGGTGGCATTAGTGGTGAAGAATGTGCCTGCCAGTTTAGGAGACATGAGAAACGGATTCGATCCCTGGGTTGGGAAGATCCCCTAGAGAAGGGCATGGCAACCCACTCTAGTATTCTTGCCTGAAGAACCCCATGTACAGAGGATCTTGGTAGGCTACAGTCTGTAAGGCCCCTGGGTTGGGAAGATCCCTGGAGGAGGGCATGGAAACCCACGCTAGTATTCTTGCCTGGAAGATCCCCTTGGACAGAGGAGCCTTGAGGGCCACAGTCTGTAGAGTTTCAGAGAGTTGGACAGGACTGAAGTGATGCAGCATGCATTCCTGCCTCAGAACATTTTCACCTGCTTTTCTTAATGTCCATCCCCAAATATTGACAAAACTTATTTGAGTACTTCTTTCAGGTAATTCCTATAACATCCCAGTGATGCTTCTTTAGACAATTTATATGGAAGTTTAACCCCCTTCACCTTTCTTTGCAATTATATTACCTTTCACCCCATGTATCCCTATAGAATGATATACTATTTCCCTCCTGTTTTAAATCTGTGTATTGACTCTCTCTCCCACTAGAATGTAACTTCCACAAGTAAAGGCATACATAATACACATTGAATGAATGAAGAAATGACTGTCCACTACAAATTGGCAATTGCCTTCTACCAGTACAGGGATTAAATCAGGAGCTGCTATAGCTGCAGATTTTCAATACGCCCTGAAAAGACTTCAGGGTAGAGATCAGACATGAAGCCCTCTGTGCTCTAAGCAAAACTGGCAAAATATGTCTTTAGATAGTTAGATATTTTCAGGAGGTGATCTTATGAGCCCAATTTTTATATTTCCTCTGGTCTAGAAACCCTCCGGTCTACTAAAAACCTTCATGGTGATGCCTGCTCCTTACGATCAGCTGGAACCTTCTGCAAAAGAATATGTGCTTGATTGCATGCACTTGCCATTCACCAAACTCACATATACACAGACTTTCCCCCATTCCTCTTTAGAGCAGTTTCTCAGAGCTTTCTTACATACTGTCTCCAAGGATGTAGTCCTCACATTAGTCCAAAGAAAACTTAGCTCACAACTCTCATGTTGTGCAACTGCTTTTGAGTCGGCATGACTGTGACTTTAGGCTTTTACTTTGTGACTAGAACACTGCAGTGTGATTTTTTTTTTTTTTAAAGCATGCTCCCATGTAAAACCTTATTCCTCCTGATCCATTATATTGCAAAGTTGTCTAGTGTGTTTTTCCACTATGGTTTTTGTATGGTTTTTGTGATGTTGACATCACCAGAAGGTCAATACTGAAGTTAGATTGATTATATTCTTTGGAGCGGAAGATGTAGAAGCTCTAGACAGTCAGCAAAAACAGGACCAGGAGCTGACTGAGGCACAGATCATGAAATATTTATTGAAAAATTCAGACTTGAAGAAAGTAGGGAAAACCACGGAGAAGGCAATGGCACCCCACTCCAGCACTCTTGCCTGGAAAATCCCATGGATGGAGGAGCCTGGTGGGCTGCAGTCCATGGGGTCGCTAAGAGTCGGGCACGACTGAGCGATTTCACTTTCACTTTTCACTTTCATGCATTGGAGAAGGAAATGGCAACCCACTCCAGTGTTCTTGCCTGGAGAATCCCAGGGATGGGGAGCCTGGTAGGCTGCCGTCTATGGGGTCACACAGAGTCGGAAACGACCGAAGTGACTTAGCAGCAGCAGCAGCAGGGAAAACCAATAGACCATTCAGGTATGACCTAAATACAATTCCTTATAATTATACAGTGGAAGTAACAAATACATTCAAGGGATAAGATCTGATAGACACAGTGCCTGAAGAAATATGGACCAACATTTCTGACACTATACAGGGGGAAGTGATCAAAATCATCCCTAAGAAAAAGAAACGCAAAAAGGCAAAATCGTTGTCTGGGGAGGCCTTACAAATAGCTGGGAAACGAAGAGAAACTAAGGGTAAAGGAGAAAAGGAAAGGTATACCCATCTGAATGCAGAGTTACAAAGAAGAGCAAGGAGAGATAAGAAAGGCTTCTTCGATTAGCAGTGCAAGGAAATATAGGAAAACAATAGAATGGGAAAAACTAGAGAGTTCTTCAAGAAAATTAGAGAAACCAAGGGAAAATTTCATGCAAAGATGGGCACAATAAAGGACAGAAATGGTATGGACCTAACAGAAGCAGAAGATATTAAGATAAGGTGTTAAGAAGAGCTATACACACAGAAGAGCTATACAAAAAAGAACTTCATGACCTAGATAACCATGATGGTGTGATCACTCAGCTAGAGCCAGACATCCTGGAATGTGAAGTCAAGTGGGCCTTAGGAAGCATCATTATGAAAAAAGCTAGTGGAGGTGATGGAATTCCAGTTGAGCTATTTCAAAGACAATGCTGTTAAAGTGCTGCACTCAATATGCCAGCAAATTTGGAAAACTCAGCAGTGGCCACAGGACTATAAAAGGTCAGTTTTCATTCCAATCACAAAGAAAGGCAATTCCAAAGAATGCTCTAACTACTGCACAATTGCACTCATCTCACGTTAGCAAAGTAATGCTCAAATTCTCCAGGCCAAGCTTCAACAGTACATGAACTGTGAACTCCCAGATGTTCAAAGTGGACTTAGAAAAGGCAGAGGAACCAGGGATCAAATTGTCAACATCTGCTGGATCATAGAAAAAGCAAGAGAATTCCAGGAAAATATCTCCTTCTGCTTTATTGACTATGCCAAAGCTTTTTACTGTGTGGATCATAACAAACTGTGGATCATTATTAAAGAGAAAGGAATATCAGACCATCCTATCTGCCTCCTGAGAAACCTAAATGCAGGTCAAGGAGCAACAGTTAGAATCAGACATGGAATAATGGACTGGTTCCAGATTGGGAAAGGAATACATCAAAGCTGTATATTGTCACCCTGTTTATTTAACTTATATGCAGAGTACATTATGTGAAATGCTTGGTTGGTTGAAGCACAAGGTAGAATCAAGATTGCTTGGTGAAATTTCCATAACCTCAGATGCACAGATGACACCATCCTTGTGGCAGAAACTGAAGAGGAACTGAAGAGCCCCTTGATGAAAGTGAAACAGGAGAGTGAAAAAGCTGGCTTGAAACTCAACATCAAAGAAGGAAGATCACAGCATCTCATCCCATCACTTCATGGCAAATAGATAGGGAAATAATGGAAACAGTGGGAGATTTTATTTTTTTGAGCTCAAAAATCACTGCAGATGGTGACTGCAGCCAAGATTAAAAGATTCTTGCTCCTTGGAAGAGAAGCTATGACCAACCTAGACAGCATATTAAAAAGCAGAGACATTACTTTGCCAACAAAGGTCTGTCTAGTCAAAGGTATGGTTGTTCCAATAGTCGTGTATGGATGTGCGACCTGGCCCATAAAGAAGGCTGAGCACTGAAGAATTGATGCTTTTGAACTGTTTTGTTGGAGAAGACTCTTGAGAGTCCCTAAGACTGCAAGGAGATCAAACCAGTAAATCCTAAAGGAAATCAAGCCTGAATATTCATTGGAAAGACTGATGCTGAGGCATAAGCTCCAATAGTTTGGCCACCTGGTGCAAAGAAATGACTCTGTGGGAAAAACCCTGATGTTGGGAAATACTGAAGGGAGAAGGAGAAGGGTAACAAAGGATGAGGTGGTTGGATGGCATCACCGACTCTATGCACATGAGTTTGAGCAAGTTCTGGGAGTTGGTGATGGATAGGGAAGATGGGAATGTTGCAGTCCATGGGGTCAGAAAGAGTCAGACACGACTGAGTGACTGAACTGAACTGAAATGTAAACGTGATTTTTAGTAATATTTCTTTAAGTGCCAATAAATTACAAACTTTGGTTGAGCATATAAAATTAATGATGTGGCATCTGGTCCCATCACTTCATGGGAAATAGATGGGGAAACAGTGGAAACAGTGTAAGACTTTATTTTGGGGGGCTTCAAAATCACTGCAGATGGTGATTCTAGCCATGAAATTAAAATACACTTACTCCTTGGAAGGAAAGTTATGACCAACCTAGATAGCATATTCAAAAGCAGAGATATTACTTTGCCAAAAAAGGTCCGTCTAGTCAAGGCTATGGTTTTTCCAGTGGTCATGTATGGATGTGAAATGTGGACTGTGAAGAAAGCTGAGCACAGAAGAATTGATGCTTTATCCAACCCTGGTGTTGGAGAAGACTCTTGAAAGTCCTTGGACTGCAAGGAAATCCAACCAATCCATTCTAAAGGAGATCAGTCCTGGCTGTTCATTGGAAGGAATGATGCTAAAGCTGAAACTGCAATACTTTGGCCACCTCATGCGAAGAGTTGACTCTTTGGAAAAGACTCTGATGCTGGGAGGGATTGGGGGCAGAAGGAGAAGGGGGGACAACAGAGGATGAGATGGCTGGATGGCATCACCAGCTCAATGGACATGAGTTTAGGTGAACTCTGGGAGTTGGTGATGGACAGGGAGGCCTGGCATGCTGCGATTCATGGGGTCGCAAAGACTCGGACACGACTGAGTGACTGAGCTGAACTGAACTGATTATTACTTCATGGTTAAGCAGAATGTAATGTTATTAATTTCAGTTTTTGTTATTCTAGCCGCCTTCCCACTAATTTAGTCTCTGGTACTCAGATAATAAGAACAAGATTTAAAAATCGGCAGTAACTAGTCTGTAAATTCATACAATATTCCTTCAGTTTATATATTCCTGTACTTTTGTTTTGAACTCTCTTGATATTAGCATTGGAACTACAGAAAAACAAAAGAGGCAAATATATTGTTAATAGTGAAACCAAATGATACACGTTCTCTCAGTAGAGAACTTAACTGCCTAATTCCTAAGAATGAGATCCTGAAATGCTGTGACTCATCTGGTGTGTGAATAGTGGGAAACTATTGGTTCGTCTACTGATCAGTTCAGTTCAGCCTCTAAGTCATTTCCCACCCTTTCAGATGCTTTGGACTGCAGCATGATAGGCCTCCCTGTCCATCACCAACTCCAGAGCTTGATCAAACTCATGTCTATTAAGTTGACAATGCCACCCAACCATCTCATCCTCTGTCATCCCCTATTTCTCCTGCCTTCAATCTTTCCCAGCATCAGGGTCTTTCTTTTCAAATGAGTCAGTTCTTTGGATCAGGTGGCCAAAATATTGGAGTTTCAGCTTCAACATCAGTTCTTCCAATGAACATTCAGGACTGATTTCCTTTAGGATGGACTGGTTTGGATCTTCTTGCAGTCCAAAGGATTCTGAAAAGTCTTCTCCAACACCACAGTTCAAAAGCATCAATTCTTCAGCACTCAACTTTCTTTATAGTCCAACTCTCACATCCATACATAACTACAGGAAAAATCATAGCCTTGACTAGACAGACTTTGTTGGCAGAAGAATGTCTCTGCTTTATAATATGCTGTCTAGGTTGGTCATAACATTTTTTCCAACCAGTAAGTGTCTTTTAATTTCAGGGCTGCAATCACCACCTACAGTGATTTTGGATCCCCCCAAAATAAAGTCAGCCACTGTTTCCACTGTTTCCCCATCTATTTCCCATGAAGTGATGGGACCGGATGCTATGATGCTAGTTTTCTGAATGTTGAGCTTTAAGCCAACTTTTTCACTCTTCTCTTTCACTTTCATCAAGAGGCTTTTTAGTTCTTCCTCACTTTCTGCCATAAGGGTGGTGCCATCTGTGTATCTAAGGTTTTTGATGTTTCTCCCAGCAATCTTGATTCCAGCTTGTACTTTCTTCAGCCCAGCGTTTCTCATGATGTACTCTGCATATAAGTTAAATAAGCAGGGTGACAATATACAGCCTTGATGTACTCCTTTCCATATGTGGAACCAGTCTGTTGTTCCATGTCCAGTTCTAACTGTTGCTTCCTGATCTGCATACAAATTTCTCAAGAGGCAGATCAGGTAGTCTAGTATTCCCATTACTTTCAGAATTTTCCACAGTTTGTAGGGATCCACATAGTCAAAGGCTTTGGCATAGTCAATAAAGCAGAAGTAGAAATTTTTCTGGAACACTCTTGCTTTTTCTATGATCCAACAGATGTTGGCAATTTGCTGTCTGGTTCTTCTGCCTTTTCTAAATCTAGGTTGAACATCTGGAAGCTCGCCATTCACGTGTTGTTATAGCCTGGCTTGGAGAATTTGGGGCATTGCTTTACTAGGCTGTGAGATGAGTTCAATTGTGCTGTAGTTAGAGCATTCTTTGGAATTGCCTTTCTTTGGGATTGGGATGAAAACTGACCTTTTCCAGGCCTGTGGCCACTGCTGAGTTTCCAAAGTTGCTAGCATATAGAGTGTTCATTGGAAGGACTGATGTTGAAGCTGAAACTCCAATACTTTGGCCACCTGATGGGAAGAGTTAACTCATTTGAAAAGACGCTGATGGTGGGAAAGATTGAGTGCAGGAGGAAAAGTGGACGACAGAGATTACATGGTTGGATGGCATCACCGACTCAATGGACATGAGTTTGTGTAAACTCCGGGAGTTGGTGATAAACAGGGAGACCTGACATGCTGTGGTTCACAGGGTCACAAAGAGTTGTACACAACTGAGTGACTGAACTGAACTGAACTGAGTGGACTGTAGGCTTGTCTAACTCAATGAAACTATGAGCCATGCCATGGTGGGCCACCCAAGACAAATGGGTCATGGTGGAGAGTTCTGACAAAATGTGGTCCATTGGAGAAGGGAATGGCAAGCCACTTCAGTATTTTTGTCTTGAGTACCCCATGAAAAATATCTATTGATGTGTTAATGTTATTTTTAGTTCTTTCAGGAAGAAAATTAATATTCTTTTAATAGTAGAACGACTCTTCAGGTAAAATAAAGGTGGGGAGCTGAGAATATATATTCAGTTCAGTTTGTTGCAGTCACTCAGTCATGTCCAGCTCTTTGTGACCCCATGGACTTCAGCACACCTGGATTCCCTGTCCGTCACCAACTCCCAGAGCTTGCTCAAAATTTTGTCCATTGAGTCAGTGATGCCATCCAACCATCTCACCTCTGTCATGCCCTTCTTCTCCTGCCTTCAATCTTTCCCACATCTGGATCTTTTCCAATTAGTCCTTTCCAATCACAAAATGTATTAGTCTCTTTTTCTTTCTTTCTTTCTTTTTTTTTTTCCATTTAGGTCTAAAATAAAAGGATATGTAGAACAACACAAAAAATAGAAAAATTTTATGCACAGTATATCATGTGAAATGCAGGGCTGGATGAAGCACAAGCTGGAATCAAGATTGCCGGGAGAAATATCAATAAACTCAGATATGCAGATGACACTACCCTTATGGCAGAAAGTGAAGAGGAACTATACTCTTGATTAAAGTGAAAGAGCAGAGTGAAAAAGTCGGCTTGAAACTCAGCATTCAAAAAACGAAGATCATGACATTCGATACCATCACTTCATGACAAATAGATGGGGAAACAATGGAAGCAGTGACAGACTTTATTTTCTTGGTCTCCAAAATCACTGCAGATAGTGACTGCAGCCATGAAATTAAAAGATGCTTGCTCCTTGGAAGAAAAGCTATGACCAATCTAGGCAACATATTAAAAAGCAGAGGCATGACTTTGCAGCCAAAGGTCTGTCTAGTCAAAGCTGTGGTTTTTCCAGTAGTCATGCACGGATGTGAGAGATGGACCATAAAGAAAGCTGAGTGCCGAAGAATGATACTTTCAAACTGTGGTGTTGGAGAAGACTCTTGAGAATCCCTTGGGCTACAAGGAGTTCAGACCAGTCAATCCTAAAGGAAATCAATCCTGAATATTCATTGAAGGACTTATGCTGGAACTAAAGCTCCAGTACTTTGGCCACCTGATGTGAAGAGCTGACTCATTGGAAAAGACCCTGATGCTGGGAAAGATTTTGGGGAGAAGGAGAAGGGGATAACAGTTGATGAGATGGTTGGATGGTCACCAACTCAACGGACATGAGTTTGAGCAAGCTCCAAGAAATGGTGAAGGACTGGGAAACCTGGTGTGTGCAGTGCATGGGTTTGAAAAGTGTTGGACAAGGCTGAGTGACTGAACATCGACAAGGCTGAGTGACTGAACTTCAACAAGACAATGAATACAGTGAAAATAAAAGTGTCAGTCACTCAGTCCTTTTCAACTCTTTGCAACACCATGGACTGTAGCCTGCCAGACTCTTCTGTCCATGTGATTTCCCAGGCAATAATACTGGAGTGGGTGACCATTTCCGTCTCCAGGGTATCTCCCTGACCCAGGGATCAAACCCAGGTCTGCTGCATTGCAGGCAAATTCTTTACCATCTGAGCCACCAGGGAAGCTTATTAATACAGTAAAAGGTATAAAAATTCTGAACCAAAAAAAAAAAAAACCTTACTGCATGGAAACAATTATACAAAGGAGTGATAGACATCAAATAATCACAATGGAATGCTATGAAACTTTTTAATCTGAAAATGATACAGTAAATATTATCAAGTCCAAGCTTACTCTGCTCACCTCGTGACAGGCCAATGAATCTGAGAGCCGAGGTGTTAAGGCAAGGAAGAGTGTGATTATAATGATAAAAACAATGAAAATCAAACCAAAGAAACAGTTTCCTACATGGAGTCAGAATTCGCTTCCTCCCTGCAGCATAAACAGCCCAAATCTTTGCAGATTAAATTATTTCAACATATAATTAATTAATTAACATATAATTAATTAATTGACATGTAATTAATTTCAACATATAATTAATACATACACAACTTCGCATGCATAGTAAAATAAAGCACATTATTTCACTGGTATTTTGGATGCTACATCTAAGAACAAATACCAATATGAAAGAAATACACTGATTATGCAATAACAAAGACAATCTTTCAAGAACACAGATTGTTGGAAACTAGAAATTCCACTTCTAAATAATTAACATATTAAAAATACTGAAAATTACATGGCCTTAAAGACTAAACTTGGAGAAGGGAATAGCAACCCACTGGGACACAACTTAGTGACTAAACCACCAGGCAAAGATTAAACCGCAAAAAATGCATAAGGCTTGTTAAAACTAGTGGGATATAGGACTACTTCCATTCATGAAGGAATAACTAAATGGGAATTTTCTTATCTGCAAGACAACTAGAGAAGTGGCCAAACTATAAGAAACTGCTTTCAGACATTGAAACCAGTAGAACAGGACTATGATCCTGTTACTGAGTCCAGGTTCGCTCTCCTCACTTCACAACAGGCCAGTGAAACCGAGAGATGAGGTGCTGAAGCAAGGAGAGACTTTAATTGGGGAGCCGGCAGACTGAGAAGAAGGCAGGCTAGGGCCTCAAAATAACCATCTTATCGGGTCTGGATGCCAGGTTCTTTTATAGATCACAGAGAAAGAAGCAATGAGAAACTGAAGTCAAAAGGCAGAATAGAGAGAGAGACAATGGGGAAGTAAAGTGAACGGGTCTTTGTCTTGAAAAACATCGCCAAGGGAATGGCCAGCCTTCAGAAGTGGTATGTGAACCTCTTCTATTCACAGGTGGGCAGGGACAAAGCTATCTCTCCTGGAGCTGAACAAAGGCACTTTAGTTTACAGTCAAACAGGGGCAGGGTCTTCTAAGCAAGCCATTGATTATGATTATAATAATAAAAGCAAGTCAAAGAAACAGTTTCCAACATGGAGTGAGAATTGGTTTCCTCTCTGCCATAATCCTCAAGAGAACTGAAACCAAGTGAGTTTTACAATTGCTTTGGCTTTCTGCCTGGAGGCAATTTCTGGATCAAGGCTTAGAAATGAGGAAAAAGCAGAGAAATGATGGGATTTCTGACTTGAAGAAGCATGTTTATCAGGAAGGCTTCCCTGGTGGCTCAGATGGTAAGGAATCTGCCTGCAATGCAGGAGAACCAGGTTCCATCCTTGCCATGCCCTCCTCCAGGGGATCCTTGGGTTGGGAAGATGCCGGAGTGGATTGTCATGGACAGAGGAGCCGGTGGGTTCCAGTCAATAGGAATCTAACAATGTTAGAACCTAACATGACTGAAGCAACTGAGCACAGCACATTTATCAGGAGGCTGAGACAGAGGGAATTTGCAAGATAGAGATTTAATTCTCCAAATCTTTATTTGGTCCCCTTGAATTTTTGAATCCATACTAATTTGTGCATGTAAAGTTGAAACTCTATGAAGCCAGGCAAATAGCAAATGCAAGGGGCTGTAAGTGAATAATGTCCAGACCTAAAAAAAGGCTGAGAGACATCCAAGTTCCAAGCAGCCAGATTGTAGAAATCTCACTGAGCATTCAGAGCAATCAACAGAAACTGCAGAAGAGTCAACTTAAAGAGTAAAACTAGAATAGTCACAGAAATTAAATCTTGCTCTACAAGAAGCTTGAAACCAAGTCTTGAAAGGATCAAGCCTGACAAAACTTCCACATTTTTTAAAAGAAAATAATAAGTCCCATACATTCAAGAATGAATCACCCATTGTCAGATGTCCACCAAAAACTACTGGCATGTGAAGCAAATATAACCTAAATTGAGTAAAACAGATGGCCAATAAATACACACCCGAAGAATATAAGTTGGTGCAGCCAATATGGAAAACAGTATGGAGGTTCCCAAAAAATCTAAAAATAAGAGCTTCCATAAGATCCAGCATTTCACTTCTGGGCATACATCCGAACAAAACTATAATTCAAAAAGATACATACACCCAGATTTGCACGTTCATAGCAGCACTATTCACAATAGGAAGCCACCTAAAAGTTTGTTGACAGATGAATGGATAAAGAAGACATATGTGCAATGGAAGACTACTCATCCATAAAGAAAAAGAAGGAGACAATGCTATTGGCAGCAATATGTATCCAAATAGAGATTGTTGTACTAAGTAAAATAAATCAGAAACACAGAAAGACAAACACCATATGATGTCACCTATATGTGGAAGCTAAAATATGACACAAATGAACTTATCTACAAAATAGAAACAGATTTGAAGACACAGAGAACAGACCTGTGGTTGCTAAGTGGGGGTGGGACTGGGAGAAGGATGGATTGGGAGTTTGGGATTAGCAGATGCAAGCTATTATATATAGAATAAACAACAAGCTCCTACTGTATAGCAGAGGGAGTTATATCCAATATCCTTTGATAAAACATAATGGAAAAGAATGTGAAAAATGATGTGCATATATATATATATGTATAACAATCACTTTGCTTTACAGCAGAAATTAACACACAATTGTAAATCAACTACAATTTAATAAAATAAAGTTGAAAAAAGAAATATATCCAGAAAGAGCAAGATGGCAGACTGAACAGAATAAAACTTTAAAACAGTTATAAACTAAAATTACAAAAATGTTTATGACTTAAAGAAAACATAATGAGGACATGGCCAGAAGATATGTAAAACAGTCACAAATTTGAGAATTCATCAACAAAAATAAAATAAAAACAAACCACATAGGAAAGAAAAATTAGCATGAATACAGATCAGTAGAGATTTTTAAATTATAAAAATAATTTTACAATAATACAGATGAAAACACATTAAGAAGATTTCTCTAGAAAGATTACATATATATAATAAATTCAAGAAGAATTAGAAACCTAAACACACCAATAATCAAGGATGTTGAATTGTTAATCAACAATCCTTGACTACCTCCACCACTTCCTAACAGAAATAAAACACAAAAGCAAACAAAAAATTAAAAACCAAAAAAATAAAAACCTCCCAGTTGTTTCCTCACATGAATCTCACAAAACCCATAAGAAACTGAAAACTTGTATCTTATCCAAATGACTCAGAAGATAGCAAAGAAAGCTTCTCAATTCATTACATGAATGGATAAGTAAAACCAAATTACAGGTCTATCTTCTACTAATACTTCAACTCCATCATTAAATACCTGCTATGACTTGGGTAAGTTTCTTAACCTCCGAGTGTCTATTTTCCAATCTATAAAGGTGCTTATAAAACCCACTGAGGATGGACAAAACACAATTTGAAGGCCCATCTCCCCCTTAGTCAGTAGAAATGATGAGATCTATGTTCAGTGAAAGAACCTGCCCCTGAGCCTCAGACACCTCCCTTTCTAACAAGACCACAATCTCCACGACCTAGATTAAGGAACTTTCATTATTTCAGGTCCATACCCAGGTTTCCTGCTTGCGTCCTTAAAAATACCGACCAGACACAGTTTCTACTGGAACCCCGGCCACGGCACATGCAGCCTGACTGCCACGTGTGAGCTCCTCTCTCCATGGTATACTGAAAGCTAGGACTCCATGTGCATTCTGTGGCTTTTTCTGCTTATTAGTTTGTTTCTCCAAAAAGCATTGTTTTCAGTTTAAGTGTTTGACAATAGTGTGGTATAAGTCTATTTCCCCTTGTAAGCTAATTGCTAGTGTGCTAATTATGAGCCATAAACAAGATATGAGTTGAATTTATTATTGCATTTCATTAGTAATCATTATTAGTTATATCTTAATGTGAAAGACTCCTGTTCTCTGTATTTTGCCTTATCAAAATAATGCTTTCAGATTCCTTTTAAACTAATAATTCTTGCCTTTTACATCCTTCCATTTGACCGTTTCTTTCTAGTCATTCTCATGTATTATATAAAATTATTTAAAATTCGCGTGCAAAATTTCAGAATGCTATATGCTGATGTATCATTTAGAATTGGACGCATAGGGCTGGATATTACCCCACTTGAATGAGAAGAGATTTCCCTACGTGATTACTTTGTCCTTCACCGACAGTGCAGGGCCTGAGATATATGTCTACACTGTGTCTTCTGTCTGCCTTGGATGGCTATAATGAGTTGAGCTGTCAGCGGTGAGTACGTACCAAAAGGACTATGAATATGTAGAATGCAGCAAGATAAGATGAACCTGAGTATATAATGTTGACTCCAAGGACATTGTATTCTTGACTTACACCATAGTACTAGTATTATGAAGCAATATTCATTTTTCAAAGGTTTTTTCATTGATTTTCATGAACCCTTCCTAGGCAAGTATATAAAAGCTGTTGATCCTGCTTGTTGCTGACTTAAATCAAAATTATAAAGTAGGGCAAAGGGAAATACATGGATGGAGCACCTATTAATTACATTCCACATCTTTTACCGTTGTCCTAGCCTTTCTTTACAGCTCTGTCATCCACACCCTGACCATTAACCACATTTTCAGCAGAATCTCCATTTAGCGTCTAGAGAAGTAGCTGATTTAATGAAATCATCATTTTACTACAGTCACTGCATCAAAATTTCATTGTGTTTCATTCTTTCTGAAGCTTAAATGGTAAAGAACTACTAATAAACTTTTTTGAAAGCCCAATAACTTACAGAGAATTGTCACATATAGCATTTTAACCGATTCTTCTGTGTGAATGGTATGAACTCATAATAAGAGATTAAGTTGATCATGAGAGTAACATTTTACACTTTTAACTAGAGCTTTTTAAAAATACAAAGTGGCTACATATTAAAAGGAACATCTGAGGGGAAGGGTATGCATGTGTTGGTGAGGTACTTTTGCTAGGGCTACCTCAATATAAATTGTATTTTGTCATGACAGAGGGGAATGACAGAATTCCCATTATCCCCCATTTGTTTCCCATGAAAAGGAAGAGGTAAATATTTCTGAGGACTGAAGTTTCTTAAATCTTTAAAGCTATTATTTTCAAGTTTCACATGACAACCTTATGTGATTGATGAGCTTTAAAAGTATGCAAAGAATGTACGCCAACACTGATTTCACTAGATGCTCTATTGAGTTTTAGTGCTTCTGATTTCCTATGTATAGACGTTCAGAGACTCTCTCAAGGGAACTAGAAAGATGGAACCACAAAGATTTCACTCCGACTGACTTTTCAATGTCAAGTGAAAAAGAGTCATCTGTAAAATCCATGTACCTGACAATATCGCATTGTTTCTTGGCTTATAATTCTGAGAAACGTCTAGGTAAGCTTTTGCCATTGTTGTCATTCTAAGTTAAACTACTTACAACAATTGGAGTCTAAACTCCAACCGGGGGAATTACCTGGTGGTCCAGTGGTTAGGACTTCATACACTGCCTGTCGAAAGCCCACAAGCAACACAGCATGGGACCAATAAAAAAAAAGGACTTATTAAACCATGTTTCCCAGTATGTTTTGCAGGCTTTACTACACTTCAGAGAATATTTTCCATTTGATTTTAAACCAAATAACAATTTTATCGTGCCTTTAAAGTCCTGATAGGCTTTTAAAATCTAGGAAAAAAAAAAATTGGAAGACTTTGCTATGACTTCAAAGAAGCCATTTATAGTGGCTTAAAATTACAAGCCAGCTACCTTGTCCTACCATTCAGATATGTTTCTACCAGCACAAATATGGAGAAGGCAATGGCATCCCACTCCAGTACTCTTGCCTGGAAAATCCCATGGATGGAGGAGCCTGGTAGGCTGTAGTCCATGCGGTCGCTAAGAGTCGGACACGACTAAGCGACTTCCCTTTCACTTTTCACTTCTATGCCTTGGAGAAGGAAATGGCAACCCACTCCAGTTTTCTTTCCTGGAGAATCCCAGGGACGGGGGAGCCTGGTGAGCTGCCGTCTATGGGGTCACACAGAGTCGGACACGACTGAAGTGACTTAGCAGCAGCAGTAGCAGCACAAATAGAAGTAATAAGAGGATCATTCATCATATCTCAGCTATCTATCAGCAGGATGAGGCCATCTTTCAGTTATTTGTCCCAATGCTACCTGAAATAGTCCATGAGAACAAATAGCAATTCATTACAATACCTGTATTCTTGTCTCCGTTCCCCTCCACACACCTCCAACAAACTGTGAGAATCTTATAATTCTGGACTGTGTAGTAGTAACACCTGTTTCACCAAAACTTAGTGCAAAAATAAAGTTTGCTAAATGAATACAAGGATGATTGAATATGACCTTTCTAGGGGCATGCTTCTAATAGTATCTAAATAATTTGCTGATAAAAAGATGAAAATAATGTGTATGTTTCATTACCTGGATAGGTTTTTAAAATCAAATTGGAATACATATTCTTAAGGAAAGGTATGTGTCTATTTTGTTTGGGGCTTTATTTCACACAATTAGAATAGTGTATAGCAAGCACAAATAAGACTTGAAAAGATAAATAAATAACAAATGCATTTATCTTCATTAAAAGTTTGTGAGTTGGATTTTATCACATGTTATTATAAGTACATAATGGTATATAAATATGTATAAGTGTATGTACTTGTGTATACACATATGTATGCACATGAATCAAAGTTCTGTCTTATAAGATGCCAGCATATTAAAAAATGGAGCTATTTCTTTGTGAAAAACTAATAACTATACCCATATGTGAAAATGCATTAGGTTACGTATATATATTTATAAAACCAGTTTGTTTAGTTGCTAAGTGTGTCTGATACTTCTGTGACCCCGTGGACTGTAGTCTGCCGGGCTCCTCTGTCCCTGGGATTTCCCAGGCAAGAATACTGGAGTGAGTTGCCATTTCTTTCTCCAATTTATTTGAGATATTACCACAAACAGTGAAAAGAGTGGTGCTATATATATATATATATATACACACACACATATACCTAGTGGCTCAGAGGTTAAAGCATCTGCCTCCAATGCGGGAGACCCAGGTTCAATCCCTGGATTGGGAAGATCCCCTGGAAAAGGAAATGGTAACCCACTCCAGTATTCTTGCCTGGAGAATCCCATGGACAGAGGAGCCTGGCAGGCTACAGTCCACAGGGTCGCAAAGAGTCGGACACGACTGAGTGACTTCACTTCACCTCACTTCATACATACATATATATGTATATATATAGTTTGTTTTTATTTTTTAAATTGATGAATAATTTCTTTAAAATGTCGTGTTGGTTTCTGCTGTACAACAACACAAATAAGCCATAGCTACAGATGTATAATCCCTCCCAAATCCTCATCCCACATCTCTACCTCATTGCAGAGTGCCAGGCTAGGCTTTCTGTGTTATATAGCAGCTTTCCACTGAAAAATAAAAACGAGAATTAATGTTCACTTCTTTTCTTTTTTAATCCTTGTCTTCTCCTTTTTCTGTATTTGGAAATTTCAATCTTAATACAAACACTTTTAAAATCAATTCTTCAGTTCAATCACTCATTCGTGTCTGACTCTTTGTGACCCCATGAATCTCAGCACACCAGGCCTCCTTGTCCATCACCAACTCCCGGAATTCACCCAAACTCATGTCCATCGAGTCGGTAATGCCATCCAGCCATCTCATCTTCTGTCATCCCCTTCTCCTCCTGCCCCCAATCCCTCCCAGCATCAGAGTATTTTCCAATGAGTCAACTTTTTGCATGAGGTGCCCAAAGTATTGGAGTTTCAGCTTTAGCATCATTCCTTCCAAAGAACACCTAGGACTGATCTCCTTTATTTTTTTTTTTTTTTCCCATGAAGTGATGGGACCAGATGCCATGATCTTCGTTTTCTGAATGTTGAGCTTTAAGCCAACTTTTTCACTCTCCTCTTTCACTTTCATCAAGAGGCTTTTGAGTTCCTCTCACTTTCTGCCATAAGGGTGGTGTCATCTGCATATCTGAGGTTATTGGTATTTCTGCCAGCAAACTTGACTCCAGCTTGTGCTCCTTCCAGCCCAACATTTCTCATGATGTATTCTGCATATAAGTTAAATAAACACAATATTTTAAAGCAACCATACTTCAAAAAAATTTAAAAATTAATAAAGTATCTTTCCTTGAAAAAAATAAAAAATAAGCAGGATGACAATATAGCCTTGACGTACACCTTTTCCTATTTGGAACCAGTCTGTTGTTCCACATCCAGCTCTAACTGTTGCTTCGTCACCTGCATATGCTGCTGCTAAGTCGCTTCAGTCGTGTCCGACTCTGTGCCACCCCATAGACGGCAGCCCACCAGGCTCCCCCATCTCTGGGATTCTCCAGGCAAGAACACTGGAGTGGGTTGCCATTTCCTTCTCCAATGCATGAAAGTTTATTTGGAACCAGTCTGTTGTTCCACATCCAGCTCTAACTGTTGCTTCGTCACCTGCATATGCTGCTGCTAAGTCGCTTCAGTCGTGTCCGACTCTGTGCCACCCCATAGACGGCAGCCCACCAGGCTCCCCCATCTCTGGGATTCTCCAGGCAAGAACACTGGAGTGGGTTGCCATTTCCTTCTCCAATGCATGAAAGTAAAAGAGTGAAAGTGAAGCCGCTCAGTCATGTCCTACTCTTAGCGACCCCATGGACTGCAGCCCACCAGGCTCCTCCGTCCATGGGATTTTCCAGGCAAGAGTACTGGAGTGGGGTGCCATTGCCTTCTCCTCACCTGCATATAGGTTTATGTTAATAAATCAAAGTAGACAAAGCATTTTGATGTAAACTGTGCTTCAGCTGTCTTCCAGTGGTTTTTACACATTTTCAAAATTGATTTTTCTAGATCATGTGCAATTTTATTTTAGGTGAACTCTTTATCTGAATATTGTGAGATATTTTAGAAACAGTTCTCAAGTAATGCCTTTATATTGTTAAATTTTTAAAAAGTCATTACACTGTGCTCAAGTTACTTTATGTGCACTGTTCCTTATATATATATACACACACACATATCTATCTATCTATCTGTGTCTGTGTGTGTGTGTAATTAAGTTTGACATAGGAATAACATTAAAGGTAAGCAATGCTTTTACTTTAGTTTTGTATAATTTTAACTTTTCAAAATACCTGTGTGAACTCTTTTTGTTAGATACACAAGACAATATGAGAGGCAACAAAGACAGGTACAGCTTTACAGGCTGTAATGATTTTTATACTAAAATGAAGCAAACTTCTACCACTTGGTTTGACCACAGACCCAACTTATGTCAGAAATCTCCATCAGACACAAGATTCCATGTTTCTTTAGGCTTTTTTCTACAAAATAGATAAACTTTTTAGGATATACTAAAGAGAAGAATATTTTGAAGATACATACTGAATAAATAAGCAGAGTACGGGGTTGGGGGAGCGTTTATTTAGTGTAAGATTTGTTTGCTTGTTTGTTTTTTTCCTGCCTGCAATACAGAAGCCTGAACATAAAACATTCCTTACTGTGTTAATGTTCATGAGTGCATTAACAAGTATTCTTGAAAGTCTTGACTGTCTCAACACATTCAAGTGTCAGGGAATTCAGTGGGACATTTATCATGGGGATAACAAGAGAGACCAAACCCCTCCTCTCATGGAGCTTATATTCTGAAGTTATGGTAACAATACGGAGCTAGGAAATAAATCATTCTAGAAAATGGTTAAGTGTTGTGAAAGAAATAGAACAGAAACGGTAAATGGCGTGGACATGCACGCATGCATCTGCACACACATACACACATTTTAAATAGTATCATTGTAAGAGGTGTGAAGAGCTAATGTGAGGTATAGGGAGGATGTGTACTTAGGGTTCATTTAAATAACATTTAACAGCATTCTTTGAACTAAATTTACTTGGAAATAACCCAAATATGGTAAAGATACACAAACACATTACTTGATATAAATTATGGTTACTGCTCAATTTAAATCACTTTTACTGACTTTGTACAATTTTGACAGTTAGGAACAGATATGTCTAATTTATTCAGTAGGTCGTGAAATACTTTGCTGTCAGTTTCTATTTATTTATTTAATTCTTTGCACTTGCTCCGTCATCGTTGTATATCTATTGACTTCACTGCCTTGTCAACAAAGAAGCTAGCAAAACTCAAACAATTTTCTGAATTAGTTGAATAACCATTTTAAGTAAAATAATCGACTTTCAGTGTTAGTAGTTAAGTGTATATAATTAGTTTGTTAGATTTTGGCTAATTAAAATAGTATAAATATCAGAACTGTCATTTTCCTTACATGGTTTCTGTTTAGTAGCCAGTCACCTTGATGTTTTTGTCTAAATGTGATATTTATTGTGTGTTTTTGTGTTAGTTGCTCAGTCATGTCCCACTCTTTGTAACCCCATGGACTCTAGCCCTCCAGGCTCCTCTGTCTATGGAATTCTCCAGGCAATAATACTGAAGTGGGTTGCCATTCCCTTCTCCATGGGCTACAGTCCATGGGGTTGTTTAAATATAATGATTTATTTTTAATATCTCACAGACATGTGGGTCCACTGGACTCAGCTGGGCAGTTTTCATGTGGGATTTCTTACAAGGTTAGTCAGATCCTTGGGTGAGCTAGATGTCCAATTTGGCTCAGTCACATGGCTGGTGGAAGACAGTAATAGCTGTCAGCTGGATAGTCAGCCAGGAATATTGACCAGAGTACCTGCACTTGGCCTCTCTGCGTGTCCTTGGCAGCTCACCGCAGGGAGACTGGTTTCCAAGAGAGATTATCCCAAGAAGAACAAAGCAAAGGAGTCCAACTGTAAACCTCAAAGCTTCTTCTGATTTGGCCTCAGGAATCCTTGAACATCACAACAATCTATTTTCTTGATTCAGAATTCAAGGGGCAGCACAGATTCAAGAAGAGAAAGCATAGGAGGGCAGGAATACTGGAAAGAAGAATAGATATGAAGGCCATCTTTGTAAACCAACTACTGTAAATGATCTTATATCCATGCATTAAAGATGCTAGAAGATTCTGTGGGAAATCCACAGACAGAAACACCTCAGGAGAGCTGTAGTGTGTGTTGGTCTGTTAGCTTGCTTACCATATGGCTGTCAGAGGCGGGTAACAAAGCATGCACGAACTGAAATAACATGAGTTTCTGATGGTCAGAAGATTAGAGGTTAGACAGTACAGTTCCGAACAAGCTCAGCAAAGTACAGCCCTGTGGTCTGTACTGATTTTCTACTGAACTCTTACGAAGTAAAACTGATGACATGTACAAAAAATGTCAGACTGAAAGCAATATATTTCATGATATGTTCAAACTGAAGGAAATGGCTGAAAAAGTAAATTCTAGATTAGTAGTAAGATGAAGGACAGAATTTTCAAATTATGACTTGTTGCTTCAAGGATGTCAATGACTAAATATCAATT
>SJYT01061600.1:18488-32676 GCA_006410635.1 Cephalophus harveyi | reverse complement strand
AATTTAGTATGCCCCAATTCTAATATTAAAAAGCTGCTATATTTAAGTCGTAAAATAACTGTAAAAGTGAAGTAAAAGAACCTCTCCAGAAACTATATATTAAGAACTGTTTATAAATACTTCAGTGATTTTTGACATTCATTATTGCACATTGGATTCCTGGCTTTAGTCTTGTCTAGCAATATATTTATTTGATTTCCTCCAATAGCAATATTATCGAATATTGTTCTCATTCAAAATAAACATGTTTGAAATATAGTACCTCTGAAATCTTCAGTAATGCCTTTCTTTTCTTCCTGCATTCCTAGAAAAGTCACGTCTGTTATGGAAAATTATGTTGATTATATTCCATTGCACCTGTGTTGACGAGTTTCTGAAAGATGATTTCACCAAGATTATGTGCCAGTGGAGAGACTAACTTCTGGGTGGGATTTCTGCCTAAATGTTACAGCCCCCATCTGGAAATTCAGGTAGCTCATAACACATATGAAATTGAATCTGTTAATTTAAATTAACTTTGGAGGAAATGTTCTCCTGTCATCTAGGCTCCAATTTTCCCAGAATTATCTGTGAACCAGGAAGATAGTAATTTGGTTACTTTGTAATTTTAACCACTGAAATTGAATCTGAATTAACCTGCAGATAACAGCTCACCATTGCTAAACTGACAATTTCAAAATTTAACAGGAGCCTTACAGTAGAGAATTATTGCTTAAATTTCTCTAAAATAAACCAGACATCAGGAACACATTTGGACTGAATTTACTCTCATTACCTTAAAAGAAGAAAGAAAAATCGAGACTCATGTTACATACTGCTATTGACTTTTCTAAGCTAATGTTTTCTTCTGTGTCCTGTCAATAAGACTTGCCAAAAGGATCAGTTGTATGCTTCAGTAGGGAAATGGAAACTACTCTGTTTATCTGTCTCCTAGACTATGAGCAGGAGAAAGAAGATGGAGGAAAACCTCAGAGAGAAGAATATGTCCAAAAACTCACATGAAAAACGCAGTAAGAATATTCATCCTTCCAAAACGGTAAATGCTGATTAATAAAACTGTATAATCTGCCTGCGATGCAGGAGACTTGGGTTCTTTCCCTAGGTCAAGAAGATCCCCTGGAGGCTGCCCACTCCAGCATTCTTGCCTGGAGATTCCCATGGACAGAGGAGCCCGGTGGGCTACAGTCCATGGGGCCACAAAGAGTCACGCTAACACACACATCAAGCATGACCTTAAGACCACGTAAGGAGAGGGCACCAGTAACATACATGGAGGATACACATTGGCCAGCAAGGTAGAGCAAGAACAGATGTGAGTCTGTGTAAACAAAACGGGATCAAAAGAGCAATATACCAGTGATCATGACAAAGGGAGAAAACCAAAGGACATGCAGGTAATTGACATTCAAGATAACAATCAGAAAGTCAGAGAGACAAATAAACTAGAAAAACCCTCATGAGCTGAGACAGTGAAATATGGAGAACACGTGTATCACAATAACAACAGAAAATCACCCCTGTGTTCCAGAGCTCCAATCACCCTTTCTGGCACATAATAGGTATGTGTTGTTTCAAATTAAACTCTGATGGATTGAAGACTGAATAGCTTGCTGGTCCAGAGTGTCATCATTTACTGGTGTCAAGGATCATAGATATATTATTATTATCTCTGAAGTTCAGTTTCCTCAAATGAGAAATGAAAATAGTAGCAGTAATGATCTACTGGATGATTTTGATATTTTTGAGCATAATGTGATTGACTGTGTTTGCTCAATTCCAAGTGAAACTCCAAATGATGGTCTTCTTCCTGTTCATGTTTACCTGGATGGGATGTCATGGAAGGAAACATTCCAGGTGAGAATAAAAGATATATTAAAAAAAAAAAAAATACAAAGGACAAAAGTCTATTCAGGGCCAAATAATGCTACATGGGAAAAGCATTCACATATTAATGTCTCAAAAAGATTCCGTATTTATGATATTGTCATATTCTTGGCTCAGAAGTTACTGTGATTAGTTTAGTAAAACCAACAGCCTGAATCCTCAGTTCTCTGATAATTGATGGAAAAAATGACATTGTGTAATTTTATTTTCCATTTTGCAAAGACGTTAAATGGATTTAAGACAGTTGGCTATTTATTCCTATAATTTTGTCTCCCTGCTTTTCTAAACAGGGACTGCCAATAGGACTGAAAAGAGACCAGAGTACAAAATCACCTTTTCCCTCTGGATCACCAGTTTCTACTAATCTGAAAGGTCACTCAATTTGGACACATAAATGCAACCAAGCATCTCTGAGTAGCCCAAGTTTTAAACATGACGACACCAACACAGAGACAGCCCCTAATGGCTCAGACTGTAAAAAATCTGCTCACAATGCAGGAGACCCAGGTTCAATCTCTGGCTCAGGAAGATCCAGTGGAGAAGGGAATGGCTACCCACTCCAGTATTCTAGGCTGGAGAATCCCATGGATAGAGAAGCCTGGCTGGCTACAGTCCATGGCGTTGCAAAGGGTCAGACACGACTGAGCAAATAACACTTTCCACACCAACACAAGTCTCCGAGTTCCTTATTCCACTTGCTTGCTTTCTTCATAATATAATTTTTGTTTTAATGTCCTTTGGAGCTGCTATCATGAGATATGATTTGTTGGTGTCAAAATTTCTATTCAAGAATGCATTTACTCAGCATCTTTGCAACAGATCATTAATTCCTCAACTACACAGTGGGGCAACCGAACTAGGTCATCTCTAAATATTTGTCCTTTCTTATATTGTGTAACATTTGATCTATGATTTGAAATTAAATACCTAAGAAGAAAAGCAAGCCCACTCAAAGTCATCATCATCATCATGTTTATTGGTAAGTAGAGATCTTGGTATACTATAAACCATCTGTAATAAATTACTTTGTATTGACAAAGATGGCCTTTTAATATTTCCCTCAGCTTCACTAAAATTTAGATAGGTTTCTGCTTCACTACAGTTTTCTAAACTCCCTTTTCTTAGAGCACTTTACTTGCAATTGTAAATTTTGTCTGTGCTCTTTTGAGATGTAAATCTTCTTTCTTTCTCTGCCTGTTTTACAGTTTCTCAAAGACCAGAAAGCCAGGACAGAGTAGGAGCTTAGATAAACACCAAATACCAAACACAGATGGTCTATTCACCCTCCTTGTCAACCTTCCTCACATCCTCCAGTACTATTCCACTAGCTCACCTCAACTCTGAACAACTCCCCCACCATTTTTTTCAACAGAGAATGTAGGGAAGGAAAACAGATTCTCTTAGGATCCCTAGCTGGATCTGAAAATTAAACTGACTAAAAGAGATTAACAGGAGAAAAGCCCACAAATTATTTACTGTAAGTTTGACATGACAAGGGAGACTTAGACAGGAAATAAAGACCCAAGGAAAAAGTTAGACCTGTGTATTTTTATGCATAGGTTTGATGAAGGTAAACAGGTTTCGGTTTGATGAACAGTGAACAGTTGCAGAGGAATATGATAGGTTGAGGAATATGGGGGAAAACGGGCAGAAAATTGTGTGTGTGCATAGTCAGTCATGTCTGACTTTTTGCAAGCCTGTGGACTGTAGCCCGCTAGGCTCCTCTGTCCATGGAATTTTCCAGGCAAGAATACTGGAGTGGATTGCCACTTCCTACTCCAGGGGATCTTCCTGACCCAGGGATTGAACCTGTGTCTCCTGTGTCTCCTCCATTTGCAGGTGGATTCTTTACCACCAAGGCACCTGGGAAGTCCAGGAGAAACGTAGCAGGCCCTGTTTTTTAGGATTTTTCTTCGCTTCCCTTTGTTTTTGGAAACAAGCTTGGAAGGGCATCTCTCTCAGAAGGATTTTGTGACCTGTTCAATAAAGAAAGGGGAGGGGAGAATAAGGACACAGTGGCCATCTTCTCCCATTTTCTCAACTCCTTCAACTTAAAATATTCAACATGCCAAGATGCCATAGTTTGGGGTAACATGTCCTGAACCCCATAGGGGAGAGAAATTGAACTCTCTCTCCCATATGCAACACTCTCAAGTAAAATATTTCTTAATTTGTTCAGTGCAATATTTATTTAACAATGTTCATTATCTTAGTCTTTCTAACAATGGAAAACAGAACACTGAATTACTGGCTACTGTTTATATTTGAGAGAATATGGGATTAAATCACAGGCTCTGCCTATCAGCTCATTCTTAAAGTAGACTAGTTGTGTGGGTTAGAGTCACAAATATTTGTTAACATTTATGGTTATTGTGTGCCATGCATCTTTTAAAGTGGCTTACATACACTAACTTATTTAATGCCCCAATTAAGTTATGAATAGCTAAATTGTCATTCCCACTTTACAAATGAAGAAACTCAAAAGAGTTCAAGTCATTTGTATATATTGACACTTCTAGGAAGTTGTAGAGCCAAGATGGAAAAGAAGAGAGTCTAGCATAGAAGCCCACAGTCTTATCAGACTGGACAGCATTTCTATAGTTGAGAAGTACCTGGACCCAACACCCAAGATGTAGTATATAGGGGACAATCAAAGTTTTTCATTTCTATCATTATTTACCACTTTACTAATGTACACAAAACATGTTATTCTTGTTGGAATATTTCAATAAACCATAAGCATGAATTGTTTGGAGTGGTATTTATAAGACAAGAAGCTCTTTGTACTATTCATATAATATTCCATATATCATTTACTTCTGGTAAATTTACTTCCATATATCATGTCTGCCTTCTGGTAAGAATCACCGATCTAGCAGGAAGCCCACATTTAGAACAGGTTGGTAGAGAAGAGGCAGGGTTCCAGAGAAATGGGAAGCTGGCACAATCCATCTTACATAGAATATCTGGCAGAGAGAATTACATATTTAATCAAAATGCACCATCTCTTCCTGAAGCAAGAATAGCAAGGTGTGAGCCTGGAAAGTGAAGGATAGGAGGACAGACCCAAGAAGGCAAAGAAGAACAAAACCAGCATCAGCATGTTGGGGCACATTTCTCCCTTCCCTCAATGTCTCATTTAACCAATCTGTGACGTTAGAATAAACATGGTCTGCCTTGGTGCCTCAGACAGCAAAGAATCCACCTGCAATGCGGGAAACTTGGGTTCGACCCCTGGGTTGGAAAGATCACCGGAAGGAAGGCATGGCAGCCTAACTGCAGTACTCTTGCCTGGAGAATCACCAAGGACAGAGAGGCCTGGTGGGCTCCAGTCTATGGGGTCACAAAGAGTTGGGCACGACTGAGCAACTAAGCATAGCCATCCCCCCTAAATAACTCAAAGCAATGAAAATAAAATGGATTTATGAAATCTTTGGGTATAAAATTATCAAAATGTTAAAAAGAAAACTGTATTTCCCAAAAGGGACCTTTGGTGGCTGCTTCCTTGCAATAAAAGGGTATGATATTCTTCAGTCATGGAGAATGGAAATTATTCTCAACGGTGGAGACATCATAATCTCATTTAACATATATTCAAGTGCATGACAACAATAACAACAGCAAAAAGCATTAGGGCTTCCACCTGCCAATGCAGGGGACAGAGGGTCCCCAGTCTGGGAAGATTCCACATGTAATGGAGCAACTAAGCCTATGCACCACAAATATTGAAACCCAGAGTTCATGAGCTGAAACAAGAAAAGCCACTGCAATGAGAAGCCCACGCACTGCAACAAAGAGTAGCCCCTGCTCCCCACAACCAGATGTCCCTGCATGCGCAATGACGACCCAACGCAGCCAAAGCAAACAAAGAAATGAATCTTATTAAAAAATTAGGCAAGCATAAAAAAAAATCTAAGGGAATTTCAATAATGCCTGAAGTAGGCTGAATAGTTAAAGTGCTATTTGAATAATTAAAGAGCTATTTGAAGAAGGGGGTGGCTACCCACTCCAGTATTCTTGCCCGGAGAATTTCATGGACAGAGGATCTTGGTAGGCTACAGTCCACAGGGTAGCAAAAGAAACAACTGAGAGACTTTGACTTCACTTGAATGCTTCATAGCCAAAAAAAAAAGCTGCCGTTTATATTCCTGTTTTACTCTTTGTGAAGAACTTGTATTGACACACAAATAAAATCAGGACAGATTGTCTATTCTTACAGTAATACATTTTCATCTATGTCAGACTTTTTGTTGGTGAATTTCTTTAATCACTTAAGGACTAATTTCGACACCTTATGAAGTCAGCTTATTGTCTTAAGCCTGATAATAATAAATAATAAAGCCCAATATTATTTTTCTGATGAGAAGGCTTCTTTTTACTCGTATACTGAAGTTTTGCTGGCTTGGTCTATTAAAACTGAGAACCCAAGAAAAGGTAACACTCTGAATAGTATGCAAATATTTCAAATTTTTTTTTTAAATTACCCATTGCAATCTTTGGCTAAAGGTGAATAGAAAATGATAATTATTTTTATTGATATGTATGTTCACTTAGCAAGTGTTACTCCCAAAGGTTATTTACATAACCTCTCTGAGTTCTCTCTCCTGCTGACTTAGTATGTATCTCAGCACAACTAAAATTAACAACAACAACAAAAAAAAAACCTAGATCTGTCTTTCTGTGGTATCCAAGAGCTAGGTGATGTGTTATGTGTGTGTGTGAAACGCAAGTGGCACTGGTCTCTGACACTTTGCAACCCCACCGACTGGACTGTAGCCCGCCAGACTTCTCTGTCCATGGAATTCTCCAGGCATCTAGAGTACTGGAGTGGAGTGCCATTAAGTAACTAGGAATTTATTCAAATTTTTCATGAATATCTGATCAATGATACCCACATCTTTGGAGAATCAGCTCTTACTTAAAATTCTATTTTATATATAAAGACATTTAGACAATCTTGAAAAGCAAAGAAATAAATTTTCTGAAGTTTATAATACATTCAATTTGAATTACTGTAAATAAGATTATTACATATAGGAAATGCTAAATACTGTTAGGTTTTTCTTTTTCTGCTTTTTAGTGATGGCTTGTTTAGAATAGTTATTATGTCAGCCATTCCTTATATTTCCTTCTATTCTCTTTATGTGGTAAATCAACTCTAGGCCACCCATGATCCCCACCCCCAGTACCATTTCTGGTTTTATTCTCTTCCTGTGGAATATGGGTGAGACCTGTGAAGTGGTTCTAACCAATAACATATGGCAAAAATGATTAGATGTCATGCCTGTGATTACATTATATAAAATGTCATCTTGCTAGCAATCTCTATTTAGCAAGCTCGTCGTGTCTGACTCTTTGCGACCCCATGGACTGAGGAGCCCTCAGTCCATGGGATTTTCCAGGCGTGAATACTGGAGTGGGTTGCCATTTCCTTCTCCAGGTGATTGTCCTCACCGAGGGATCAAACCTAGGTCTCCCACATTGTAGGCAGATGCTTTACTGAGCTACCAGGAAAGCCCATAAGGACTCTCAGACTCAATCTAGAGATTCTTCTTTATGGCTTGATGAAGCAAGCAACCATGATGAAGAAACCCAAGTGGCAAGACAATGTGTGGAGACTCTAGGAGCTGGGCGTGGCTGGACTTCAACTAAGGTTGGGGTTTTCAGTTTTATCATCTCAAGGAGATTAATTCTGCAACAACGTGAGTAAGCTTGGAAGCAGATTTTCCCCTAATTCAGCCTCTCCATAAAAAACACAGCCCAATCGCCACCTCCATTTTATGCTTATGAGAATAAAAGCAGATGATCCAATTAAGCCTTATCTGGACTCCTGATTTAAAAAACAAAACAGAACAAAACTTTGTATAATAAATACACATTGCTTTATGCCACTACAGTTGTAGCAATTTGTGACAGATGAAGCAGTAATAAGCTAGTTCAATAATTTCATTAATTAAATAAAAATTCAGGCACCAAATTCAAAAATATATATTTGCACATAATAATGCAGACTACAAAGAGTACATGATGAAAATGTCTTTCTCATAAGAAAAGTAGTTCTACTTCCAAAATGTAACCATTATTTAAACATTCTGTAACCTACCAAAAGGATTCTGAACAATTTCAAGCAATCCATGATGATTTTATGTCCCCGTAATTTGTCCTGAACCTATATACTTGGAAGATTAATTTGAGTGAAAGCAATATAGTAGTAAAGGGTTAATTTTTCATTGTTTTAAATATATGTGTGTGAAATGAAAATATCTCCTATGGAATCAATAAACAAGAAATTTCACAGCCATCAGTGATTTCTGGCCTCCAAACGTTAATGAGGGCTCCCATAACTGTGATCCAGGGGATTGCTGAGGAACTGGGGGAATGCAAGAAGTAAGATGAACAAGGAAACAGGATTGGCCAGATAGCCCAGGAGCATATCAACTCAGTTCAGTCGCTCAGTCTGGTCCAACTCTTTGGGACCCCATGGTGTGCAACATGCCAGGATTCCCTGTCCATCACCAACTCCCAGAGCTTGCTCAAACTCATGTCCATTGAGTCGTGATACCATCTAACCATCTCATCCTCTGTCATCCCCTTCTCCTCCTGCCTTCAATCTTTCCCAGCATCAAGGTCTTTTCAAATGAGTCAGTTCTTTGCATCAGTTAGCCAAAGTATTGGAGTGTCAGCTTCAGCATAAGTCCTTCCATTGAATATTCAGGACTGATTGCCTTTAGGATGGACTGGTTGGGTCTCCTTGCAGTCCAAGGGACTCTCCAGAGTCTTCTCCAATACTAGCAATCCCACTGCTGGGCATACACACCGAGGAAACCAGAATTGAAAGAGACACATGTACCCCAATGTTCATTGCAGCACTGTTTATAATAGCCAGGACATGGAAACAACCTAGATGTCCATCAGCAGATGAATGGATAAGAAAGCTGTGGTACATATACACAATGGAGTATTACTCAGCCATTAAAAAGAATACATTTGAATCAGTTCTAATGAGATGGATGAAACTGGAGCCGATTATACAGAGTGAAGTAAGCCAGAAAGAAAAACACCAATACAGTATACTAACACATATATATGGAATTTAGAAAGATGGTAATGATAACCCTGCATGTGGGACAGCAAAAGAGACATAGATGTATAGAATGGACTTTTGGACTCTGAGGGAGAGGGAGAGGGTGGAATGATGTGGGAGAATGGCATTGAAACATGTATACTATCATGTAAGAAATGAATCGCCAGTCTAGGTTCAATACAGGATACAGGATGCTTGGGGCTGGTGCATGAGGATGACCCAGAGAGATGATATGGGGTGGGAGGTGGGAGGGGAGTTCAGGATTGGGAATTCATGTACACCTGTGGCGGATTCATGTCAATGTATGGCAAAACCAATACAATATTGTAAAGTAAAAAATTAAGTAAAAATAAAAATTGAAAAAAAAAAGAACAAAAGCATCAATTATTTGGTGCTTGGCTTTCTTTTTTTTTAATATAAATTTATTTAAATTGGAGGTTAATTACTTTACAATATTGTATTGGTTTTGCCATACATCAACATGAATCTGCCACAGGTATACACGTGTTCTCCATCCTGAATCCCCCTCCCTCCTCCCTCCCTGTACCATCCTTCTAGGTCGTCTCAGTGCACCAGCCCCAAGCATCCAGTATCATGCATCAAATCTGGACTGGCGATTCATTTCATATGTGGTATTATACGTGTTTCAATGCCATCCCACCCTCTCCCTCTCCCACAAAGTCCAAAAGACTGTTCTATACATCTGTGTCTGTCCAACTTTCACATCCATGCATAACTACTGGAAAAACCATAGCTTTGACTAGACTGACCTTTGTTGGCAAAGTAATGTCTCTGCTTTTTAATATGGTGTCTAGTTTTGTCATAGCTTTTCTTCCAGGGAGCAAGTATCATTTAATTTCATGGCTGCAGTCACCATCTGCAGTGATTAAAGTCTGTCACTGTTTCCATTATTGCCCCAGCTATTTGCTGTGAGATGAGGGGACTGATGCCATGATCTTCATTTTACATATGAAAGGAATTGATTCAGTGAGCCCAGGGGCCTGCATCTTCCCATAAATAGAATGCTAAATCCCTTGACTTGATTTCTGATCTTTGATATTCAAATAGCCTGTTCCTTCTATGGCAAACTTGTATGTAGTCTGACTTTCCCTCCTGTCTCCTTGGAGTAGTTTTTGCTCAGATGGTAAATAATCTACCTGTAATTCAGAAGACCTGGGTTTGATCCCTGGGTCCGATCCCTGCATTGGAAAGATGCCCTGGAGAAGGAAATGGCAATGCACTCCAGGATTCTTACCTGGAGAATTCCATGGACAGAGGATTCTGGCGAGCTACAGTCCACGGGGTCGCAAAGAGTCGGAAATGACTGAGGGACTAGCACACACACACACTGATACGCTCTCCCGGCTCAGAGTCCTAAACATTCCCACCAAATAAAATATCTCTCTACTTTCAGATTGTGACTGCCTATTTTTAGTCTACATGTGACATCTGGATATTTCTGTGCACAACTGAAATTTTACTGTCCTTTCTTCAGTGAATGATCAGTTTATATTCTTTGCCCAGGTTTATGCAATAATTTCTCATCCATTTATGGACACCATTAGTATATTACTAACAGCAATATATTGTTTCCACAATGTTTAAATTTTTTATATTTTTCTGATATGCTCTTTTGACTTAGTTTTGGATATCTGTTCCTCTGGAGAAATGTTTGAACCCAATACAACCAAATCTGTAAAGCTTTCTCTTCATGGTAATTTTGAAACAAGTATTTTATAAAATAATATTTACAAAGTATGTACATTTCACATACTGATTTTTCCCTATTCTTTCAAAATGCTGAGTATGACCTATGAAAATGATTTTCTTTCATAGTTTTGAAGTTAAAAATAAGTTCCAATTCTTTTAATAAACACCATATGTATTTAGCATAAATTCACTAAACTGGCAAACCTTCATGTTAATTATTATTTTTTTCTCTTGAAATACTAACAAAAACACACAACTTTGGAATATTAGAATTACAAGAGACCCCTACTGATTTTTGGTTGATTGACATAATGTTTCCATGTTATGCTCCGTATTTATATAAATTACATACTATCATTATTTTATACAATAAATTTGAGGCAGGAGATAGATCAGCCCCTTCAAGGTGAGCAGCTTGAGTTCATTCCTTGTGGACAGAAACTCCAAAAATAGGATAATTGAGAGGAGGCAGGGCCCTGCCCAGATAAAAAATAAAATACCACATTTTTTTTCATTTTCAAAGTCAAGGAGACATTTCTGACGAGAAAGCTCCTTGGAGGTCAAAAGGGGACTGACACCAAATTACCCATAAGCCACTCTGCCGGAATCCATCTTGCTTACGAGATGCACACACACACACACACGGGGGAGGATCCTGAGATAGGCCAAATAAGGACTCAGAACCAGGCACATCAAAATAATGGGCCAGAGAAAACTCAGAAGAAGTGTCTCGTGTAAGTGATTGCAATTACCACAAGCACACGACTGTCTGAGCCCACCCACGTGTGTATCCACACATACGTCTATCCACATGTGCGTACTGTTCTTTTTCCTCCTAGTAAACACTTTGCTTGTTTCACAGCTTTCCATCTTTGTGGGAATTATTTTCTGCTAAGCTGGAGGGCCAGGGTCTTGTCTCGCCACTGAACGCTAGTCTAGTGGCTAGGATTCAGCTCTCTCACTGACATGGTCCAACCTCAATTTCCTCCAAGCCACTGCAGGTCAAGGTGGCTCGAGATCAAATACACATATCCGTACATGTATTATTTGCTCTGCCTACAATTCCATATATAGTCACAGACTTATCAACTTGGATTACTTTCCATTTTTTTCTTGGGATAAATTTTTAATGGTCTGATTGCCTTCTAGAATTGATGACAATATTAGATGATATGCAAAGATAAACGACTGGTGAATGACAGGTTGTTAATCAATTCCCCTCCTTATCCTTCACTCCACAATCAATAAAGCATCAATGATAATGATGTACATGTTATTTATTGCAGCATTGTTCATAAGAATAATTTTTTTAATGTGTTTTAAGTGAAGAAGAAATAAATAATTTTAGTTTACTTGTACTTGAAATAGAGCAACAAAATGAATGAGCTACAGCTGTGATTGTATTATATTAGTGTCATATTAGTCAGAGGAATATTGCATGCTTTGTATAATAGCTCAAATACACTAAAGATTTCTTTATTCGCATGCATTTCTCCTCAGCTGTCAGCTGTTCTCCAAGTGGTAGTTCAGGAACTAGGCATTTCCCATCTTGTGGTCCCATTATCCTCTAAGACATTCTCATCATTCTCATCCTGCAAGCAGAAATGGAAAAACGTCAGAGAGAACCCTCGTTATTTAAAATGAACTGACCGGAAACATACTATCACTTTTATTCACATTCCATTACCTAAAACCCAATCATATGGCCCCACCTATCTATGAAGGTGGCTGCAAAATAGAGTTTATGTGATCCCTCCACACCAAAATGGATTTTTTTTTAAATGCATAACTAGACAGTTTTTGTCACTTATATTGACATATATTAGCCTTGTAAAGATAATATTGAGTGAAAAAACAGCAAGTTTTAAAAGGTTATGACTGTTATTAAACAGGTTCTATAAAATTAAAATGCATGTTTTCAAACCATGTGATATCGAGGGAATATGTGGATGTAACAAAAATATAAAGAAATAATTTATCATTTATGGAAATCATAAATCTCAAATTCAGAAGAGCAGTTATTTTGAAAGTAAGGAAAAGGAGCATGCTCAGGGTACATAGCGATGGCACCCCACTCCAGTACTCTAGCCTGGAAAATCCCATGGATGAAGGAGCCTGGTGGGCAGCAGTCCATTGGGTAGCGAAGAGTCGGACACGACTGAGTGACTTTGCTTTCACTTTTCACTTTCATGCATTGGAGAAGGAAAGGTCAACCCACTCCAGTGTTCTTGCCCGGAGAATCCCAGGGACGGGGGAGCCGGTGGGCTGCCATCTATGGGGTCGCACAGAGTCGGACACGACTGAAGCGACTTAGCAGCAGCAGGGTACATAAGGGAGCACTAACTTTATAATTTTTTTTTTAAATTTCTTAACCTATTATATAAGCCTTTACACACAATACTTCAAAATATATTTTTAAAAGAACCTGGAAAACTATGATTATTTATGAAAGAAGATATAAGCCATATAAGAAAACCAGCCATCTAGATTACTCACAGGGTTGCATGTATGGGAGAAAAGGCAGAACTGAGACTGGACAATGCTAACATATCTCAGAGCACTACTTAGCACTTACATTTACATGAAAAAAATGAATAAATACATTTATGTGATGAAGATCTACAGAACTTGGTGTAAAATGAAAAACGTGATTGATGCCTTTTAAAACTCCACTTGAGCATTCCTAAGAAACATCTCCTCTTTAAGCTGAAACATTATAAGCCTTATGACCTCTACTCTTAAGACAGGCTGAAATACACCTATTGGTTTTGATCAACTGATGAAAAAGCCACAAGCTAGCAAAACAAGTTGCTTACTGTGGATTCCACTAAGGAGGATTAGGAACTCTTTTCACCTCAGTGAAAATTAATTCTGTTGACTTTATGGGGCTTAAGAATGAACTTTCTCAAAATGTGTCACTTTTACATGCAGATTATTTTGAGCTAAAGGCAACTGAGACCCTGAGGCTTCAAGAGAAGCTACTGGTCCTCCCTTAACTGCCTAGACTAATTTAAAAAAAATTTTTCCCAGATAAGAGGTATTACTGGAGATAAATTTTATCTGAGTGGTTCCATTTATATGGCAGAGCAAATACCTAATTATCAAAAATCTGTTCTTAACATTCTAAGAAAGATCCTCCTGTCCTTGGAAGCCAGGCCTCTAACTCATTCCTTAGCTCAGGACGGCATATAAAATAACTTTTACCTTCCTGTCCCTGAACTTCTTATGTATGTGCAAGTCTCAGTTCAGTTCAGTTCAGTCGCTCAGTCGTGTCCGACTCTTTGCGACCCCATGAATCGCAGCACGCCAGGCCTCCCTGTTCATCACCATCTCTCGGAGTTCACTCAGACTCACGTCCATCGAGTCAGTGATGCCATCCAGCCATCTCATCCTCGGTCGTCCCCTTCTCCTCCTGCCCCCAATCACTCCCAGCATCAGAGTCTCTTCCAATGAGTCAACTCTTTGCATGAGATGGCCAAAGTACTGGAGTTTCAGCTTTAGCATCATTCC
>SJYT01061600.1:0-17670 GCA_006410635.1 Cephalophus harveyi | reverse complement strand
AAGTTAAATAAGCAGGGTGACAATATACAGCCTTGACGCACTCCTTTTCCTATTTGGAACCAGTCTGTTGTTCCATGTCCAGTCCTAACTGTTGCTTCCTGACCTGCATACAGATTTCTCAAGAGGCAGGTTAGGTGGTCTGGTATTCCCATCTCTTTCAGAATTTTCCACAGTTTATTGTGATCCACACAGTCAAAGGCTTTGGCATAGTCGATAAAGCAGAAGTAGATGTTTTTCTGGAACTCTCTTGCTTTTTCCATGATCCAGCGGATGTTGGCAATTTGATCTCTGGTTCCTCTGCCTTTTCTAAAGCCAGCTTGAACATCAGGGAGTTCACGGTTCACGTATTGCTGAAGCCTGGCTTGGAGGATTTTGAGCATTACTTTACTAGCATGTGAGATGAGTGCAATTGTGCGGTAATTGGAGCATTCTTTTGCATTGCCTTTCTTTGGAATTGGAATGAAAACTGACCTTTTCCAGTCCTGTGGCCACTGCTGAGTTTTCCAAATTTGCTGGCATATTGAGTGCAGCACTTTCACAGCATCATCTTTCAGGATTTGAAACAGCTCAACTGGAATTCCATCACCTCCACTAGCTTTGTTCGTAGTGATGCTTTCTAAGGCCCACTTGACTTCACATTCCAAGATGTCTGGCTCTAGATGAGTGATCACATCATCATGATTATCTGGGTCGTGAAGATCTTTTTTGTACAGTTCTTCTGTGTATTCTTGCCACCTCTTCTTAATATCTTCTGCTTCTGTTAGGTCCATACCATTTCTGTCCTTTATCGAGCCCATCCTTGCATGAAATGTTCCCTTGGTATCTCTAATTTTCTTGAAGAGATCTCTAGTCTTTCCCATTCTGTTGTTTTCCTCTATTTCTTTGCATTGATCACTGAAGAAGGCTTTCTTATCTCTTCTTGCTATTCTTTGGAACTCTGCATTCAGGTGCTTATATCTTTCCTTTTCTCCTTTGCTTTTCGCCTCTCTTCTTTTCACAGCTATTTGTAAGGCCTCCCCAGACAGCCATTTTGCTTTTTTGCATTTCTTTTCCATGGGGATGGTCTTGATCCCTGTCTCCTGTACAACTCTCCTAATTCCGTTATCTTTATGGGTTTCCCACTCTTCTTTTGTTCATTCAGCTAAATTGCATTTGGGGAGGGCAGGAAAGTGAAAGCTTACATTTAATATATAATTTTGAAGCAGAAGTTAGAAATGCTATCTTGAACAGGGTTTGAACTTACACTGAATTCTGTGTCTATTGTTATTAAATGGGAAGTCTGCTTGGATTATATGCTCTGATGAAAAAAATTTTGCATAATTTAAATAATAAGAATTGTCTATACATGTATAATGAAGACACTCAACCATTTGGGTATTTTCATATTCCAATAATTGCTTTACTTTTTAAGGAACATTAAATGCTTATTAAAATTCACTGAAATGAAATAGTGCTTTCCTTCTTACAAACTGTATTTATCTCTATTTACTCAAACCAGTTGCCCTTATAACATGAATAGTTGGACTTATGTGGAAGTCTACTAACTTCTACAAGAGTATCACCAAAAAGGAACTGTTTACTTTAGAAAGCAAGCATTTTTCAGAATTCCTGGTTTTTGCCATTTCTTTTACACGTCTTATGCTCTTTGTGTGAGTCCTTTAATTGATTTATGTAAAAAGAAATACCCTGGCTAGTACTTATTAAAGAATTTTATTACTTCCTTTCATCTATTTGTCTTGTGATGTTTGAGTCTCTTCTCTGTGTTTCTTATCTCTATGTGTGTATCTCTTCTCTTATCTCTCCTTCAGAAAAGGGGAAATAAAGCTGATTGACTAAGAACCACTGTTCAGAGATGTAGAATTTTTAGCTACTAATTAGGACTCAGCTATTTCTATTAATTGCCCTTATTTAATTGTGCTGAAAGTCTGCATCAGCAGGATTCCAAAGAATAAATAATGAATCACAAGAACTTTTAGAGGGTGTTATGTATGGATGTGAGAGTTGGACTGTGAAGAAGGCTGAGCGCTGAAGAACTGATGCTTTTGAACTGCGATATTGGAGAAGACTCTTGAGAGTCCCTTGGATTGCAAGGAGATCCAACCAGTCCATTCTGAAGGAGATCACCCCTGGGATTTCTTTGGAAGGAATGATGCTAAAGCTGAAACTCCAGTTCTTTGGCCACCTCATGCGAAGAGTTGATTCACTGGAAAAGACTTTGATGCTGGGAGGGATTGGGGGCAGGAGGAGAAGGGGATGACCAAGGATGAGATGGCTGGATGGCATCACTGACTCGATGGACATGAATCTGGGTGAACTCCAGGAGTTGGTAATGGACAGGGAGGCCTGGCGTGCTGTGATTCATGGGGTCGCAAAGAATCGGACACGACTGAGCGACTGAACTGAACTGAACTGATGACCTGAATATGTCTCCCCCCAAATTCTACTTTCCAAGGATAAGTTTAGATGAAGTAATGAGGATGAGCCCCTGGTGATGAAATCAGTGCCCCTGAAAGAAGAGACATCAGAGAATTTATTCTCTCTCCAACCATGCACAACTAGTAAAAGCCATGGGAGGCTACAGCAAGAATTGGCAAACCATGAAGTTGGTCTTCACAGAACTTGACCAGACTGTCACCCTGATCTTAGACTTCCAGTTTCCAGGATTGTGAGAAAATAAGCGTCTACTGTTTAAGCCATGTCTATGGTATTTTGTTAAGACAGTCCAGGCTGACTAAGACAGAGGGGCAAATCTACTGCCACTCTGTTGATTCCTGCAATCAAATCCTTGTTACTGGGGACCTAGCAACTCATCCAGTAAGACAGTACATCAAACTTGAAGCCTGTTGTTCTGAGATGCTACCACTGCTGGGCCTTTAACAGGAAAATCCATGTGTTTTTGTTTGTTTGTTTAAACATAATGGTTCCTGAATCATATCACCCTCTATGTTTTATCCACTTAATGCAAAACTCCATTATTACCACATAGAATTTGTTCCTGAAACAACTCTAATTATAAAGATTTTAGTATAATAATTTCCTTAATATTGTCGTTTTCCATTCTTACTGTAATATAGCATGCCTTCTCATGAGATAAAGAAAGAGAGAGAGGAAAGAAAGAAGAAAAATAAGAATGGGAACGAAGGAAGGAAAGAGAGAGGAGGCAGGGAAATGATTTTTAAAAATAAAACAGCATATGGCTTCTTTACTGGTTCCATTTTATGTATCTCAACTTGTTCCCAAACTTTCACATACATTATAAATTTACATAAAACTACTGAAGAAATTAGAGCACATTTATTGGGTGAACCCCTGCCAAGATATAAAAATAATGCACAAATCATTGTATACAAATTCCAGGCCAAGAGGAATCTAATTAGCAACTATTTGGCTACTTTCATATTGAATCTTTTTCTAGTATTTTTATAAAGAATATTAGTATCTCCTTCATTCACTCACCCTGAAGTGAGTGAATCAAGTCAATTTCGAGTCTGTTTCTTTAATATGTGTTGATATACATATAACAGTAAGGAATAAATTACTTTTGTTTCCACCTGGCTTCCTATTAGTAACTAAATGTAAGTTTTCCAAGTACTACTAGTGCACTGATGGATGGTTACTTGCTTTATGGATGCATTTAAGTTGCTGAGGTGCAATCTGTAACAAAACATAAATCAGTCAGCATGAGGGTAGACATAAATATCGATTCTGGTGGTGAAAATCCTCAGGAGATGGTTTTTCAAAAGCCACATATTAAGACTAAGCCTATGCAGAAATATCATTGAGCATTTATTGATCTTTGACTAAATAAGTATACAAATAATGGTACAGAACTTTTCACTGTTGCCAGTGGACCTAAATTACATGTTTTAGATCTAAAATCTTAAACATTTCTAATATGCAAGTAGATAATCATATATTTTGATAAAACAGAAGTCATTGTTACCGTATATAAAATCACTGATTTCTTTGTAAAATATCAGTGGCCTAAAAAGAAGACATGAAAAATAATTGCCTTGTAAGGATATAGACAATCACAAAATAAATAAATAAATAAGAAGGAAGTACTGTTTTGGTTGGTTCACAATGGGTTAGTCAGAAGTAAGAACTGATAAAGATTTCTTTTTGTCTAGCTTATTTGCCAAGAGAGGTAAAAAATCTACAGGAACATTGATAGTAAAATTTGAAAAATCACATAGAAATGTTGTTATCACTTCTATCACAGTTTTGGCTGCTGTCCCTGCAGCTGTTACCAAAAGTAGAAATTTTATTACAGGAAAAAGTATGAAACAGAGGATATATATGCTAAATGAATAAATAAAACTTACTTTACTCTTCATGAGAAGATGTTTTATATTGTGGCATTCACCCTAATTTATTTTACATAAAAGGAATGAATGTTAAATGTATAGTGTTTTAAAAGATGACAGTGATACAATGGCACTGAACACTTAGGGACCACGTCTGCCCTTTCCTCTCTTCAGCCTTTTCTCAGTAAAGCTCCTGGAGTGAGCCTCTTAAAATGTGTGCCAGATGGTACCTTTCTTTCCTCAAAGCCTTCTAGTAGCTGCTCATGGCCCTCAGTGGAACCGTGCTCCTGAGAGTAACCAGTAAGGTTGACATTCTCTAATCCCGTGGTGGCTCTCTCCTCATCCCCTGCCCTCTCTTTTGCTCTCCATATCCCAGCCCTTGCCCACATTGTTGATGATTGAATATGCTATTCACTCTCTTCTCTTTGGGTTTTTATGCTTCATCAAAGTACACCTCATAATTAGACTATTCCCTAAGCACTCCACATAAAATAGGATCAGCTACTTACAAACACACATAACAGTTTGGGAGACACCTGTGCCCATTTCCTTAATCAAACTTTATTTTGTTCATTGTACTTCTTGTTACTGGGTTTGCTGTGCATTTGATTATTTGCTTGATTTTAGCCCCATGTCTCCCCAGGAATTGAAAGTTCCTCAAGGGCAGAGATTTTGACTCTTTTGTTTATTGCTGTATATCCTGTTCCTGAAATAAAGAGACTCAATAAATACTGTTAAAAGCCTAATACTACAAATTACCAACATTTCCCACAATTGCCTAATTTAATCTTTATATTATTATGAACCACATCTTACAGATAATTTAAATTACATAAATTCCCAAAGATTACTACCTTGCAAGTTTTAGATAAGGCCTTCTGCACACTTTGTTTGATTTGTTGCTTAGTATAGTGGTTTCTCTACTCTCTGCATTGCACTTTTGAGGTTGCCAATCATTTAGTAGTTCAGAAGCCAATTTAATGGTCAGCCTAAAAATGTAAAATGAAATAATATTCACTATATATCATCTGTCTTAGTCACCAATCTCAGGGCCAGAAAAAATAAAGCAACACACAGAACTGAAGTTATTTATAGTTCAAGCCTCAAATAGTGCCATTTAGTTTTGGTTTTCTCTTTTATGTAAAGGGAGCATGCTGCCCTACATTTAATTCAGGGAACTACACGCAGCATTGCCAGAAGGAAAAACCAATAAATACCATGTTTTACTCAGCCCTGTCATCCCTAAAGTTCTGTGCCTCCTGCTGTTTTCAAACTGTGCCTCAGTAGTTCAGAAAAGGTGTGAGATTCTCCCCACCAATTACCCAACACACAATATGTCAATCCCCATGAATTCCTTACACTAGATACTGCCATGTAAATGGATGATCTACATTTTTCATAACTTCCCTTATCTTTTCTATGCATGAAGGTGAGATACATTCAATATGTGTTAAAAATACATCATTCAAATGGTGTTCTAGTGATTCCAATTGCTGTATCTTATACCAAGCCTTACATTTTCTTTTTAATAATTAAATGTGATCATCTATGCTGAAAGGATGCTTTAAGTGATTATCACAATAAGCTATTATTTCTGTGTTATTTAAAGAATGGAAACATTAAGACATCTAATCAACACTTAGCATAAAGTGTAAGACAAAAGCATAAGAAAGACATATTTATAAGAATTTAGATATCCACAATTTCCCATATCTATCTTCCATAAAAATTCTCAACTGCATATCGATTGCCATTTTACCTAATATGGCAATATGATTACAAATATCCAGAACCAAGAAATTTATTCAAGTTGTTAATTTTCTTGACTGTGAAATATTTAAAAATAACTCCACCAAATTTTATCATAAATATTTCTGAACTAAAAGGGAATAGCACTACATAGCTTATATAAGAAGAGATTTTATAGTTTATTTAAAGTTTGTGGTACAGCAACTTAGATAAGCGATTGTGTTAAAACCTAGGCAATAATGATTCCTTATTACCCTAAGTACAGTTAGGTCATCTTTCTTTTAAAGCTTTATAAAATTTTTAAGAACTTACAAAGCATTTTGTGTGAAATGAAAGAAAAGATGGATTTAACTGTCAAAAATGGATAAAAAGAATTAAGACATATCACAGAATTTTGTGCTTATTTTTCCCCCTTTTGTGGCAATCAGTGAATACACTGGTTGTTTACTTGTATAGTCACAAATATACAAATGTACTTGTAATGGTTAATTTTATGTGACAACTTGTCGAGGCCTTGATAACCAGTTCAGTTCAGATCAGTTAGCTGCTCAGTCATGTCCAACTCTTTGTGACCCCACAGACTGCAGCACTCCAGGGTTCCCTGTCCATCACCAACTCCCAGAGCTTGCTCAAACTCATTTCCATCTAGTCAGTAATATCATCCAACCAGCTCATCCTCTGTCATCTCCTTCTCCTCCTGCCTTCAATCTTTCCCAGCATCGGGGCCTTTTCCAGTGAGTCAGTTCTTCCCAGCAGGTGGCCAAAGTATTGGAGTTTCAGCTTGAGCATCAGTCCTTCCAAAGAATACTCAGGACATGATGATCAGATATTTCATCAAATATTATTTTTGATGTTTCTATGAGGGTGTTTTTGGATGAGATTTATACTTAAATCAATGGACTTTGAGCGAAGCAGAATGCTCACAATAATGTGTGGGGGTGGAGTTCATCTACCCAGTTGAGTATCTGAAAAGAACAAAGGACTGTCCTCTCCTCCCCTCGACCCCAGCAAAAGGAAATCTGCACCAGATTGCTTCTAGTCTTCAATTTCAGTTCTCCAACCTGTCAGCCTACACTGCAGGTTTCAGACTTGCCATCTTCTATAAATCCACAAGGCGATTCTATTACATATATATAAAAGCAACTTAGGTAAGTGGTTGCATTAAAACATAGACAACATTGGTTCTTTATTATTTAAGTAAAGTTTAGCTAATTTTTTTTATACTTTACATTATTTTGAGAACACCCACATGCATGCATACATATTCTATTTCTCAGTTTCTCCAAAAAAACCTGACTACATTATTTATCCAGAGAAGAAATGAAAGAAGTGGGGAAAGAGCATGGGAAAATATCTAAGCTATTTATTTAATACAAACCATTTTAAAATATTAAATTTCTATAATCATACTATATTTCAAAGACTATCAGTTCAAAGTTTTAATGAATTTCCAACCTCTCTTTTCTGTAACAAAGTACAGAGATAATGATTAGTATTGGAATGCTGCCATAGAAACGGTCAGCTCCTATCTTACATAAATATTGATATGTTTAACAATACAGTATGAAACCATATGACACCAAATCAGCCTTAAAGTGTAATTTGTTTTTCTGTAATAATTATCCTATTTTTTTAGATAATGATATATTTTTCTGGCAATCTATTATCTTATGAAACTAAATATTTCCTAAGAGTCTTTATAGAACTGATAGGTTAACAAATTAAAATAAGTGTTATATGAGGCAATGGGAAATGTAACTTACTGTGTGTGAAGCTGCAGTGTGTATACATGATGAATTAATTGCAGTCAGTATTAAGTAGAAATAGATTCCTAAACTTTCTAATATTTATACCTTCAGTCTCTTTTCATTCAAATAAGAAACATAAACTAATATCTGAATAGCTTACTGTTTATTCATATGGTTGACCTATGAAAGTTAAGAATTTGAAAATATGCAACTTTATGACAAAATAATCTTAACTTTTTTCTTATTTAAATTTTACCTAACCTGTAAATCAGGGATTTGATATGTATGCTTGTTTCCCTTTATGTTATTAATATACAAGTTAATATTAACAAATTAAAATCAATATTTTTATAAACATATTCTATGTATATACTGTAAGGCACTATAACCATATACACTATTATTCTTGCTGACTGTTATTTTTTTATTTGGTCAATCATGCACTAATAGGAATCCTTGCAGTAAATAGAAATCCTTTTATAAAAGCTTTCTACTTTTCTGGAGTCAGACTGTCTGGTACTTAGTATCCAATTCATGACCCATGGAGACACTCACCAACAAAAAAAGAATATTGAGTGTGACAATTCACCACAAAATACATCGTGAAAAACAATGACTAAACTTAATGAAGTCATATACAAAGATACTTATGAGAAGCAGAGATCACCAGCCGTTACATGTCATCCAACTATTCCACCATATCTCAGGAAGGGAATTTTTTTTAATGTTTACTTAGAATACTTGGACAAAAAAAAAAAAAAACAATACAGATGTGAACATTAGAGCTTATGATGTTTTGGAGTAAAGTACAAGATTGTCTTTTCGAACTTGCTGATTGGAAAATACATAAGGGAAAAAAAGAATGGCAATAAGAATAAACTTGGGCCAAATGTATTTTGGGTTACATAGAGAACCACTTTTAATTTAGTGCTGCCTTAGTGAAAAGACTAAATCATCTCCAATTTAATATGTATTCTTTTTTCATCCAAACCATTCTTTTAAATTACGGAAGCCAAGTTGTTTTTAATGATCATTACTTTATGTTCCACGGAGAAAGGAATGGTTTGCCAAGCTGGAAATTTCAAAGGCAGAAAAGAGATAAAGCACAAACACCTGAGCACTCAAAGGATAAAATGTTTACTGGTTACTATTTTGTTACTTAGAATTACAGACATTAGATTATTCCTGGAACATCTTGCTTAGAAGAGTTGTGGTAGATACACAGAATACCATCTCTATTTCTGCATATCTTCGTAACAGATATGCATTCAAAGAAAGTAAAGTCCTGAAGTCTAATCATTAATCTCTTGTGTAAACATTATCTCACCTTCTATTTTTAACACATTTAATAAAGCCAGCACTTTATTACAAGTATTTATTATTTTGTTCTACCATTTTGGAACAACACTTTTTGATTATCTGAATAATAAAAATTGACCTCTGTAATATGAATGGTATAAATATACTAATTAAAGATAGATTGCCAGAGTGGATGAATAAAAAGTCCCCATTATATTTTATTTATAAGAAAAATTAACTTTAAGTATAAAATCTCACATTGGTTAAAAGTAAAGGAATGGGAAAATATTTACCTTGCTAACAGTAATAAAATGAAAGCTGGAATTGTTATAGTAATTTCAGATTACACAAATTTGAGACCAAAAAATGACAGATGATTAACAAGAGTGTTGCATGATGATAAAATAGTCAATTTGTTAATTCTCCAAAAAAGATGTAATAATCTCAAATGTGCTTCTACATAACAATACAGAATTAAAAAGTGCGTGGCAAAAACTGATAGAATGATGCAAGGAGAAATAGGCCAACCTACCACTGTAGTTTAATTCGTCCCCTTTTCTCTTTCAGCAATTCACGGATCAAAAAGGTAGAAAATCAGAAAAGATAGCTGACCTAAACAGCACTAAATAATCTAATCAACATTTATAGAATACTCCACTCAATAATAGGAAAATATGTTCTGGGCTATAAAATATAGCTTAAAATATTAAAAGAATAGAAATCAAAGTATGCTCTCATCCACATGGAGTTAAATTAGGAATCAATAATAGAAGATAGTTGGAAATTCCAAATATTTGGATATTAAATAACATAATTCTAAATAATACATGGATCAAAGAAGAATTCTCAAGTAAAAAGTTTAAAAAATATATTTGAACTTATAGAACATAAAAGGTAGGATTTAGAAATAAGTGCATACATTGGAAATATAGGAAGATTTGAAGTTAATTATTAAAGCATTCACCTTAGGAAATTTTGGAAAGAAGACCATTTTAAGTTAAAGAAAATAAATTTTAAAAGAGCAGAAATTAATGAATTTGAAATCAAGAAATCGATGAGAAAATGAATGAAAGTAAAAGTTGATTCTTGGAAAAGATCTTTGAAAAAATTAATAAAACTAATAAACCTCTACTGATGCAACCCAATAAAATAAAGAAGTCACAAATTAACACTAGAAATTAAAGAAGTTCATTACCACTAATATCATGGACATAAAGAGTGATAAAGGAATACTATCAACAACTCTGTTTTCACAAATATGCTAAATTTGAAGAAATAGAATAACTCCCTGAAAGACATAATCAACTAAAACTCGTTCAAGGATAAACAAAAAATCTAAATAGATCAATGTGTGTGTTAAATCACTTCAGTTGTGTCTGGCTCTCTGCAACGCTATGGTAGCCCGCCAGCCTCCGTTTATGGGATTTGCCAGGCAAGAATACTGGAGTGGACTGTCATGCCCTTCTCAAGGGGATCTTCTTGACCCAGGAATCGAACCCACATTTCCTATGTCTCCTGCACTGGCAGGCAGGTTCTTTACCACTAGTGCCACCTGGGAAGCCCCAACAGACCCATATGTGTTCAGGAAATTGAACCAATAATTACAAAAAAGAAATCCTCAAACTCAGAAGGTTTCCCTGGGAAATTATATCAAACATTTAAGGAAGAAATGATACTAACTTCTCACAATCTTTCCCAAAATATAAAAACAAAGCAACCCATTATTAACTCATTCTGTGACACCAGCATTGCTCTAATACCTAACTGAAAGCCAGTATCTCTCATGAAAATAAATGCAAAAATCTTCCAGACAATATTGTAACTGAATTTAACTCTAGATTAAAAGAATCATATACCATGACCAGATGGAATTTATGCCACCTATAAAAGGCTAATTCAATACTACAGCAATAATAATCAATCAATATAATTCACTGCATTAATAATATATTAAAAATAAACATCACTCACTGATTATTTTATAAAGCTCAGAAAACTAGAAATAGAAGAGAATTTCCTCCACTTGAAGTAAAACATTTACAGCTCTACAGCTTAACATCAAACATCAAGCATCTGGCAAGATAACAGATGCTTTATCACAAATATCAGAAACAATATAAGGATCTCATCTCTTTCACAACTTCTATACAACATTTTATTGGAAGACCTAGTTAGCCTATTTTCAAGAAAAGTAAGCAAAATGTATAAAGATTGGAAATAAAGAAATAAGACTTTTCCTGTTCATAGATAATATGATTTTTAAAAATCCCAAACAGTTGACAAAAAACAGCCTGGAACTAAAAAGCAGGTATTGCACAGTTGTTGGATATAAGGTTAATATTCTAAAAATTGATAGCTTTTCTATATTCAAGCAATATACAATTGGAATCTGAAAAAAATAGCACTGAGAATAATGAAATACATATATGTAAATCTAAAAAAAACAGAATTTAAAAATTCTAGTAAAACAAAAGGTCTAAAGAGCTGAAATTTCATGTTAATCAGATGGAAGACTTCAAGTTATTATTATATTACCAACTTCATCTATAATTTCAGCACCATCTCAATCAAAATCACAGCCATCCTTTATCTGTGGATAAGACAAAGAACCAAAAATAATCAAGAAGATACTAAACAAGAATAAAATTACAAGGCTTACATTACCAATTTCAAGATTCTTTATAAAGCTATGTTAGTTAGGGCAGCAGGGTATTGGGGAAACAATTGAAACATTGGTCATTAGAACAGAAAATAAGAGCTCATAAATAGACAACACAAACATAGGCAATTGATCTATGTTCCTGCAATCACAAAGGAAAATAGGTAATTTCAATAAATAAAGGACAAACTTTTCAACAAATACTACCAGAGGAATTAGATGTCAATTTTCAAAACAGAATAAACATATAAACAAGCATTATACCTTTCTCAAAAATGATCTCAAAATCATAGATCTAAGTTTAAAATGCAAAATTCTTAGTAGAAAGCATAGGAGAAGGCCTATATGACCTAATGATCATGAGTTTTTAGATTCAACACCAAAAGTACAATCCATATGGAAGAAAAAACTGGTAATTTCATTAAAACTACAAGTCTAAGCTCTGTGAAATAAACTGTCATTAGAATTGAAAGTAAAGACACAGACTTGGAGAATATATTTTCCAGATATTTTTGGTAAAGGTCTTGGATCCAAAATACACAAAAAAATTTTATAACTCAACAATAAGAAAACAAGCAACTCAGTTTTAAAACTGAACAAAAGAAGAGTTCAGAGACCTCATCAACGAATATATATAAATGAAAAATAAAATACAAAAATATGTACTACATCATACTTCATTAAGGAATTTTGAATTAAAACAGTAATGAAATATCACTATACAACTATTATAATAACTACAGTTTAAAATATATTCATATTACAAATTTCTGGCAAGGATGCAGAGCAACAGGAATGCTAATCCATTAGTAGAGGAAATGTAAAATGCATAACTTTGGAAAATAATTTGGATGTTTCTTACAAATCTAAATGTAATCTTGCCATATGATCTTTCAGCCAAAATCTAGATACTTAACTGATCTGAAATGTTATGTCCACATATGAATATTTATAGCAGATTTATTCTCATTCTCTGAAAAGGAAGCCACCAGTAGCCCCATTAATAGGTAAATGTATAAACAAGTTGTGGCACAATATAGTGTAATATTATTAAATAATTAAAATGAGTTAGTAAGCCACATCAAGGGCTTCCCTGATAACTCAGTTGGTAAAAAATCCACTTGCAGTGTAGGAGATCCCGGTTCAATTCCTGAATCAGGAAGATCTGCTGGAGAAGGGATAGGCTACCCACTCCAGTATTCTTGAGATTTCCTGGTAGCTCAGAAGGTAAAGAATCTACCTGCAATGCTGGAGATCTGGGTTTGATCCCTGGCTTGGGAAGATCCCCTGGAGATGGGAAAGGCTACCCACTCCAGTATTCTGGCCTGGAGAATTCAATTGGCTGTATAGTCCATGCAGTCACAAAGAGTCGGACATGACTGAGCAACTTTCCCTTTCACTTTCACTAGGCCACAAAGTGTATGAATCAACTGTAAATACATATCACTAACTTAAAGAGGCCAATCTGAATAGGCTATGTATTTATGATTCCAGTTGTAGAGAAACCTAGAAAAGTCAAAACTACAGAGACAGAAAAAAAGTTGATAGTTCCCAGGGATTTGTGGTGTCAGAGTATATTTGAATAGGTTAAATACAGGGTATGTTTTAAAGTGGTGACTGTATCCTATACATAATTGCTTTTGCGGGTACACGATGTTATCCATTTGTCAAAATGAATACAACCTTTTAGTTCAAGGAGTAAATCTTAACATATGCAAATTTAAAAAAATAATTTAGAAGGTTGAAGAATCCCAGGAAGGAATGAAAAGTAGGGCAAAACAATCTAATTGTATTTAAAATGTCTGAAATGACCTTTCTGAAGAGAATAGGGGAAAATGTGTTGACCACAGGCACTTTGGAAATGAAAGACATAAGTAAATTTAGAAGCAAAAGAAATTTTTAATCAGCACCATATTCTAGCTGATAACAATGTGTTCCCATGAAGTTATAGATTAAGAATTCTGATATTTCTATACATGTATGCTGGTATTGAAAACTGATGACTGATGGTAGGTGAAAGCCACATTTCTCACTATTGCAGTGAGAGTTTATAAAGAAGTCAAAGGGGAAACCAGAGTAATCCATGCAGTAATCATATAGAGTTGAAGACCACAGTATGAACTCCTATTTAACTGAAGTTCGGACATATACATATGGAAATATTTATGGATTGAAGTGTATAGATAGGTTGTATTCACACATATACTTCCTTGTTCTGCTAGTTGAGAGGCTCTAGAAACAATGCAGGCCTCACTGCAGCAAGCAGACCAAGCACCCGGATGTTGGCTTCTGATTTCACTCATTAATAAAATGAAACAGGGCTCCTGTGAGAAAGAACAAATTTTAGGCCCAGAGCAGGAGATACACAAATAAGCCTGGAGTAGTTTAAGTGACAGAAAGTAATTAAATGCTCAAAAACCAAAAGAGAGAGAAAAAAACCTACACAAAATGATGTAACATGCTCAGTTGCTCAGTCAAGAACAATTCTTTGCGACCCCATGAACAGTGGCCTGCCAGGCCCCTCTATCCATGAGATTTTTCAGGCAAGAATATTAGAAGGGGTTACTATTTCCTCCTTCAGGGAATCTTCCCAACCTAGGAATTGAACCTAGGTCTCCTGCATCTCCTGCGTTGGCATGTGGATTCTTTACCTCTGAGCCATCTGTAGAGGTACGTAAATGTTATACAGAATTTAACAAAGAATTCCACAGAAGGGGCCCCCAAAACAAAGCAGGAAAATAATTTGATCATATAAATCAGTACAGAAGAATTGGATTATAACCCAATCATAAAATAGCCATCCAAGATTCCATGCTGATATAAATAAAAGATTAAATAAATAAATAAATAATGAAAGAATAGTGATAAATCTCTCATGCAGCAAAATTCCAAATACATATGCAGATACTATGACCTTAGGATGGGAGCACATACATCTCGACTCCATATGTGTGGACTGTATAGTTGACTTCTTTCAAAAGAGTACACCATGAAATGAGGGAAAGAGTAGAGTAATTTTACAGTGAAGAAACTGACAAACTACTTCAGCCAGAAAAGGAAATGGCACCCCACTCCAGTATTCTTGCCTGGAGAACCCCATGGACGGAGGAGCCTGGTGGGCTACAGTCCATGGGGTCGCAAAGAGTTGGACACAACTGAGCGACTTCACTTTCACTTTCACTTTACCAATAATAGTTAGCAGTTAGCATCAATAATGATAAGGCTTGTTGATAGTATATAACCTTGATATGAGGTAAAGAAATGGCACATTTCCTCTTTGCCTTTCCTCCCTCAAGTTCACAACTCCAGTGTAATCATGAGAAAAATCACATTAGACAAATCCAAATTGAAGAGCATTATATAAAATTGTACCTGCTCTCACAAATGCCAAGGTCATTAAACACCAGGAGTGCCTGAGAAACTATCACAGATAAGAGAAGTCTTCAGAGACCTGACAATTAAATGTCATGCTGTACCTTGAATGGGAAATGCTGTAATAGCAAAGGACATTGGATAAAACTAAGGAACTATGACAAAAGCAGAACTTTAATCAATGCTAATAACTCAATTGATTCATTATTCATTATTATTTCTATATAGGGGAAATTTGGTGCAGAGTATATGAGACCTGATTGAAATATTTTGAAATGTTTCTATAAATCTCAAAAAAGTATTCTAAAAATTTCAAAAATTAAACTTCATTTAAAATATCTGATAGTGTACTTTTACTAACGTTACCTATTTATTTAATTTCAAATGGACTCATAAGTCAATATCACTCAGTTGTGTCCAGCTCTTTGTGACCACATGGACTTCAACATGACAGGCCTCCTTGTCCATCACCAAATCCCGGAGTTCACCCAAACTCAAGTCCATTGAGTCGGTGATGACATCCAAAAATCTCATCCTGTGTCATTCCCTTCTCCTCCCGCCTTCACTCTTTCCCAGCATCAGGGTCTTTTCAAATTAGTCAGCTCTTTGCATCAGGTGTCCAAAGTATTGGAGTTTTAGCTTCAACATCAGTCCTTCCAATGAACACCCAGGACTGATCTTCTTTAGGTTGGACTGGTTGGATCTCCTTGCAGTCCAAGGGACTCATAAGAGTCTTCTTCAACACCACAGTTCAAAAGCATCAATTCTTCAGCATTCAGCTTTCTTTATAGTTCAACTCTCACATCCATACATAACTACTGGAAAAACCATAGGCTTGATTAGTTGGACCTTTATTGGCAGAGTAATGTCTCTGCTGTTTAATATGCTGTCTAGGTTGGTCATAACTTTTCTTCCAAGGAGTAAGTGTCTTTTAAAATCATGGCTCCAGTCACCATCTACAGTAATTTTGGAGCCCCCAAAAATAAAGTCAGCCACTCTTTCTACTGTTTCCCCCTCTATTTGCCATGAAGTGATGGAACCAGAGATCAAACTGACATCTGCTGGATCATCTAAAAAGCAAGAGAGTTCCGGAAAAACATCTATTTCTGCTTTACTGACTATGCCAAAGCCTTTGACTGTGTGGACCACAATAAACTGTGGAAAATTCTGAAAGAGATTAGAAGACCAGACCACCTGACCTGACTCTTGAGAGACCTGTATGCAGGTCAGGAAGCAACAGTTAGAACTGGACATGGAACAACAGACTGGTTCCAAATAGAAAAACACTGAGCTGGACGAAGCACAAGCTGGAATCCAGATTGCCAGGAGAAATATCAATAACCTCAGATATGCAGATGACACCACCCTTATGGCAGAAAGTGAAGAAGAATTAAAGAGCCTCTTGATGAAAGTGAAAGAGGAGAGTGCAAAAGTTGGCTTAAAGCTCAACATTCAGAACGCTAAGATCATGGCATCTGGTCCCGCCACTTCATGGCAAATAGATGGGGAAACAGTGGCTGACTTTATTTTTCTGGGCTCCAAATCACTGCAGATAGTGATTGCAGCCATGAAATTAAAAGACACTTACTTCTTGGAAGAAAAGTTATGGCCAACCGAGACAGCATATTAAAAAACAGAGACATTACTTTGCCAACAAAAGTCCATCTAGCAAGGCTATGGTTTTTCCAGTAGTCATGTATGGATGTGAGAGTTGGACTATAAAGAAAGCTGAGCGCCGAAGAATTGATGCTTTTGAACTGTGGTGTTGGAGAAGACTCTTTTTTTATTATTTTTTTTATGTTATTATTATTATTGTTATTATTTTATTTTACAATATTGTATTGGTTTTGCCACACTCTTGAGAGTCCCTTGGACTGCAAGAGGATCCAACCAGTCCATCCTAAAGGAGATCAGTCCTGGGTGTTCATTGGAAGGACTGATGTTGAAGCTGAAACCCCAATACTTTGGCCACCTGATGTGAAGAGCTGACTCATTTTAAAAGACCCTGATGCTGGGAAAGATTGAGGGTCAGAGGAGAAGGGGATGACAGAGGATGAGATGGCTGGGTGGCATCATTGACTCGATGGACGTGGGTTTGGGTGAACTCCGGGATTTGGTGATGGACAGGGAGGCCTGGCGTGCTGCGGTTCATGGGTTCACAAAGAGTTGGACATGACTGAGCAACTGAACTGAATTGATGGGCCCAGAAGCCATGATCTTGGCCTCACAGAGGTAATGGAAACTGTGTGGGTGTATTAGTAGCTCAGTTGTTCCAACTCTTTGTCACCCCATGGACTGTAGCCCACTAGGCTCCTCTGTCTATGGAATTTTCCAGGCAAGAATACTGGAGTGAGTTGCCATTTCCTTCTCCAGGGGATCTTCCCAACCCAGCACTGCAGGCAGAGTCTTTATTGTCTGAGCCACCAGGGTAGCCTTAATAAAAAATATCTTAATCTTTAAAAATCTAACATACAGTCATTGTCAGAATTTCACATGAAATATTTAATATTTGAGGAAAATTCATTAAAATATCTGT
>SJYT01061599.1:60294-123742 GCA_006410635.1 Cephalophus harveyi | reverse complement strand
AGAAGGGGACGACCGAGGATGAGATGGCTGGATGGCCTCACGGACTCGAAGGATGTGAGTCTGAGTGAACTCCGGGAATTGGTGATGGACAGGGAGGCCTGGCGTGCTGCGATTCATGGGGTCGCAAAGAGTTGGACACAACTGAGCGACTGAACTGAACTGAACTGAGCCTCTTTCTGGACTGATAAACAGCATTCTAATTCTACAACTACATCAACTGCATTTTTAATGGCTATGTAATTTTTGTCTGCATGAAGCAGAAATAACGTTACCAGTTTCCTTTACTTGGACATTGACATCATCTCCAATCCTCTGTTCTCATCAACAGCATTGGATCAACATCCTTGTCGATAATTCAACTTGCATGTCTTTCAGGGTTTCTGAGAATAAATTACTCTAAGTGGATTTTCTGGGTGGACAGATCAGCATATCTTTAAGGTTTTTGCCAAACTGCCCTCCAGAGACCAATTGGTTCATTTCCTCCAGCAGCCCCTCGGAGGGAGGGCCTGTCCCCTTTCTCCAGTGACTGCTCTAACTGTTCTCTCCCTGGGCTCTGTGACGCTCTTTCATATCTTGGCCACAGGCTTTACAAATCCTGGTTCATCACATTTAGTTGTCACATCAACCCAACGAGGCAAGGACTTTTAGCACCATCATTTTATAGGCAGGGAGACCAAGGCTCAGCAAGGGTGAGTAACCTGCCCAAGGTCACACAGCTGCTAGTAAGCTCTGACTGGAGGGCCTGGCTGGGGACTGTATTGAGGGGCAGCTCTCCCTTTGCTTTCTCTAGTAGCTCCCCTTCCTTCTTTGGACTCCCCCATCCCAAACTCCTGCTTCCTGCTCTCTTGGGTCTCACATTCCTCTCTTCTGCTTCTCCACCCGCTCTATGAAGATGGCTTCCAAGTTTGCACCTTGGTTCAATTCAGCTTCCATGAGTTTCTATTTCCAAGTCTCTCTCTAGTAGGGGTGTCAGAGTCACCGTAATCAAGAGAACTTTGGCTCAGGGCTCCCGACCTCCTGTAAGTCCCTCCCCCTCTCTGGTTCTCAGTCCCTCCTGTGGATAAGTGGGAAAAATCTCACAAGATTGGGAAACAGTGCAGCAATTCCTCATAGCAGAAGCTAAACACAGACTCACCATATGACTCATGATTCCACTTCTGGGTACCAATCCAAAAGCATTGAAAAGAGGGGCACGAACAGACGTATACCAATGTTCATAGCAGCATTATTCACAATTATCCAAAAGCTGAAATAACCCCAAATGTTCACTGGTGGATGAATGGATAAACAAAATGTGGAATATCTATATAATAGAATATTACTCTGCCTTAAAAAAAGGAATGAAATTCTGACACACGTTACAACATGAATGAGCCTTGAAGACATTATGCTAAATGAAATAAACCAGACACAAAAGAACAAATATCGGATGCTTCCATGTATATGAAGTACACAGAATAGGCAAATTCGCAGAAATAGAATGGCGGTTGCCAGGGGCTGGGGGAAGGGAGAATGTGGAGTTATTTTTTAATGGGTACAGAGTTTCAGTTTAGGAAGATGAAAGTCACTGGAGATGGATTGTTATGAGGATAATGCTGATAGATGATGGTTGTAAAACAACAATGTGAATCTATTTAATGCCATCAAACAATATATTTAAAAATGATTAAAATGGTAAATTTTATGGTTTGCGTATCTTCTCAAAGTAAAATACACACACATACAAATGCATACACACATGGTTACCCAGTGGATTGAAATTAATTCACTTGTTATCTTCCCTATGATGTTTAATAAACATCCCAAACGCAGCCTGCCCTAGATTGAGATCTCCCCTCCCCACCAAAATTACCCCTGCCATAGCCACCCTATCTTGGCTGATGGCAACTCCATCCCCATGGAGACAGCATCCTGACTAGTCTCTTCTCTCCCACCCCACATCCAGTCTTTAGGAAACTCTGGCCTCTGTGCACATATCCCTGGTGTCTGGTCCCCACACAGCAGCCTGAGAAAGTTCCTTAAAATGGAAGTCCCGTTGTGATGCTCTTCTGCTCAGAAGTAAAAGCTGGTCTTCACATGTTCTGTGAGGCCACCTGTATCACCCCCGTCACCTCTCCCAGCTCATATCAACTCCACGACCCTCAGCCCTCCACTCCAGCCACCCCAGCTCCCTTGCTGGGCTAGAACATGCCAGAAATGCTCCCACTTTGGGATCTGGAAGCTTCTCCCCAGTCACATGGCTTTCTTCCCCAAAGTCTTGTAGGGGAGGAAAACAATTTTCCCTCTGTCCTTCTAAGTTTCTGGTCGACATTCCTGTAATAAAAGACAGATTAAAAGAGAAAAACAATATATTTATTAACATGTGTAATTCCAGCATACAGGGGAGGTAACCAGGAAAAAAAATGAGTGACTTCATGGTGGCTTAGAAGTGACGTGAAGTGAAAGTCACTCAATCATGTCCAACTCTTTCGAGACCCCATGAACTGTAGCCTACCAGGATCCTCTGTGGGATTTTCCAGGCAAGAGTACTGGAGTGGGTTGCCATTTCTTTCTCCAGGGGATCTTCCCAACCCAAGGATCGAACCCAGGTCTCCTGCATTGCAGGCAGATGCTTTACCGTCTGAGCCGCCAGGGAAGTACCATGGACTGTAGTTCATGGAATTCTCCAGGCCAGAATACTGGAGTGGGTAGCCTATCCCTTCTGCAGGGGATCTTCCCGACCCAGGAATTGAACCAGGGTCTCCTGCATTGCAGGAAAATTCTTTACCAATTGAGCTATCAGGGAAGCCCGAGGTGGCTTAGAAGTCAGATTTAAATATCATTTTAGGAAAAAGGGAAAGAAAGGGGGATATAAGCCTTTTAAGGAGAAGTAAATAAAAAAAACTTCTCAAAAATTTAAGTATAGTTGGTTTAAAATATGTTATTTTAGGTGTATAGCAGAGTGATTTAGTTATATAAATAAATTCTTCAGATTCTCTTTCCTTATAGATTATTACAAAATATTGAGTAGAGTTCTCTGTGCGATACAGTATGTCCTTCTTGCTTATCTATGGTAAATACAGTAGTGTGTGTATGTTAATTCCAACCTCCTGATTCATCCCTCCCCCAACCCCTTTTCCCCTTTGGTAACCATAAATTTGTTTTATGTCTGTGAGTCAGAAAATGAGTTCATTTGTCTCACATTTCTTAAAAAGATTTCCTGCTCTCCTTCCTCTCAAGATTTACTTAAATGTCTCCTTTGTACAGAGGCCTTTCCTGGCCACGCTGTTTTATTTATTATTATTTATTTATTTTGCTGTGCCAGGCCTCAGTTGTGGCATGCAGAATCTTCCATCTTCCTTGCGGCATGGGGTATCTTTTTAGCTGTAGCCCGTGACATCCTTTAGTTGTGGCATGTGGGATCTAGTCCCTGACCAGGGATTGAACCCCTCCCCCTGCGTTTCAGCCAGTGGACCACTAGGGAAGTCACATGATCACCCTGTGTTAAGCTGCAGCCCTCCACCCTGTCCTCTCATACTCCTTTTCCTGCATCACTGCTCTTTTTTTTTCCCCTTAGCACCTTCTAGGACACCGCGTATTTTATCTATTTATCAGGGCTGTTAATGTTCACCTCCTCCACTGGAATCAGCCATCGGTTACTGACAGATCGCAAGCCCTTTAGTGCAGGGCCCGACGCATAGTAGGCTCAGTAAACACTGGTTGAAGGCATGTGTGAGTTAAAGTGCTTCGTTTACTATGTAGTCTCCTGTGTGACTGCTACTGCTTCCATTTTTACTTATTATTCCTAGTTGCGTGAAGGACATGTTCACAGAGAGCAACTCAAGCTGAAGCGCTCGTCTCTCCCGGTGGCCCTGGCTCATCAGCGCTCCCGGGGGTACCACCCTCAGCACTGCATGTCCTTCAACCATTTTCAGTCGTCCTGTTCACTCCCCTCCTCTGCAGTTATACTGCTTTTTCCTGGAGACATAACTGCTGGAGCTTGCCCTTGTTCGAAGACCACTGCGTTAAGGTTTTAAGTACAAACTCAGCCTTGCCCATTAGGCTCCCAAATGATCTTGCCCTTAATGCCTTACACCTGATCTAGTCTTTGGACAAACCAGATTCCTTAGAAACGATGCTTTCCTGACTCCATGCCTTTGCTCAGGCTAGTCTCTCTACCTGGAGTGCCTACTTCTTCTTCTTCTTTTTTCCCCTTCAGCTGGGACTCCAGTCAGGATCCAAAGAGGAGTTCCACAGTCTCTTCTCTGGATTTTACAGAGACTGTCTTTACCCTTCTGTGTTAGCCTCCTAAGGCACTGCGTCAACCTTAAAAGGGCACAGGAAAAGGGTGTGGAGCGCCTTCTTTCATCCTCATTTGCCAGTTCCACCTGCCCACCCCACCTCTTTTTTTTTTTTTTAATTCAGAGAGTTTTCTTGTTTGTTTATAATTTTTTTTTGGCTATACTGGGTCTTCGTTGCTGCGTGGGCTTTCTCTAGTTGTGGTGAGCCGGGTCCACTCTCCAATTGTGGTTTGGGGAAGGCAATGGCACCCCACTCCAGTATTCTTGCCTGGAAAATCCCATGGACCGGGGAGCCTGGTGGGCTGCAGTCCATGGGGTCGCTAAGAGTCAGACATGACTGAGCGACTTCACTTTCCCTTTTCACTTTCATGCATTGGAAAAGGAAATAGCAACCCACTCCAGTGTTCTTGCCTGGAGAATCCCAGCGGCGGGGGAGCCTGGTGGGCTGCCGGCCATGGGGTCACACAGAGTCGGACACGACTGAAGCAACTTAGCAGCAGCAGCAGCAGCAGCAGCAGGTTTCCCATTGCAGCGGCTCTAAGGTGCGCAAATTTCAGTGATTTGGCACATGGGCTCAGTAGTTGAGGCTCCCAGGTTCGAGAGCACAGGCTCATCTTCACTTTCCCTTTTCACTTTCATGCATTGGAGAAGGAAATAGCAACCCACTCCAGTGTTCTTGCCTGGAGAATCCCAGCGGCGGGGTAGCCTGGTGGGCTGCCGGCCATGGGGTCACACAGAGTCGGACACGACTGAAGCAACTTAGCAGCAGCAGCAGGTTTCCCATTGCAGCGGCTCTAAGGTGCGCAAATTTCAGTGACTTGGCACATGGGCTCAGTAGTTGAGGCTCCCAGGTTCGAGAGCACAGGCTCAATCCTTGTGGCACGTGGGATCTGCCTCCACCAGGGATGGAACCCAGGGCTCCTGCACTGGCAGGCCGATCTTTACTACCGAGCCACCGGGGAAGTCCCTGAGCCGTGCTAGGCTTAGCTGCTCAGTCGTGTTTGACTCTGTGACCCCATGGACTGTAGCCCGCCAGGCTCCTCTGTCCATGGGGATTCTTCAGGCAAGAATACTGGAGTGGGCTGCCATGCCCTCCTCCAGGGGATCTTCCTAACCCAGGGATCGAACCTGGGTCTCCCGCATTGCAGGCGGATTCTTTACCAGCTGAGCCACCAGGGAAGCTCCTACCTGCTCAGCCTCAACATCACTTTCCTGATGCTTCTCTATCTTTTGGAAACTTTTGCTGACCTTCTATTTTGGTGAGTATTCGGTGCTGAGTTAGGTTTTGGGTCACGTCACTTGGAGGCCACGAGGCCAGACTGTAAGCTGTAAATGAACGGTAAAGGAATGGGCTGTACCTTGTTCCTTCCTGTGTCTGGAGGAGATGGAGCGCAGGGCTCAGTTCCCGCTCAACCCGAGTGTTAACTGGGGGAACTTGTCCACTTCCTGCTGTGGACACAAGATGGCAGCATAGACCAGGCTTCAGAACAGGTGCGGCTCCCGCCCCTCCCACGTTCCCGGGTCTTCCCTGCACTCAAGCCCCTAAAAAGTAACCCGGTTCCCTCGAAGTGTGTGGAGGAGAGTCGTCTCTCTAGGACTGGGGGCGTCTGTTCTGGGGTGGGAGCACCGGTGGGAAGCCTATAGTGAGGGTGTGCGTGGGTTTCCTGTACCGCCCCCTCCCAAGGTCCGTTTTCCAAGGGAGACCCTGGTAGGATGGAAGGAGCCCCGGGGAGGGAGTGGCGGGTTTGGTCCTAGTTCTGCACTGTGGCCTCGGGCAAGTGTCTGTGAACTAGGAACGAACTGATCACAAAGTCCAGCTCGCGGCAAATGCCCACGAAGACTCCACTTTCGGCTCTCTCCCAGTCCCCTTGCCCCAGTTTTTCGGAAGGCGAAATGATGATTGCACTAATCATCTGACGGTCGCCACATTCTCCGCTTTTCCGGGATTCTGCGTGGCCCAGGAGAGGGGCAAGGTGCCAGAAGAGGGGCGATGTTGGAACAGGGAGGGGACTTTATTTTTAATTTTTGGCTGCACTCAAGGCATGTGGGACCTTAGTTCCCCCACCAGGGATCCCACCCCCGCCCCCTGCATTGGAAAGCAGAGTCTTAACTGCTGGACAGCCAGGGAAGACCCCATTTGCTATCGCTGTTTATTATTGGAGTCCTTTCCGCTCCAACATTTGCCCTTTGAGACCAGCTGAGAAAGCAGGGGCAGGACGGTGTAGATTTAGGGATGTCTGAAATGGGTCTGTCTGAGGGGAAGGGCAAAGATGTCTGGAGAGGGTCAGGGAAAGCCTGGGGCTTTCCTGGGGCGAGGAGTTGTGTGGTGAAGGGGCGGGATTACCCCCAGCAGTTCTCGGGGAGAGCTGGGTCGGGTAGAGACTGCGTGTCCTTCCACCTCTTCCCGGGGCACGCAACGACGGGTCTGCCCAGCAGAGGGCGCCGCGAGCACGCGGAGCCCAGCCTTGAGCTTCCCTGTCCATCACCAACTCCCGGAGCTTGCTCAAACTCATGTCCATCGAGTCGGGGATGCCATCCAACCATCTCATCCTCTGTCATTCCCTTCTGCCTTCAGTCTTTCCCAGCATCAAGGTCTTCTCCAATCAGTCAGCTCTTCACATCAGGTGGCCAAAGTATCGGAGTTTCAGCTTCAACATCAGTCCCTCCAATGAATATTCAGGACTGATTTCCTAATGGATTTGTCTTCTGGGCCGCTGCACTTGAAGCCTGGCATGCTGCAGTCCATGGGGTCACAAAGAGTCGGGCACGACTAAGTGACGGAACAACAGCCACAACTTTCACCTGGGATGTGATGGGAGTGAGGGTGCTGCCGGCTAAGCTGGGGAGCTCGGGCATTGTTACCATTTGCAATTGTGCTGGCTTATGTCCCAAGTGGCGGTTGTGGGTTTGCCTGTAATCAGTAATCATTCATTCACTCATTTATTTCTTCAGTTCACACTGTTGCACACCCAGTGAGTGGCAGGCACTGTAGTGGGAGTGAAGTGGCAAACAAGGAGTGTGCCCTGATGACCAACACCTGCCACCCGTGTCACAGGTCAGCCCGGGGCGCTGGGGGAGCACCCGGGAGGGGGAGCACGTCCTGCCTCCATTCCTGTAAGTGCGCCCACTCCGAGGTGAGCAGGGTTATGCCTCTTACACAGAGGAGAGGACTGAGGTTCAGAGAGGTTATGTAAGGTGCCCAAAGTCACACAGCCTTTAAAAGGATGAGCTGAGATTTGCACCTGGAGCTTCCTGAGTAGCTCAGTAGTAAAGAATATGCCTGCCAATGCAGGAGACTCAAGAGACGCAGGTTCAATCCCTGGGTTGGGATGAGCTCCTGGAGGGGGAAATGGAAACCCACTCCAGTATTCTTGCCTGGAGAATCTCATGGACAGAGGAGCCTGATGGGCTACAGACATAGGGTTGCAAAGAGTCAGACACGACTGAAGTGACTTAGCACTTAGCACGCATGCCTTACAGAAATTAAAAGGTAATACTCGTCCCCGCTGGACTGTCAGAACACTGTCTTGTTCTCAGTGCAGTGGGGTGCCTCCTTTGGTGCTCAAGAAAGGTTTCTTGAAAGAATTAATGAGGAATGAATGAAGGTAAGAAAGAATGAAAGAAGCATGCAAAGCCCAATGCATGGTCAGGAGATTTGGGTCAGTTGATGATTTTTCAAGTATCTTCCAGCCACCCTCTGGCTGCAGCTCTTGTTCCTTGCTCAGGGCACCCCCTTCACCAACGCCCTCCCCCGCCTCCCCGAGTCTCAAAGACACAATTAACACCTAACGTTTTTTAAGCATCTTAATGAAGGTAAGAAAGAATGAAAGAAGCATGCAAAGCCCAATGCATGGTCAGGAGATTTGGGTCAGTTGATGATTTTTCAAGTATCTTCCAGCCACCCTCTGGCTGCAGCTCTTGTTCCTTGCTCAGGGCACCCCCTTCACCAACGCCCTCCCCCGCCTCCCCGAGTCTCAAAGACACAATTAACACCTAACGTTTTTTAAGCATCTGGACACCCTGCTGGGCACAGCCAATTGTATTCTCAGTTCAGTTCAGTCGCTCAGCTCAGTCGCTCAGTTGTGTCCGACTCTTTGCGACCCCATGAATTGCAGCATGCCAGGCCTCCCTGTCCATCACCAACTCCTTTGGAACAGGGAGGGGACTTTATTTTTAATTTTTGGCTGCACTCAAGGCATGTGGGACCTTAGTTCCCCCACCAGGGATCCCACCCCCGCCCCCTGCATTGGAAAGCAGAGTCTTAACTGCTGGACAGCCAGGGAAGACCCCATTTGCTATCGCTGTTTATTATTGGAGTCCTTTCCGCTCCAACATTTGCCCTTTGAGACCAGCTGAGAAAGCAGGGGCAGGACGGTGTAGATTTAGGGATGTCTGAAATGGGTCTGTCTGAGGGGAAGGGCAAAGATGTCTGGAGAGGGTCAGGGACAGCCTGGGGCTTTCCTGGGGCGAGGAGTTGTGTGGTGAAGGGGCGGGATTACCCCCAGCAGTTCTCGGGGAGAGCTGGGTCGGGTAGAGACTGCGTGTCCTTCCACCTCTTCCCGGGGCACGCAACGACGGGTCTGCCCAGCAGAGGGCGCCGCGAGCACGCGGAGCCCAGCCTTGAGCTTCCCTGTCCATCACCAACTCCCGGAGCTTGCTCAAACTCATGTCCATCGAGTCGGGGATGCCATCCAACCATCTCATCCTCTGTCATTCCCTTCTGCCTTCAGTCTTTCCCAGCATCAAGGTCTTCTCCAATCAGTCAGCTCTTCACATCAGGTGGCCAAAGTATCGGAGTTTCAGCTTCAACATCAGTCCCTCCAATGAATATTCAGGACTGATTTCCTAATGGATTTGTCTTCTGGGCCGCTGCACTTGAAGCCTGGCATGCTGCAGTCCATGGGGTCACAAAGAGTCGGGCACGACTAAGTGACGGAACAACAGCCACAACCTTCACCTGGGATGTGATGGGAGTGAGGGTGCTGCCGGCTAAGCTGGGGAGCTCGGGCATTGTTACCATTTGCAATTGTGCTGGCTTATGTCCCAAGTGGCGGTTGTGGGTTTGCCTGTAATCAGTAATCATTCATTCACTCATTTATTTCTTCAGTTCACACTGTTGCACACCCAGTGAGTGGCAGGCACTGTAGTGGGAGTGAAGTGGCAAACAAGGAGTGTGCCCTGATGACCAACACCTGCCACCCGTGTCACAGGTCAGCCCGGGGCGCTGGGGGAGCACCCGGGAGGGGGAGCACGTCCTGCCTCCATTCCTGTAAGTGCGCCCACTCCGAGGTGAGCAGGGTTATGCCTCTTACACAGAGGAGAGGACTGAGGTTCAGAGAGGTTATGTAAGGTGCCCAAAGTCACACAGCCTTTAAAAGGATGAGCTGGGATTTGCACCTGGAGCTTCCCCCCCTGCCCTGTGAGGCTGCTTCCCTCAGGGAAGAGCCAGTGAGGATGTGAAGGGGTGAGAGGCTGTTCTGGGGGCTCTGCCTATGCATGGCCTAAGCAGGACAGGAGCCTGTGGGCAGGGGAGCATACAGCTGGCTGATTCATCCCAGAATGAATGGCTTTGCAGCAATCAGAACTGCCCAGTCATGGAAGGGTGAACCTGAGGAGCAGAAGTGATTTGCCTCTTTGTGGGCCTTGCAGGGGCTGCCGGTAGACCCCGGCGCATTCACACAGCCTGGCACCGTTCCCTTCACCCTCCAGCCTCGTCTTGTCTCCTCTCTCGTCTGCTCTCTGTGTTTCTGCCTTTCCGGCCTTCCTTCAGCAACTTGTTGGGCACACACACCTCTGGGCCTTTGTACATGCACACTCTCTCTTGTCTGGCTAACTCACCCACCTTCTGGTTGTTCCAAGCATTCTCCAATGCCTTGAGTGCTGCTCTGCTGGTTTAAGCTTCTCCATTCCCCCTAAATATGCCTCTTCATGCCTTACTGATCTTTCCCGAGTAGCTCAGTAGTAAAGAATATGCCTGCCAATGCAGGAGACTCAAGAGACGCAGGTTCAATCCCTGGGTTGGGATGATCTCCTGGAGGGGGAAATGGCAACCCACTCCAGTATTCTTGCCTGGAGAATCTCATGGACAGAGGAGCCTGATGGGCTACAGCCATAGGGTTGCAAACAGTCAGACACGACTGAAGTGACTTAGCACTTAGCACGCATGCCTTACAGAAATTAACGGGTAATACTCGTCCCCGCTGGATTGTCAGAACACTGTGTTGTTCTCAGTGCAGTGGGGTGCCTCCTTTGGTGCTCAAGAAAGGTTTCTTGAAAGAATTAATGAGGAATGAATGAAGGTAAGAAAGAATGAAAGAAGCATGCAAAACCCAATGCATGGTCAGGAGATTTGGGTCAGTTGATGATCTTTCAAGTATCTTCCAGCCACCCTCTGGCTGCAGCTCTTGTTCCTTGCTCAGGGCACCCCCTTCACCAACGCCCGCCCCCCGCCTCCCCGAGTCTCAAAGACACAATTAACACCTAACGTTTTTAAGCATCTGGACACCCTGCTGGGCACAGCCAATTGTATTCTCAGTTCAGTTCAGTCGCTCAGTCGCTCAGTTGTGTCCGACTCTTTGCGACCCCATGAATCGCACCATGCCAGGCCTCCCTGTCCATCACCAACTCCCAGAGTTCACTCAGACTCACGTCCATCGAGTCCGTGATGCCATCTAGCCATCTCATCCTCGGTCGTCCCCTTCTCCTCCTGCCCCCAATCCCTCCCAGCATCAGAGTCTTTTCCAATGAGTCAACTCTTCGCATAAAAAAAAAAAAAAATAATAATTTTAAAAAAAGCCTTTAAAGAGAGTCTATATTTTGGGATGTCTAGCATTCTAAATCCTTGAACTTTGCTTTTCACATGTCTTTAAGAAAGGAAAGTTTTCACTGAGTTCTATTTGCATTTTATATATTAACAAGGTAATTTTAATGTGTAATAATAGCACATGGGGAGATTATTTTATGAACTGCTCTGTATGTGCATTTTTTTTCTGTACATTAAATTGAAAGAAGACCAGATTGAATGTCTAGAAGAATCCTGTGCATATTAGTCACTAGGAATGCTCCTCTTCCCATTGGCAGCTGGTAAGGCCCTGGCTGCTCCATGGGGTTTTGGTTCTCACTCTCCCTGTGGGCTGGGGCTCCCTGACATCAGGCCCACGGCCATTCATCCGTGTCTCCTGGCCTGGGACCTGCACAGAGCAGGTGCGGAACATCTCGGCACGAACGTGACTCCTCAGCGTCCTTGGGGTGACCTCCGAGGCCCTAGGGCACCAGACAATGTGTGTGGGGGGGTGTTTCTTCTTATTGTTGCCCCCCAAGAAGGCCAGCATTAACACACCTGGCTGTGGCCCAGGGTTCGAAGTGGGCTAAGAGTGGGGAGGGCAGAAAGTGCCAGAAGGGAGAGAGGGGTCCCTGGCGTGGGGGGCCGCTGACATTCTGGGTCCTCAGCACCCCAGCTTCTCGCTGCTGCTCCCACTAGCCGGGGTCGGCACCTCCTCTCGTCTGGTATGTTCGCCCCTCACCTTCAGGGTATCCGGCCCGTGCAGAGCCCCCGTTTCAGGCACAGGGCGTCTCTGATTTCTCTGGACTTGGCCCTGTGCTTGGGCCGCTCTGAACCTGCCCAGCTCTGCCTCTGACTCACCCCTGCTCTCCCAACCCTGCAAGTCAGCGCCCCCAGCGGGGCCCAAGTGACAGGTTCCTGCAGGCCGGCTTAGAGCCCCCTCCCTGCTGCCTGGAACTTGGCACTGAGGAAACCTGGGCAGTGGTCTGGCCTCCCTAGCTTCAGTTTCCCTTGTCTATAGGGGGGAGAACAATTCTGCAGCTCTGAGGTCTGAAGAGTATGGGACCTCTTGGGACCCAGCAAGGCAGGGTGCCAAGGCCGGCTGGGGGGTGGTTAGGGAGGGGCACAGCTCCTCCCCCTCAGGGGGTGGGGTCTGTGTGGTGGGGGTACTGGAATTCCATCACCTCCACTAGCTTTGTTCGTAGTGATGCTTTCTAAGGCCCACTTGACTTCACATTCCAGGATGTCTGGCTCTAGATGAGTGATCACACCATCGTGATTATCTGGGTCGTGAAGATCTATTTTGTACAGTTCTTCTGTGTATTCTTGCCATTCTCACCCATCAGATAATCAGGGACGACCTGAAACGTTGTCAGTGGACACAAGTTTGAAGACTTCAGTCGGCCTGGAAGAGTTCGCGGGTTGGCCTCGCTCGTTGCCACACAGGTCCGCACGGCCCCGCCCTCCCTCGGACCCCACCCCTTGTATGCACGTCCAAAGATGGCCAGCAGGTGGCGGTAGATGACAAGAGTTGGGGCTCAACTTGCTCCTTCCAATACCCGACCGCCGGCAGGGGCGCTGACGTTCTGCTGGGTGCCCGGATGCGGAGGGTCGGGTTTACTAAGCAGGGCTAGGGAGGCGGGGTCAGCCCTGCCTGGAGATGGCGTAGGTAAGAACCGTAGCAAAGGAGGAGGGCTGTGGCACCTTCATTCTTTCTCTTTCGTACAGTGCAGTCTTAACCTCTATCTTACAGGCTTAAGAAGGAAACTTTTTTTAGGTTTTACTGGCCATCTGATCTCTTCCATAATCACTCAATTCTGGTCTCCAAGTGTGAAATAACCCTCGAACACATGGGTGTGGCCGTGTTCCAATAAATACTTGTGGACATTAAAATTTGAATTTCATCCAATTTTCATATGTTGTTCTTTTATTGGGAAAAAAAAAGACTAAAAAATGTAAAAAACCATTCTTAGCTCTTGGGGAGGGTGACCCCTGATCTAGGTAAAGTCCCAAACCAGTGCCTGGCATATAGTAGGTGCTCAGCAGCCCTTGGAGGACTTGGCAGGACACTCTCCTCCCAGTTTTGGCCCTGGGTCTCCTAAACCCCTCGCAGAAGTGGTCAGTTAAGGGGATCCCTCTCCTCCCCTCCTCCCTGTGACTGTGGCTGCATTTTTCCCACCCCCATGCCTCTATCTGGGCAGTTGCCTCCTCCTAATGAAATCTTTGTCTTTATCACCTTACAAGGCCCAATCTCATTGCTCTCTGTAAAAATTCAACTTTAATTGAGGTACTGAAGTATTCACCCATCTTAAGTGCAGAGTTGATGAGTTTTGATAAATGCATTTACTCAAGGGGCCACCACCCAATCAAGATAGAGAATATTTCCTGCACCCCCAAAAGCTTTCCTGGACACTTTCCTAGTCAACCTTGGATATGTTTTTAATGTCTCCAGTTATTAAGGACTTGCAATGTGCCAGGCTTCAGGGACAAGTCCTGTCTCACTGAAGCCTCGGAAACCTGGTGGGGTGGTGGCAATTGTTCTATTTATTAGACCTCGTTGCAGTGAGTGGGCTTTTTTGGGGGCACATGGCTTCTCTAGTTGCTGTATATGGGCTTTTAGTTCCCTGATCAGGAATTGAACCCAGTCCCCTGCATTGGAAGGTGGAGTCTTAACCACTGGATCACCAGGCAAGTTCCGTCAATTGTTATATGTGGGCACCTTTCGGCTCAGGACCTTGAGCTCTGGGATGGGGAGACACATGCTCACCGAGAGTCAGGTCAGGGCTGAGATTTGATCCTGGCCTGCTGCTTCCTAACTGCTCTCCTGCCTGCATTTCTCCGAGCCCCCTTTTGTGTTCCTGGGGGCATCATGGCACACACTTCTATACTACAGGCTATTTGCAGTGTATCTTGGGATCAGGAGCTTCAGCATTCCCTGGGAGCTGGCCAGAAATGCAGAGTCTCGGACCACACCCAGAATGGCTGAGTTCCCCAGTCTCCAGGTGATTTCAAGGCTGAGATCGCCGTCCTGAGACCAGCTCTTGGCTGTGTTTGTGTCCTGGAAGGCAGGGGCTGAGCCCACCTCAGGGCCACCATACTGCAGCCCCCCATGACTCAGAGTCGAGTTAGTAGGTGAAGGGAAGGGCAGGAGGCTAGAGCTTTGGGGTAAAGCTTTGGGGGTGGGGCTTGTGTATCACAGGCACTAGTGGGAAGACTGAGTCAGTGGGAGGGGTTGATCTGTCCACTTGGAGTTTGGAGGTCTGGCTCCCCGTAGATACAAGGAGTCTCGTTCATTTGCATATTACTTGCATGTGATTACTTTGTCTCCGGAGCCTTTCATCTTCTTGCAGATTACACGGTGGAGGAGTAGGGGCAGGGGTAGGTGGGGTTGGAGCAGGCTGGAATCTGGAGCAGTGGACAGGACACAGGGCCAGGATGCTGGGAAGGCCCTGGGCTGCAGACCCATGCCTAGCTCCTGGCTGAGGCACATCCTGGGAGCAGGTCTGGCATTAAGCACTGACCCTCTTTGGATCAGAAGGAGTGCCTGTGAGTTTCTCCAAGCTCTGGACACTTGCTATGGGAGCAAGACTGGGGGCCGGGCTGTTTCTCACCTCCCTGCCTTTCTCCCCCTCACATCCCCCCAGGGCTGTTTCTCACCTCCCTGCCTTCGCTCCGCCTCCCCACCAGGTTCCCCCACTTTGAATGCCTTTTCCCATGCTCTGTCACAGTCCCACACGTGTGTTCAGACAGCAGGATTCTCTCCAGCAGTGAGAGGACCTTGCAGACATAATGTTGAGCAAGAAAACATAAAAGGAGCTCTATTATGAGCCCAATCATGTGAAGCACAAAAGCAGTCCTATGAGTCTCTGCTGTTAGTAATGCCTACCCGGGGTGGGGGGGTTAGTACTTGGAAGAGAGCATGGGATGGAGGGTGGGGGGCTCTGGGAGTTCAAATTGTTTTGTTATCTGGGTGCTGGTTATACAGGTGCTGGTTTCACTTTGTGAAAATTCACTGAGCTGCACAGAGATTGTACATGCATTTTTCTTTCTTTCATTTCTTTACTTTTTTTTTTTTTTTTTACTGATTTACTCAATATTTATTTTACATTTACTATGTAAGAAATATGGCAATAATATAATTTAGAAAAGTTCACTTTTTGGACCAAGCATCTACATTATGTCTGTTCCTCAGATCATTTATATTAAAAATATGTCTAAGGTCTTCCCTGGAGGTTCAGTGGTTAAGACTTCACCTTCCAATGCAGGTGTTGTGGGTTCGATCCCCAGTCGGGAAACTAAGATCCCGCATACTCCATGGCCAAAAAACCAAAAGGTAAAACAGAAGTGATATTGTAACAAATTCCACAAGGACTTAAAAAATGGTCCACATTAAATAAAAAAAAAAACCTTTCTAACCTGCATTGAACTTAGACTGGCACTTCGTTTCTTAGATGACCCAGAGGGATGGTATGGGGAGGGAGGTGGGAGGGGGCTCAGGATTGGGAACACGTGTACACCCGTGGCGGATTTATGCTGATGTATGGCAAAACCAATAAAATATTGTAAAGTAAAAAAAAAAAAAAAATAATAATTTTAAAAAAAGCCTTTAAAGAGAGTCTATATTTTGGGATGTCTAGCATTCTAAATCCTTGAACTTTGCTTTTCACATGTCTTTAAGAAAGGAAAGTTTTCACTGAGTTCTATTTGCATTTTATATATTAACAAGGTAATTTTAATGTGTAATAATAGCACATGGGGAGATTATTTTATGAACTGCTCTGTATGTGCATTTTTTTTCTGTACATTAAATTGAAAGAAGACCAGATTGAATGTCTAGAAGAATCCTGTGCATATTAGTCACTAGGAATGCTCCTCTTCCCATTGGCAGCTGGTAAGGCCCTGGCTGCTCCATGGGGTTTTGGTTCTCACTCTCCCTGTGGGCTGGGGCTCCCTGACATCAGGCCCACGGCCATTCATCCGTGTCTCCTGGCCTGGGACCTGCACAGAGCAGGTGCGGAACATCTCGGCACGAACGTGACTCCTCAGCGTCCTTGGGGTGACCTCCGAGGCCCTAGGGCACCAGACAATGTGTGTGGGGGGGTGTTTCTTCTTATTGTTGCCCCCCAAGAAGGCCAGCATTAACACACCTGGCTGTGGCCCAGGGTTCGAAGTGGGCTAAGAGTGGGGAGGGCAGAAAGTGCCAGAAGGGAGAGAGGGGTCCCTGGCGTGGGGGGCCGCTGACATTCTGGGTCCTCAGCACCCCAGCTTCTCGCTGCTGCTCCCACTAGCCGGGGTCGGCACCTCCTCTCGTCTGGTATGTTCGCCCCTCACCTTCAGGGTATCCGGCCCGTGCAGAGCCCCCGTTTCAGGCACAGGGCGTCTCTGATTTCTCTGGACTTGGCCCTGTGCTTGGGCCGCTCTGAACCTGCCCAGCTCTGCCTCTGACTCACCCCTGCTCTCCCAACCCTGCAAGTCAGCGCCCCCAGCGGGGCCCAAGTGACAGGTTCCTGCAGGCCGGCTTAGAGCCCCCTCCCTGCTGCCTGGAACTTGGCACTGAGGAAACCTGGGCAGTGGTCTGGCCTCCCTAGCTTCAGTTTCCCTTGTCTATAGGGGGGAGAACAATTCTGCAGCTCTGAGGTCTGAAGAGTATGGGACCTCTTGGGACCCAGCAAGGCAGGGTGCCAAGGCCGGCTGGGGGGTGGTTAGGGAGGGGCACAGCTCCTCCCCCTCAGGGGGTGGGGTCTGTGTGGTGGGGGCAAGTGAGTGGTGGGAAGGTCTGTGCTGCTGTTCCTGGGGTTCCCTGGGACGTGGCTGGGGGTGCCAGAGTGAGCTTGGGAGCGTCAGGGGCCTGGGTTTGGCCCAGCTTGATCCTTGTCTGCAGGCCCGTTCCCTCTCTGGGCCTCAATGGACCTCACTGAGGGCCTCTTGCCCTTCACGCCCCTGGAACTCTCTCATGTCCATGCTGTGTTTGAACTGCCCAGAATGTTATTTTGCTATAATAATTTCTACATTTAAAAGATCAGGAGGCCTTTCAGACAGATCCTGAGCTCCAGCTTCCTAAGTGGGCAGAGGTCTGGTTTCTTTGGGATTCTTTGTGCCAGCAGCAAAGCAGGGCAGCTGCTGCTGGGGGGGCCTCCTCTCCCTGGGGCCCCAGCCCCCTGCACCGTCCACACCCCGGACCCTAGCCCTGGGGCATCTGAATGAGGCTCCCCCTCCAGCCTAGGGGGTATCTCTGCCCAGGACCCTCTGCCTCCAGCTAGGTCAGCCCTGTGTGTATGTCCCCCGCCTCCCAGCAGCCCAGCGCCCAGCAGCTGGCACACTTGCACGAACAAGCCTCTTTTCTCTGTTTTGCAAACTTCAGGCTTCGGAGGGCAGGTCTGGATTAGATGGGCATTAGCTCATGTGTTTATCCAAAGCAAAGGCCTAGGTTTTGGAATTTCCGGGGCAGGGGAGTGTCCAGAGCCTGGGTCAGGGCCCCCAGAAGGTGTCTGCTTGTGGGGACATGGGTCCCTCCCTCCTGAGGTCAGGTCTTGCCCCTCCCCCTGTGATGCCCCCCACTCTCAGTATCTCAGCCTGGTCACAAGCCCTTGGAGACCAGCTCCTCACCTGCCTGCTGGTCTCTTGGCCTCACTTTCTGGGTCAGGGCCCCCAGAAGGTGTCTGCTTGTGGGGACATGGGTCCCTCCCTCCTGAGGTCAGGTCTTGCCCCTCCCCCTGTGATGCCCCCCACTCTCAGTATCTCAGCCTGGTCACAAGCCCTTGGAGACCAGCTCCTCACCTGCCTGCTGGTCTCTTGGCCTCACTTTCACACCCTCACCTCCAGATGCCACACTCATGGTGTTCTTTTTGGCACGGCCATCTATCCACGTCCTTAGGCCCCTTCCCCGTCCTCAGCTTCTCCTCCCGCTTCCCCTGAAACCTGCCCTGCCCTGGCCCCATGGGCCATCCATATGCCCACAGCCTCCTGTGCCAGGCTGTGGGGCCTCGGTCCACCCTCCCAACCTCCAGCACAGAGCCAGGCACACAGTCATGCGCATCTGAGCACGTGTTTCCAAAACCGTGTGTCGTTCCGCTGCCCCGGAAATCCTGACGAGCACATGGTCGGTGCTCACGTTCTAATGGTCGAAGCTGCCCTTGGTCTGCGGGGCAGGGGCTAGGGAGGAGTCACCGGAGGTCAGGCCAGGATTCTTTGGGCTGTTGCTTGGCCATTGCTGGGAGAGGGAGAAAGGGTAGCCCCGGCCCTTGGACAAGAGGCCAGGGAGGCCCCCTGCCCTCTGACACCGCTCCTGAGCACAGCCCTGGGCTTCTGTCCTCAGCCACCCACTGGCACTCGGGGGTGCCAGCCCTGGGCCAGGCAGTGGCCTCAGCAGTTGTACAGGGAGCCCTCGGAAACAGGGCCTCCCCGCCAGCTGTGAGCCCCCTGCCCACAGCCCTGCTCCTGCACCCCTGGTTCAAGCCGGCTCAGCTCCGGGTGGGCAGAATGAGGGAGCCTTCTCAGGGACCACCCAGGCCAGCTTCTGACAGATGGGGAAACTGAGGTCCAAGAGAGGTGGTGACTTGGCCCAGAGTCCTGAGACCCTCTCCCAGGGCTGGCCCGAGTGCTGGGTGGTACAGAGTCAGCCTGGGCATCAGGACATGCCAGTGTCTGCGGTGCTGGGGCCCCTGCCCCCATCTCAGCAGCAGGGAGCCTGCCCTGCCCCCAGCTGGCTCCACCTGGCTGGCGTGTCCCAGAGCCAGCAGAAAGCTAGGGCGGGGGCAAGTCTGAATTGGCCCAGGTGGCTGCAAGTCCCAGCGGGCCCTCCCTGCCCGCAGGCGCTGGGAGCAGGGCCTGAGCTCCACACCCCAAATCCTCTGCCTTCCCTCCCCACCCACGCGTTCAGCCTGGGGCCCAAACAAGGCACGGAGCCAGCCCCAGCCTCCCTCCTTGGAAACCGAGGCACAACACCTGACAATAGAGACTCTTTGTCCTGCCAAGGCTGCACCCAACCTGGGCCTGCGTGCCTGGCTGGGGAGAAGCCTTGGGGGGAGGGTGGGAAGACAGGCAGGGGAAGGGGGCAGCAGGGCCCCTGAGCCTAGAGACCCTTCTCTCTCCTCTCAAGCTCAGGAGAGCCAGGGCTGTCGCCCAGCAGCCTTGGATGGTGTGGCCCCAGCCCCTTAGGCTTGGTAGCAAGCAGACCACGGAGACGGGTCAGGTGGATCACAGGGAAGAGTGGTATTGTTCAGTCGCTAAGTCGTGTCTGACTCTTTGTGACCCCATGGACTGCAGCACTCCAGGCTTCCCATGTCCTTCACCGTCTCCCAGAGCTTGCTCAAACTCATGTCCATCGAGTCAGTGATGCCATCCAACTTTCTCATCCTCTGTCGTCCCCTTCTCCTCCCACCTTCAATCTTTCCCAGCATCAGGGTCTTTTCCAATGATTCAGTTCTTCCCATCAGATGGCCAAAGTATTGGAGCTTTCAGCTTCAACGTCAATCCTTCCAATGAATATTTAGGACTGAGTTCTTTTGGATTGACTGGTTTGATCTCCTTGCTGTCCAAGGGACTCTTAAGAGTGTGGATCTGAGCAAGAAAGTCCTCCTGGGCTAGCTGGGCTGCGGGAAGGTTTCAGGGGGGTGGTTATGAGAAGACCCTTCTGTCCTGGTAGGGAGTAGGGGAGCAGGGCATCTTTCTTGGCAGGGGATGGATGGGAAGTTCACCAGCCCCCAAGGCTGGGGCAGGGGGCACTGGGAGGCTGTACTAGCATCGTGTTTAGGGGCAGCTGGGTGAGCAGAGGGGATCGGGACCTAGGAAGTCGGGTGGTACTGAAGAGGGAAGGACAGCTTCCGTGGCCCAGGGCTTGGGACTGTGGGGTGATAGAGGCAGACAGGGTCTCTGTCCCTGGGGAGCCCCCAGTCGGGGAAGAAACAAGGCCCCAGCCCTGGAGGGCGCCTGGTCTAAGACGGGGGGCCCAGTTTCTGTTCTGGGGAGTTTGGGAACATCTATATTGGGTGACAGAGAGTGGATGGAGTCTCTCAGCTTGAAGCGTGGACCTCACAAGGCCTCCTTAGTGAATGCCTCTGAAACTCAGGGAGTGATGGAATCTGGGGGTCTTCCTGCTTCTCCTCCCTGGGTTGGGGCACCTTCCCAGAGCTGGTGAGCCCTTCCCCTGGTTACCAGGCCTGGTCAAAGTTGTGCTTAATTGAAACTGCTTGTCCAATGCCTGCAGGTTGAGCAGAAGCTTCTCCCCCCACCTCTGCCTGGCCTTGTGAGGGAGGAACCAGCCCTGGCCCCCTTCTATGGATGAGGAGACTGGGACTCAGTGACACGAGGGGGCCATGCTTGGGGCTTGGGTCCTACGGGCCAGACCGTTGTTTTTAGAGCGCCCAGCTCTCCGACATCTGGGGGGAATCTGGTGTGGGCAGACCGTGGCCAGAGCTGGGAGGGGGAAGTTCCCACGGTGTCCCTGCTGGCCCCTCCGTCCCGAGGCCTGGTGGGTGCTGTCCCGGCTCTCCGCCCCTCTCTTAGGCCCTGTCCCTTGCTTCAGTCCCCAGTGAGCCGGGGGAGGGACGGGTGGGGCCCGAGAGCCTGGTTCCTGCTGAGACTGTATCTTCCCGGCCCACGGCCCATCCAGGCTGAGTCAGGGCCGGGCGGGAGCCAGGGGGGTGGCAGGGTTCCCAGGGCCAGCCCGGGCGGTGTCCACATTCCTCACAAGCAGGGCGCGTCGGGGTTTGGCCAAGCCAGGTGTTCTGGGCCCCGCCCTGGCCCCCGCCCGCCAGCTCAGCGCTGTGGCCTTGGCCTTGTATGGACCCTGCCTGGCAGCCGCCTAGAACGGGGCGTGGGAACTGCTTGCCTTGCACATCCCTGCTGGGAGGGGTGCAGGCTGGCTCGGGGGAAGCCTGCTGGAGCCCCAGCCCCCACCAGGCCTGGACAGCTGGGGGGCCCACTGCTCACCCCTCCTCACGCCCCCCTTGGCCTCTGCGCTTGGAGAGCTGGAGGCTGAGGCTTACACCCGTGTGTGGTTGTGGCCTTGGCCTCTCTCGTGGCTCAGCAAGCACTGGAGGCAAGAGCAAAGTGTGTTCTGACAGCTGGGGAGGTGGTGAGGGCCTGCAAGGCCAGGAGGCAGTGGGTGGGGGGCACTTCCTGTTTGTAGCCCCCCAGTCTCTGGAGGAGGCCTTTGTCCTCACCAGCTTGGAGACCTGGGTGCCAGGTGGGGCCTGGGGCAGAGGCTCAGAGTGGGGCCCTGTGCCCATGGGGGCTGCAGCTCTGGGGCCTGCCAACAGCTTGCCACCTTCCCTGTTTCCTCCACAGCCCAGCCAGGCTCTGTGCATGGCAGGGGGCTGAGAGGGATTCATCCGGGGTCGGTCAAGGTCAGTCCCCACCACTCCCTTGTGAGACGCTCCCACAATCCATCTCCTCTCTCTGGCTTCTCCTGTTACAGGAAGACAGAGTCCCCTACTCTATCGAGGCCCCTGGGCTCTTGGTGGGCGAACTGTGACCTTGAGACTGAGACCCGAGATGGACTGTCCGGGACCCTACCCCTTCCACGTGGAGGACCTCCCCCCAGCTCTGCAGCTTCCCCATCAGCCTCTGTGGGTCAGGCCTGGCTCCTGGCTGGGGCTGGCAGAGATAACCTTAAGTCTAGGATCTGGGGACCCTGACCGTAGTTGCCCCGTCTCCTCTGAGGGCGGCTGGTAGAGCTAGGGTTTCATTTCATTCCGGCGAATGTCGGCCGGGCACCCCTTGCCTGCCTGTCACCCAGTTCTGCGGCCTCAGCAGTTCTGAGCCCAGCCCGTGGGGCCTGGGCTGACGCCCTCCGTCATGTCTCTGCAGCAAGCAGGGCTGGGCTGTTTCCCGGGCAGGCCTGGCATAGCTTGGGCTGCAGAAACCACTTCCCAGGCTTTGGTGGGAACCAACGGCCCTGGCCCCGGGCCCAGGGTGGGCGTGGGAATTCTGTCCTGCATGAAAGGTCGGGGAGGGTGACACCAGGACTGTGGGAGGGGAGGCAGGGGACGAGCTGAGATGTCGACCGTGCCCCTGGAGAGACAGCAGGCTGAGAGCCAGGCAACCAGGGGGCTGGGCCATGGGAGGGGGAGCAGGTGGGCACATGCAGCCCCCTCCCTAGCTAGCCCGTCGCCGAGCACCAATCAGGCCTCCCCTTTCCAGCCGCCTTCAGCTGAGCCCTAGGGCTGGCTTTCTGGGTGCCCCCGTTCCTGGGGACCCTCTAGGGACTTCAGCTGCTTTTCTTCCCCCCCTGCCCAGGGCCTTGTGGCCGGAGGGCAGCACTTGGCCCCAGGGTAAGAGTGGGGTGCTGTTTGCAGTGGAAGGAAGTACCTCAGCTCCTGGAAGCCACTCTGAGTCCTGGTGTCTTTGAGCTAAGGATGGTTCAGTGTATGAGTGTGTGTACATGTGTGTGTGCATGCATGTGTGTGCATATGTTTGTATCAGGGGGAGGCAGTTGTCCCAGTGGAGGTGGACTTGTGCACATTCAGACCAGGGTCCCTCTAGTTGGATTCTGATCCCTGAAGGATTCTGGGAGTTGGCACTGAGAACTGGGCCCCAGTGCAGCCTGGGAAATCATGGGAACAGGTGAGAACAGGCTGGGAGGGCGTGGCAGCAGCTGGAATGTGCGGCCTGGAGTTGCCGCACACTCCCTCGTGCAGGAATGGGCATGAGCTGGGGAGCCAGGACCCCGTGCCCTCCCCGTGCTGTCGCCAGCTCTGCTCTGCTCGCCCCCGGCCTCTGTTCCCCCCATGGGGTGCCCCCACAACCCCCCACTCCTTGCTGGTCTACAGCCTGTGGCCCTGCTGTGCCAGGCTGCTTAGGAGAAGCTGGCGACTGCTCCTGAAGCTTCCTGGGTTTTTGGTTGGAGGGTTTGTTTCTGACCCTCTGCACGGACAGACTCTGTCACTCACGGGGGACATGTTCTGTTGACTTAGAAAAGCACAGTCTACCTGTGGAGGCTTCCCTGAGCCAGTGGATCGAGTTACTTTTTCAAAAACTGTTTTGGCTGGGCCATACGGCATGTGGGATCACCCTCGCCCCCTGCATTGGAAGCTCGGAGTCTTAGCCACTGGGCCACCAGGGAAGTCCCTGGATGGGGTTTCCACGCCAGCTCTGCTCCTGGGATGGGGGCTGAGGGCACCAGCCCCTCCCGGAGCTTCTGGACACACTGTCAGCCGCTGTAGAGCAGATTTGTCCTCGCCTGTCCTGCACGGTTGATCAGGACACCCAGTGGTCATGCTCCCCAGCAGAGCACATTGGCCCGTCCCCTGTGGGCCCCTGCCAGCGTCTCCAAGCTCAGCTCCCATCTCTGCCTCCCCAGCTGACTCCTTCCATCTAGGACATCTCACTTCCTTGAGGGTACGAGGCCCCACTGTGTCCTGGCCTTTGCATGTGGCAGCCACCTCCCGGGAAGGCCAGTGTCTACCTATGATCCTCATGCAGACAAGTCCCTGCTCAGACCCCTCCCCCGGCTGTCCTGCCTCTTGGGCTGATGGGAGGCGCCTCTAAGGTGCTTCCACAGGCCCAGCTGCTCAGCCAGCTTGTGATGCCCAGTGTCTCCCTCGGAAACGGAGTTCCCCGAGACCAGGGCCGCCTGTCACGGGTGTCCCCTGGCATGTCCCCAGGCCCTCTCATGGAGGTGAGGGGGTGAGGGAGTGAGTAGTGAAGGGTGCAGGCAGCTTGGGGAAGTCCTCTGAGGCCCGCGGACTTACAAAGGGCTGTCTCCAAGCCCTGCTTCTGCTCCCTCCAGTCTGAGGGGAAACATCCCTCTACCTCGTGACTGGGGCCTCCTGGGAGGATTCCAGAAATCTCTCTTGAGATCGAGGCGCAAGCTCCTGACCCCACCCAGGGCGGGGACTCAAGGTTAATGGGCCAGTGTGCCTGGCAATGACTGCTTTATGGGAGTGGGTGAATACCGTACAAGCAGAGAGAGGCTGTGTGAGTGTGCACAAGTGTGAAAGTGTGCATGAGTGTGTCCATAAGTGGGTAAAAATGTGAGCATGAGTAGTGAGTGTGAATCAGTGGGTGAGGCTGGGAGAGTGTATGCATGTGTGAGAGTGTGGATGTGAGTGTCCATGGGTGTGTTGGCATGAGAGTGTGTAAGTCTGTGAGTGTGAATGCATGTGAGTCTGTGAATGTGCATGTGAGCTGATTATGAGTGTGGGGTCTGTGAATGTGTATATATTGTGTGTAAGTATGTATGGATCTATGAGTGAGTTCATGTGCGTCTGTGGATTACAAATGTGTGAGTCTAGAAGTGTGAGTGTGACTATGTGAAAGCTGTGGGTAACGTGTGAGGGTGGGAGCCTGGGTGTGTGTCTGTGGATGTGCCTGAGTGTGTAAGAGTTTATGAACATGTGTGAGTGTGTGACTCTGTGGTGTGAAGTTGTGTGAGTGGGAGAGTGTAAATGTGTGAGTGCATGAGCTTGTGACTATGTCGGTCTATCTGTGTCAGTCTGAGCATGAGATATGGGTGTGTGAATGTGTGTGTGAACCATGTGTGAGCGTGCGGTTTATCTCGGAGGATGGCGTCAGGGGACCTAGAGCGGTAGGTAGGAGAAGCTTGGCTCCTCTTCCCCAGGGTGGAGGTCAACCCCAGAGCACCCTCCCAGGAGTCTGGGGAGACCCCAAGAGCTGCCTGGCTCAAGTTTGCCCCAGAAGTTGACTCAGAGGGGCAGGGCGTCTTCCCCTCTTCTAGAAAGAGCTCAGAGGCCAATCTTTACTAAAAAGAAAAAAACATACTACCAAATAGATTCAAAATACTCTTGCCTGGAAAATCCCATGGACGGAGGAGCCTGGTGGGCTGCAGTCCATGAGGTCGCTAAGAGTCAGACATAACTGAGCGATTTCACTTTCACTTTTCACTTTCAAGCATTGGAGAAGGAAATGGCAACCCACTCCAGTGTTCTTGCCTGGAGAATCCCAGGGACCGGGGAGCCTGGTGGGCTGCCGTCTATGGGGTTGCGCGGAGTCAGACACGACTGAAGTGACTTAGCAGCAGCAGCAGATTCAAAATATAATCTACAAGACATAGGTAGGATTTAAAAATCAAGGCAAAAAAAAAAAAAAAAGATTTAAGGCAATAAACACCTGTGAACCCACCACGGGAATTTAGAAACAGTGACAGTAGTCTCTCCCGGCGCACCCCGACCCGCACCGTGGATTTTGGGTTGTTATTCCTTTGCTGGAGACAGGCCTCTTCTCCCCATCAAGCTGCTGGCGGGGCCAGAGCGGCTCAGTGCTGCCCCCTGGCGGCGAGGAACATCGCGCTCCTCCAGCTCAGCGCCGCCGCCGCCGTTTGGAGTCCCAGCCAGGCCACCCTACAGACCCCACGGAGGTGCACACACTCGCTGTGTACGCACGCGCAGGACCTGTCCGGGCACAGATGCACACACCAGGCACTCAAAGCTTTGCACGCGGTCAACCTATTGTGAACGGAGCAGGTGCCATACGCTGTGTGGGGCGCTTCAGGAGGAGCCAGCCCACAGCAGCTGCTGTCCCCAGGGAGCTGGAGGCACGAAGGGGGTGGTCCCCACTGAGGGGACAGTGCCCTGCCTCGGGGACCCTCTTACTCTCGGCTCGGGGAGTCTGGGCAGGAAGTAACTTTGGGGTGAGCCATTTAATAGAACGACCTAAAGTGGAGGGAAGAGAGGAGAGCTTTGTGCCTGAGATAGAAGGGATTTTTGGAGATGGAGAACTCAGGGGCAGGCAGAGTGAAATGGACAGTTCAGCTTCAGCAAGGAATTTCGTGTCCACTGGCCTGGAAGGGACACAATGGCCCAGCCTGGGCCCCTGGTGCTATGGGATTCGTGGGACTAGAGGAGGAGGAGCTGAAGATGGTGAGGAGGGGCCAGGTCCCCGGAGAAGGCGCCGGGTGTGAAGCGCAGGTAGAGGATGTCTTGAGTTTCATGGTCTTTTCCGCAATCGCAGGCAGCAAGCACCTTTCCGGACTGCACGGCAGAGACGCGCGACCCAGGGTAGCCAGCAGAGGGCGCTCCTGGTATAGATTTGAGGCTCCAGGGGCCGGGCTACTGAGCCTCGGGTTTAACCAGGATCAGATCATTCCTGGAAAGCCCCCGGGTCTGCAGTCCTAACGGAAGCATTCTGGCTTCCCTCTTAGGGGTACGGAGCAGAGGGATGAGAAGAGACAACCACGTGAGGTGGGAGCCCCACAAGTCCCCCGCTCCCTGGCCAGGTGCTGTCTCGTCAGTGTTTTCATCTCTTGTCTCCAGGTGGCGACCTTGGAATCAATCCAGAAAGGCAACTTGGTCTCCCAACCTGCCCAGGAAGTCTTCCTTCAGGCCAGCCAGCTTTTCTAGAAAGTTCTCCAGGGAGCTAGTCCCAGGGCTCCGCCTCTGGAGTCTCCGCGCTTCCCTGGCTTGCCTCTAGATGGAAGACTTCCGCGCCTGGTGCCCAACAGGCTCCCCCAGCAGCCACATCCAGCAAACCTGTGGATGCTAGAATTCTCAGAACCAAATGCAGCCCTTATCTTCTGCCACAAAGCGTGGCAGGCTTCTGTGTGGCTGGTGAGTGGACACAGCCAGGTCCGGCTGGCTCAGATGAGGGGGCAACCCATCAGACCCTTGGTGGTGGCGGTGCCCCTTTTACCCGCTGGCATGTCCACTCAGGCAGAGGCACCTGGAGCTCAGGTCGTTCACATATTCATTCATTTCTGCAGTTATCAAGCATCATTTGCTATGTCTGTTTTTGGGGACAGAGAGGAGGAGAGGGTCCCTGCCTGAGCCTAGAGGAGGAGACAGGAAATAGGTGTGACCATCCAGGGTGGTATGTACTTCGAGAATTGTTTTCTTCCTCTGAACCTTACTTTTCTGTCTGGCTTCTCTGACAGAGTCAGTGGCATCATTACCACCCATCTGCTCAACCCGGAAATGCAGAGTCATCTCCATGCCTCCCCCACTCAGCCCCATCTCCCTTTCAGCCACTGTGTCCCATCCCGCTCTCATCATCTCTCTCCCAGGCCATCCTCTCAGCCTGGGGGCTGTCTTTTGGCCCCCTTCCAGCTTTCACATCGCCACCAAAGTGAGCCCTTCTTCAAACTCCCTGATGCCCAGACTCATACGAGAAAAATTTTAGCGAATGTGACCTAAGGGAAATCATTTGTTTGGGGAAAAAACACTGTAAACAAGGTTGGAAGAACAAAGGCCAACTGAGAAAGGACATTTGTAACTCATGTAGGAAAGGCCTTCTTCCCACGTTGACCAAAGCTCACATCAGTCAGCAAGGACAAGATCCCACAGGGGGGCAAAAGGTAAAGAGCAGGGACATCTGGCTCATAAGAAACAGGAAGGGAGCTCTCTTTGGCAGTGCATATACTAAAACTGGAATACTATGGAGAAGACCAGCATGGCTCCTGTACAAGGATGCATGCAAATTCGTGAAGTGTTACATATCTTTTAAAAAAATTATACAAATGAACTTATTTAGAAAACAGACTCACATACTTTGAAAACAAACTTAGAGTTGCCAAAGGGAAAATGTGGTGAATTTTCCTTTTGGTGGGGGGAATAAAATAGGAATGTGGAATGAACGTATACACACTACTATATATATGATAGATCATCAACAGTGACCTACTGTATAGGACTGGAAACTCTACTCAATATTCTGTAATAACCTATATGGGAAAAGGATCTGAAAAAGAATGGATATGTGTATATGGATAAATGGATCACTCTGCTATACACCTGAAACTAACACAGCATTGTAAATCAACTATAGTCCAATATGAAATAAAAATTAAATTAAAAAAGCAAGAAAGAATAAAAACTTTAGGGAAGGATATTCAGTCTCACTCAAGATTAAAGAAATGGAAATTGAAGCAACAGAGAGAACTTTTTCAACCACTGAAAGGACAGAACTTGAAAAATAGCAACAGACAAAACTTCAAAGTTCGATGAGACCTACCTAGTGCTGATGGACATGCTGAGGGAAATATTTGCATTCATGGTTGGTGGAAGTGAAAATGTGTAGGACTTTTTAGGAAGACTTGGAGGTGAAGATCCATGATGTACAGGGCACTGGGCCTGCCTGAGACCTTTTAAAAAAAAAAAATTGCAAATTTAAATTTCAGTTTCAAATATGCATGAAAGTAGAGAAGATGGCAGAACAAACTCCCATATGCCCATCAGTTCAGTTCAGTTGTTCAGTCGTGTCTGACTCTTTGTGACCCCATGGACTACAGCACGCGAGGCTTCCCTGTCCATCACCAACTCCCTGAGCTTGTTCAAACTCATATAAGTCCATTGAGTCAGTGATGCCATCCAACCGTCTTATCCTCTGTCATCCCCTTTTCCTCCCACCTTCAATCTTTCCCAGCATCAGGGTCTTTTCCAATGAGTCAGTTCTTCCCATCAGGTGGCCAAAGTATTGGAGCTTTCAGCTTAAGCATCAGTCCTTCCAGTGAATTTTAAGGACTGAATATTCGTATTCGTAATGTGCCCATCACTCAGCTTCAGTAATCGTCAACTTGCTGCCATTCCTTTTGTCTTTTTTCAATATTTAAAAATTGAAATATAATTGATTTATAATGTTGTGTTCATTTTTGCTGTACAGCAAAGGATTCAGTTATACATGTATATACATTCTTTTTAAAATACTCTTTTCCATTATGGTTTATCATAGGATTTTTTTTTTTTTGGCTGAGCTGGGTCTTCCTTGCGGTTCCTGTGCTTCTGTATCTGCAGTACCCAGGCTTAGCTGTCCCCGATCAGGGACTGAACCCATGATCCCTACATTGGAAGGAGGATTCTTAACCACTGGCCTGCCAGAGAAGTCGCTATCATAGGATATTGAATATAGTTCTCTCTGTCATACAGTAGGACTTTGTTTATCCAATCTGTATATAAAAGCTTATGTCTGTGAACCCCATCTTCTTCATCCCTCCCCTAACCCACTCCTGCTTGGCATCCACCAGTCTATTTTCTGTGCCCACGAACATGCTGCCGTTCTTGTTCCTTCTCTCTCCTCCACCACCTTTTGTTGGGGAGATTGGGGTATTTTAAAGCAAAGATATAATTTCATTCACCTTGAATGAAAATTTCGCAATAGCCATCAAAAGAAAAACATGGATTTATCCTTTTATCCAGTAATCCCACTGTTAAAATTCCCTTAAGGATATATTGGTAAAAGTTCACTAGGCTAGATGTTTAGGCAGGTTTATGATATCATTGTTCGTGAGAAGGAAAAAAATTCCTGGATGCCTGAGCGGAGGTTGGGAAGAACAGGAGTGAATGAATTATAGCTCACGGTCACGATGGATTAAAGAGAGTGAGGTGGCTCTCCAGGAGATATTATTAACTGAAAGACTGTGGTATTATTAACTGGGAATTGGAGGCATTGAAGAGATCGATCATATCCCTTTGTATGATTAAAATCTCTATAAATAGACAAAAACAAAACGAAACATCAGAGCAATGCTTGGATGACTCTGTTGCTACAGAATCAAGTCCAAACTCTTCAGCACACCTTTCATGGTGGTCTCTCTTTCCAACCTTCGTTCTAGCCATTTCTCCCTCTAATAAGCCCTATGAGTTGGTCCACAGAGTCCCAAAATGGGTTTCAAGGAACCCTACCTTCACCCGCTCCTCCTCGAAGGGGCTTCATGGGTGATTAAGTTTGGGAAATGCTGTCTTCTCCTTAGAGAGTCACAGCGCACATTAGCTTGTTGAAGGCTCTGGGAAGTTCACAAACGAACAAAAACTGCTTGACCAGGATGTACATGCCTTGCTCTGGTTCCCCCAGGCTCTGGAGCATGGTTCTCAGCCCTGGCTTTCATCAGGGCTTCCCTGGTGCCTCAGCTGGTAAAAGAATCTGCCTGCAATGCGGGAGACCTGGGTTTGATCCCTGGATTGGGAAGATCCCCTGGAGAAGGGAACGGCTGCCCAGTCCAGTATTCTGGCCTGGAGATTTCCGTGGACAGAGGAGCCTGGAGGGCTACAGTCCTTGGGGTGGCAAAGAGTCAGACACGACTGAGCGATTTCACTTCACTTTACTTCACCAGCTCCGTGAGTAAAGGAGGAGAAGCACTGCCTTGTGGGGGGTCCTGCCCTTTTCTGAGCTCACACAGTCCCCCCTCTCCTCTGCTAACCGCCCCACCCCCCAGCCTCTTCTAGTTCCCTAAGAAAGGAGCGTCTTAGTTCAGCCTCAGGGCCTTTCCACTAGCTATTACCTTGGCCTGGAACACCTTTCCCTGCATACGCTGGCTCCCTCCTTAATTCAGTTTCCCCTTAAATGTCACCTGGAAGAGGTCTTCCTGCCCTGGTCCCTGGAAGCACTCTTTCCCTTTTCATGCTTCCACGGAGAACATCTCATTCTCTGGTTTGATTATTTTCCATCTTTCCCGCTAGAGTGTCTGCTCCATGAAAGCAAAGACGTTTTTTGTGTTCATCACCATATCCCCAGAGCCTAGGGATAGCTTGGCACACAGTAGATGCTCAACCAACGGTAGCCAATCAAATGTGTTTCCTTTGAGGTTCGCTTTCCTTGGCATTCCTTTTGCTCCCAGTGAACAGTGATCCAGCTGCGAGTCTCCTGGTCCCCACCCACCTCTGCTTGGATGTGTGCTCACCTCATCTCCTCTGCTTGGCAAAGCCCTGCCCTGGCTTCGAAACCCGGCTTTGTGGTCCCTCCCCATGAAGCCAGCAGCAGCAGCCTGGTCTGAATGAGTCGCTCCCTCCTGCTCCTCCCAGGCGCCTGAACATACACACCTTCATCACCGCACAATAACTCGGCCCCGGGATGGACCGCGTGTCCGTTTCTTGCTCACCTGCCTGTGCTCATTAAGGGCAGGGCTCAGCTGACTCAGTGCTGAGTTCTTGGCACCCTGCCTAGTGATGGCCCCACCATGGATGCCATGAATGGGTGCTGAGGAAAAGCCCAGCATCGGGCACTTACTGTCTGCATCCAGCCAGCCAGCATCGATTGGGCACTTCCTGTGCATAAAGTGCCAAGTTAGGCCTTAGAGTGTGTTCAGAGATGAACAGAAAGCTGTCTTTTGGCTGTGCGTGCACGCTCAGTCACTTCAGCTGTGTCTGACCCTTTGCGACCCTATGGACGGTAGCCTGCCAGGCTCCTCTGTCCGTGGGATTCTCCAAGCGGGAATACTGGAGTGGGTTGCCATGTTCTTCTCAGGGGATCTTCTCCTCTCAGGGATCGAACCTGAGTCTTCTGCGTCTTCTGCATCTTCTGCATTGCAGGCAGATTCGTTTACTGCTGAGCCACCGGGGAAGCCCTCATTTGGCTGTAAAGGATTGTAATTCTAGAAGGGGAGCAGATCCACCTCCAAATAATAATTCTAACATGAGTGACAGCGACTAGCAGTCTGGCGCTAGAATAGGTGAGGGAGAGTGTATTAGTTTCCTATTGTTATTGGAAAAAAACGACAGCTTCATTTTTTAAATGATTATTCATTTATTTTATTTTCAGCTGCACTGGTCTTGGCTGCCATGCCCGGGTTTTCTCTAGTTGGGGCGAGCAGGGGCTGCTCTTCGTTGAGGTGCCTGGGCTTCTCATTGTGCTTCCTTCCTTGTTGTGAAACATGGGCTCTAGGGGGCTCGGGCTTCAGTGGTTGTGGCACATGAACTTAGTTGCCCTGCGACATGTAGACTCCTCCTGGATCAGGGATCGAACCTGTGTCCCCTGCATTGGCAGGCAGATTCTCAACTGCTGGACCACCAGGGAAATCCCAAATGACACCTTTAGGGGCTTAAAGCAACACCCACATTATCTGACAATTCTGGAAGTCTGAGGTCTGAAGTGCATCTTGCAAGGTTAAATCAAGCTGTCAGCAGCGCTGAGCCCCTTCTGGAGGCACTCAGGGAGAACTGTTCCTTGCCTTTTCTGCTTCTAGAGTCTGCTTACATTCCTTCACTCATGGCTTCTTCACTCTGACCTCCGCTTCTGTTCTCACATCTCCTTCTCTGACTCTAGCTTTCTCCCTGCCCCCAGCCCTATTTAAGGACTTTTCCCAGGTGGTGCTAGTGGTAAAGAACCCACCTGCCAATGCAGGAGATGTAAGACACGCGGGTTCGATCCCTGGGTCAGGAAAGACACCCTGGGGTAGGAAATGGTAACCCACTGTGGTATTCTTGCCTGGGAAATCCCATGGACAGAAGGGCCTGGCGGGCTATGGTCCATGGGATCACAAAGAGTTGGACATGACTGAAGTAACTTAGCACTCATGCACTTGGTTATATTGGGCTCAACCAGGAAATCCAGAAAATTCCAATTAAGGAACGCAAATTCCTTAACTTAATCACATCTGCAAAGTCTCTTTTGCCATATAAGGTACACAGTTCTGGAGGTTAGGACAGGGTCATCTGCCTAGCAGAGGGAAGGGTTACCTCTTACCCTGGGAGCCTTCACCCAGCCAGCCTGGGAGTCGCTGATCCTTCCAAATTCCTAGTGTGCACAAGGCCTGAGGCCAGCCGCTGCCTCATGTCAGCCTCACGAAGAGTTTGTCATGGAAACCAAGTGGCCTCATTTTGCAGGTGAGGCTGAGAGAAGGGTTGTGACTTGTCCACAGCAGAGTCTGCTTTGATCCAGGCTCTTGGAGTTGGCCTCCCGAGTGAGCTCTTTCCATGAGGGGTGGAATAGTGATCCTGGGGGTTGAGAAGATTAGGGGCTGTGTTTCCTCTCCAACAAAACCTTACTGGAAAAAGTGAATCACACCTGAAATGTTGAACAACAAGCCCAGGGCCTGGATTTTGAGGCAGAGGCAGGACCAGGGGCTGTGAAGCTGCCGGCTTGGGGCAGGTTTTAATGGGGAGGAGCAGTTGGGGGCCTCGTGTGGGACAGAGTAGTCCATGGGGCCCAGGCCTCTGCACAGCTGTGCTTCTCCCCTTTCATGTGCATTGTCTTGTGGTGGGCTGGGTGATCAGAGGAGGCCCAGTGGTAAAGAATCTGCCTGCCAAGGAACTAGAGGCGGGAGGCGCCAGTTTGATCCCTGGGTTGAGAAGATCCCCTGGAGGTGGGGAGGAGGAAATGGCAACTCACTTCAGTATTCTTGCTTGGAGAATCCCATGAACAGAGGAGCCTGGTCGGCTGTAGTTCATGGGGTTGCAAACAGTCAGATAGGACTGAGCGACTGAGGATGCATGCGGTATAGGTGATCGAAGAACCAAGAGACCCTCTTCCCGCCTGTGGTATTAGCTGGGAGGAAGGAGACACCAAGCTCAGAGCCTCACACGGGTGAGACACAGTGCCCACCCCGAGCGAGCTCCCAGTCTGAGTGGGGAGACAGAATGTCTACCCTAGGAAGCATCCGCTCTGACGAGGGAGATGAAGCCTCTTTCTCAGGGAGCCTGGGCCACACATATCCTGGAGGAAATCACTTGAGAGTGTTGAAGAGCAGGGACCAGTGAGGGTGAATTAATCCAGGAGGAACCAGTCTTGCAGGGCATGGAGAGTTGAGTGGGCAGGTGGGGCAGGGCCTGGAGAGTTGAGTGGGCAGGTGGGGCAGGGCCTGGGGCCTGGGAGGCTGGGGTCTTGAGGATGGGCAGTCTGGAGTTCTTTGGGATTTCTGAGTTGGTTCCCACAGGTCCTCAGGTCCCCTTCAGCCTTCAGGGCAAAGGGGAGAGGGGATGAGCCCCGGGCCTGAAAGGGGACCCCCCTGACCTGTTGCCTTCTCATCCTCCCCCCTAGCTACCTCAGGCCAAGGAAGGTGAGGGGTGGATAGGGGAAAGAAAGGGGGTGCAGAGGGGAGAAGCTGGTCCTCTCAAGTTGGACTCTTCCAGCCTCGGAAGCAGCAAGGGTTCCCACCTGTGCCCCGCTCTGGCTCCCCTTACCGGACCTCCTCCCCATCCATTCCTGCTGGTTTGGGGCCTCCCTTGCCCTCTCCTCCTGCTCTGGGCACTGAGGCCTCTGGCCCTTGCTGAGACAGGGCTCTGGACAGCTGATATGGCTTTGCCTGGAAAGACGCGATGTCCCGGGTGGCTGAGTCCCAACTTGGGTCTACCCTGGGAGCATGTTTCCTGGAAACCAGTTATGGGGGAAGGGAGCACCTGGGGACCTCTGGCGTGTTTGGGGGCACTGGAGGAACCCCCTGCCTCTGACTCTCCTAATTGGCTGCCTCCTGAGGGCCCAGATTGTTCACGTCTCCCATGGCCGCTGGGAAGGCGGAAGGTGGGCCCTTCTTTGGAGCCAGACACAAATCATTAGAGGGTGGATCTGGGCAGGGCGGCCCTCGGGCCTCAGGAGAGAGGCTGAGGAAACAGAATGGAAGAGGATTCCACCTGAGGGCAAGCTCGGCGGGCGAGGGTGCACATCCGGGCCAGGGGTGGGGGTGCTCGGGGGGAGGCAAGGGGTAGGGCATCCTTGGTGACCCTGTGTAGCCCATCCTGGGTGAGGTCCCTGCAGGTGAGAGGGGCTCAGGGTCTGTGAGGAAGCAAGCTGACAGGCCCTGGTGGCCGGGCTCTGGGGGTAGGGTCTTTGAGAACCGTCAAGGATTTGGGGTGTTCTCTTCATCAGTCAAGCCAAGGTCCCAGCTGGGAGCCCACCCCCACGTCCTGGGCCTCTCACTTCCCCAACCTCACCCGATATGGACTCTTTCCTTGGAGGGAGGGTAGGTGGCCATGTAGTCCCTTCCTGGGTCCCTGTCTTCCACCCTCGTCGTGGTCCAGGGTCCTTGTTCCTAACAATTCAGCGAATACTTACAGAGCACTGCTGCATACATGCTGTGTTCTGGGTTCTGGGTGGGGTGGGCACTGTCCTAGGAGGGTGACAGTTAAAGCTTGGGGGGCCTGTAGGAGCCAAGATCAGGTGGGCTGATGTGGCAAGATGTTTGTCAACATCAATATGCATCGATTTTTTAATAAAAATACATGTATTTTTAACATTTATTCTTGGCTATGCTGGGTCTTCATTGCTGTGCTCAGGTTTTCTCTAGTTGTGGCGAGCGGGGGCTAATCTCCAGTTGCGGTGCGTGGGCTTCTCGTTGCGGTGGCTTTTCTTGTTGCAGAGCACAGGCTCTGGAGCTCGAGCTCAGTAGCTGAGTCATGCTGGCTTTGTTGCCCCGTGGCATGGAGTTGGACACAACTTAGCAACTGAACAACAACATCAGTGTGGGATCTTAGTTCCCAGACCAGGGATCGAACCTGCGTCCCCTGCGTTGGCAGGTGGACCACTGGCCCACCTGTGAAGTCCCGATATGCATCTATTGAACATCAACTGCATACGGGGCCCCCAGATCACCTTGCACCTTCCACCAACACCATAGGGTGGGTGTAGTCCCAGGGACCCTCCCCGCATACCCTAGTCCTGCTCGAGTCTGAGACAGGCCTGTGCTACTCATGCCGAGAACGCACGGGCTCTTCAGCAGTCTCTGGAGAGGAGGCCCAGGGCCTGTAGGTTTGGTCAAGCCCGGGGCTGGCGTGGGGACCCTGGGGGGATTCAGCCGTCTCCCCGGGGTCTCTTCCTGCTGTCCCCTCTCTGCTGTGCTGGACTCCTAGCGGCCTCTGGGGCTGGATTGCCTCCTCCCTTTCCCCTCCTCTTCCTCCTCTGGGCCAGACTGCTGACACCTGCGGGGGGTGTGGGCCTGGCTCTGCCCCTCTGGCTGCCAGGGGCCTCTCCCTGCTGGGGGTGGAGGACAGGCCTGGGCAGGAGGAGTCATGGCCGAGAGGACCTCGGCTCCTGCCAGGCCTTCCTTCCTTCCCTGGCACGGAGAATGGGCACTGCTCGGGCCCTGGCTTCAGGCCCTGCCTACTGCCTGCTGGCTGCTCAGAAACCCCGAGCCTCGGCTTCCTCACGGTGTCTTTGGGGAGATCCGGCAAGGGCTGTCCGGAGCCGTGAAGGAAGCATGTCTGGGTCTTCTTAGGTCTTCCAAGGATGGCCACACTCTCCAGAGAGCCAGGGAGACCTTCCTGGGGTCTGTCTCTGCCCCTCCACCTGGGGAGAAGGGCTGAGCTGGGCCTGTCCTTCTGCAAGTGAGGCCTTTCTGGGCTGAGGTGGGCACAGAAGTGGAGGGGGGCTCCGAGAGTGGCAGAGTCTCCAAGGCCAGAGGCACAAGGCCTGGGAGTCACTGGTGTGGGGAAACCGAGGCCCTGCCCTTGGCGCACAGCCTGATGTCAACAGGGGAAAGGGTAGAGTGACGGGGTGATTGTGGGACCTTGGTGATTTTCAAGAAAAGAAGGTTAGGAAACTCTCTGTTCCTTCGAACTGGGCTTCAAGACTAACGTCTGGGTACTTTGGACGTGGGATGCAGGCTCTGGAGAGGCAGAGGGTGGGTGGCGGGTGCCCTGTGGCCTGGCCCCCTCTCCAGGCTGCTAGCTCTGCTTCATATTCACTTCTCTGAACTTAGGGAGGCCTGTCTGGACAGAGGAGGACAGTCAGCTGCTGGGGGAGAGGGGTTCCTGGGAGGGTGGCTCCAGCGGGGAGGGGAAGCTCTTTCTCTGTGGGGGTGAGTGGCTGGTGCAAGGCTGGCCTCTGAGCCACTTAGGTGACCCCAGGTTCTGTTTGTTCCCTTCCCCAGCCTGTCTTGGAGTGGCAGGAAGTCCTCCCAGATATCGTGGAAGAGACCTGGTGTTCTGACCTTGCCCCCTAGTCTTGACCTTGAGGCCCTGCTCCCCACTCCCAGGAACGCTGGGAGCCCTCAGACTTTACAGGCAGGGTGGGAGCAGAATAAACTCTGGTTGTCTCCTCTCAACAGCCCGTGCAGTCCCCACACTCCAACAAGGAGAAACCCTTGCGTGCGAGGCCACCCACTTTCTAGGCAGGAAGTCCTTCCAGCAGTCTGACCTCAGCACACCAGCTCTGATCTGCATGGAACCTGGACTCCCTCCCTGTCCCCGTGTGTGTGGGCCCAGAGCCCAGGCCACCCACGTGCCTCCCTCCACCCCTGGAAGCTTCCCATTCAGACAGGCCCCGTGCAAGACACAGACGCCAGGGTCCTGGCAGCGCCTAAATCATTAGCACCGCCGAGATTAGGCCGCTAATCTCCTGGCTGGGAGCGGGCGGGTGCCAGCCGCCAGGATGTGGGCTTGTGCTTTTTCCTTGCAGGGGCCGCCCTTCCCCAGGGTGCGGCCGCCCGGCAGGTCCTGCCTCTCCTGCACTCAGCGCCTCTTCTGGGGGCCCTTTGGGGGCGTCTTTCCACAGGTACTGGTAGGGTGAGCAGGGGTGGTCACCCTAACCAACTCTGATTCCCTCTCTTCCTCGGCCTCCACTTGACTCATTCCCACAAAGACCCTGGGAGGCAGGAGTTACCCCATTTTGCAAATGAGGCAACCAGGGCAGTGAACTGACTTCCTGAAAGGCTTGGATCCAGGGTTCCCTCAGCTCAGCAGCTGTGACTGTTCCTCTCAGATAGGGCAGCCCCCTGGTGAGGGACTGAGTCTCCTGCACAGGCTGGAAGTAATCCCAGGAGAGCTGAGCGCTCCCCTAGGTCAGAGGCTGACTTGCTCCCACTGTAAGGGGTGGGGGAGGGTGTCCCCCTGGATCTCTCCACCCTCTCCCTGGGATCCAAGAATGCTGGGTGGGGGGCCAGAGCAGCCCCAGGCTCCGGGCCTGTGGAGCCTTGTCCCAGGCCCTTTCTGGCTCCCAGGGTTGGGTTCTCCGGACTCCCCCAAGAATGAGCTCAGCTGCCTAATTGCGCTTGAGGATGGAAGATCACCCTACCCCTGGGGCTGCGGCTCCAACACTATCTTTGTTTCTAACAGACAATGGCGGCTAAGAGGCCATCGTGCCCAGGCCAGGGTTGGGCAGGGGAGGGGGTCGGGGGAGGCACTCGGGTGTCCAGCCTGAGCCCCAGGCCCTGGGCGGCTTGTACAGAAGCAAATTACACGGCTGGGGTTTTGGCTCCGACTTCAAGGGCCAGGGGCCCAGCCCCACTTTAGCCTGGCTATAAAGGGCTGCCCGGGGTCTCTGTCCAGACCAGACCCTGTGCTTGACTTGTGGACGTCATGGCCGCCACCACCAGCATCCGCCAGTTTTCCACCTCCGGCTCTGTCAAGGGCCTGTGTATGCCCAGCGGGGGTTTCTCTCGAATGTCTTCCATCCGTGTTGGGGGTGCTTGCCGGGCCCCCAGCCTCCTGGGAGTCAGCAGCTCTGGCAATATGTCCATGTCCTCGTCCCGCTTCTCCATGGGCTTGGGGGGCGGCTATGGCGGGGGCTACACCTGCAACCTGGGCGGGGGCTTCGGCTCCAGCTTTGGCATGGCTGACAACTTGCTGGGAGGCAGTGAGAAGGAGACCATGCAGAACCTCAATGACCGCCTGGCCTCCTACCTGGAGAAGGTGCGCGCCCTGGAGGAGGCCAACGCCGACCTGGAGGTGAAGATCCGCGACTGGTACAAGAAGCAGGGGCCTGGGCCCGCTCGAGACTACAGCCACTACTTCAAGACCATCGAGGAGCTTCGGAGCAAGGTGGGCACTCCCTGCCCTCTGTCCTCAGTATCTACTTCCGACTCATGCATCCCAACTTTGGACCTTTGCCAACATCTCTCCTCCAGCCTAGGTTTCCATCATTCATTCATTCATTCACTCACTCTCTCCCTTGCCCTGGAACCCAGCTCTGGTCCCCAGGCCTGGAGGGCATCCCGTGAAGGGAGGCTGTGTGGAGTTCCTTCTTCCTGGGGGAGGGTATTTGGTGTGGGTGATGTAGGCATGGTCAGGGAAGTCTTCAGAACCTTGAGGGCAGCAGAAGATGTTCCAGGTATAGAGATCAGTGTGGACAAAGGCACAGAAGTGGGAACGAGTTTGGTATGGCTGCTGGGAGATGAGGCTGGAAGTCTCCTTCTCACTAGTCCATTCTCTCTGAGTTTGCTCCCCTGCTACCTGCCTCACCTCCTCCAGGCAGTCCTCCTGGATGGATGGCACTTGACTTTTGTCTTCAGACCTTGGGGTCCTTTCTATACGTTGAGGTTCAGTCTATACTGTGTTCATTGTGCTGATTTCACTGAGTTTGACATATTCTCACAGCTGTTTTTGCTCTGGGTCTTCCTCACTCCTTCTATGATGGTCACTCTGGGGTTTCCTAAAGGCAGATGCTGTCTCTCCTTGCAGAGTTCGCGGAGGAGGGCGGGGTGGTCCCTGAAAAAAGGAGCTGTGTCTTCCCACTCAGACTGGAAGCTCCCAGGGGGAGAAATTTCTCTTACTTAGTCTGATGGAAGAGGCGACACACACACACACACACACAATGATCTCTATGAACTCATGACCTTGGCATTCTGTGAATGTTGCACCTGGGTCTTTTGCACAAACCTTCTGGCTGGAAGGACCTAAAGGGCTGCAGTTTCCAGAGGCAGCAGAGAGGACAAAGAGGTTCAAGAGCCAGGCTTGGGGAGAGCTAGGCTCGGGGCTGGCTGGCCTGGGCTCAGCCCGCTCAGTTTCCTGGTGGAGAACCAGGCCTGTGGCCCTGTGAGGGGCTTTGCCTCCTCCTGCCAAGGACCCAGGCCAGAAAGGGAGCTCCTGCAGTTGCCCCCTGGAAGCCGCACCGATGGGAGTGCCAGATCAGATACCAGCCTTGGTCTGGGCAGCGGGGAACCCAGGGGAGCCCTGGTGAGTCAGTGTTCCCGAGCTCTGGGGTCAGCCAGCTCCTCGCCCCAGACCCCAGCGCTGCGCACCAGGCTGCTGAGTCACTGCCCCTCGGCGTTTTGCACCACCACCTCCTTGCTGGGCCCCATCAGCCTCCCAAATGGGAGGTGGGAGGTGGAACAGGGCTGCAGACCGACCCACTGAGGCCCTGGGGCGAGTTCAAACTGGCTCTTGGGTTCAGTCTGGAAACCGAGCCTGACCCAGGGAGCCTTTTCAGAACTTAGGGCCTCGAGTGGGCTCTGAGGTCCAGCCTGAGTTTCCTGGGGCTGCCCCCTCTTACAGCTTGTACACTTCAACCCTCAGTCTTAAAAAACTCCAAAGTCTACCCAGCTCATCTGCCAAGACTTCCTCTCTGCTTCCTCCGGGCAGCGTGCAGGGGCCTCGCCCTCCCCCTCCCCCATGGCCCTTGCCGGGAGCCTCTCTCCTGTGTTTCTCACGACAGTAATGACAGCTCTGCTTCTTCCAGAGCCTCCCCCTTTCCCTGTGGTCGTTTGAAGCTCCCAGATAACCCTGTGGGAAAAGAAAACCTTGTCCTAAGGTTTGATGTGGGACCCATCATAGCTTTATTAACTATTTCATTAATTGTTTAATTAAATTAACGTTTCCTGGGGGCTGACTCTGGGCCAGGCACTGTGCCCAGGGCTGGGGATTCCAAGCAGAATGAGACAGGCATGAGACAAGGCGATGTTGCTCTGGAGCAGAGAGACCAGTGGGAGAGAAGAAAAATACACATTAAAAAGTCATGGAAAAAATTGGGCCGAGGGGAGGAATGATGGGGAGGAAGGACTCAGGGAATGGAAGAGGGCTTCCTGGAGGAGGTGGCAGCTGAGCCCAGAGGTGAGTTTAGTTGGGGAAGATGGAGTGAGGTCCAGGCAGCTTGGGCAGTGACTCCCATGGTGGGAGAGGATTGCATATGGGTCTTTCTACTGGCATCATGGTATCCATGCCTGGGTATCATGCTTTCTCTCCTTTTGAGGAGACTACAGGGGCCCTTACCTCCCTCACTCCAGCCCACTATCCAAAGGGTTGTCAGAGGGGTGTTGCAAGGCCTTCCCAGGGCTGCCGAGCGTCCTTGCTCACCAGCCCCACCATGTCCCCCAGATCCTGGCGGCCACCATTGACAACGCCAACTTGGTGCTGCAGATCGATAATGCCCACCTGGCAGCCGATGACTTCCGCACCAAGTGAGTCGGGGCCTCCTGGGCGGCTCAGGGGGCTGGTGTGGTCCGGCTCTGCACCCCACAGAGCTCTCTGTGCGTATGAGGGTGTCCTTGCGGCACTCCATGGCTCATGCTTCCCCTCGCTCCAGGTACGAGACGGAGCTGAACCTGTGCATGAGCGTGGAGGCCGACATCAATGGCCTGCGCAGGGTGCTGGACGAGCTGACCCTGGCCAGAGCCGACCTGGAGATGCAGATCGAGAACCTCAAGGAGGAGCTGGCCTACCTCCGGAAGAACCACGAGGAGGTGAGGCTGGCTTGGGGATACAAGAAAGACTTGCCTGGGAACAGGCAAGGCTGGGCTCCCCACATCTTCCTGGGCCAAGGCCACGTTCTCCGTCCAATTCCTGTCTCTGATGTGTTCCTGGCTCTGACCCTGGGAGACCCCCAGAGGGCCCTGGTTGAGGCCTGGAGGGCCCTCTCTCCTGCAAGATACTACTTCCCTATCCCTTGGGGCACAGTCTGCTATGTGGTGGCAGTTAACCATCTAATAGGCCAATCAGTCTAAGAACACGCCGGCTAATTATTATGATTAATTGTAATAGTGATAGTCATAACAGCAAGGAACATCTGCCCAGCGCATTCCAAGTGATTCACAGCAATTATCTCAGCTGATACTGACAGCGTCGCTGCGAGAAAGGAGCGAGTTCCTCCCTTTACCAGCGAGGAGACTGAGGCTCAGAGAGGTTAAGGAATTTATTCAAGGCTGCACAGAGGCGGGTCTTCCCTCAGGTCTGCCTGAGCCATTTCTGCACCAGCTCTGACGCCACCACCCTGCCACTTCTCCCACCTCCTAGGGACCCCAGGGCTTACCCCAAGGGTAGGGATCCAAGACCCTGCAGGGGGACTGATGAGCCCTGTGGTTTCCTTCTCACCAGAGCTCTGGGGTGGCCTGAGCTGAGAGAGCCGAATTCCCAAACAGCAAGAGTTCAAGTGGTTCTGCTTGATTTTGAGGCTGGCTTTGGGGATGCATCCCTGAGCAGATTCACATTTCCTAACGAGGTCTGACTCCCCCAGGACCAGCAAGGGGCTGCTTTCCCTGTGCTTGTGCTGCGTGGCTGGTGGTAGGGGCCCGAAGTGAGGGGTCAGGGCAGGGAGTGAGGTTGTCCTTGCTCATCCCCCAGCACAACCAGGAGTTGCCTTCTCTCCTGCCCCAGCACGCACTGGGGCTGGGCAAAGTCCACCGTCCAAGTGTGTGTTGGGGGAGATTGTTGACATCCACAGCCATGCGCTTTTGAGACACGACACCATCTATCTCCACCTTCAGGGTGAGGAGCTGTTGGCCTGTCTGTATCTGTCCTCTGCAATCATCTCTCCCAGAATGAGAAGGCAGCCCCAGGGATTCTCCCCAGGATGGCCCTGAGTGAGCTCCTATACCCCTCTCTGCCCAGGAGATGAATGCCCTGCGAGGCCAGGTGGGCGGGGACGTCAACGTGGAGATGGACGCCGCCCCCGGCGTGGACCTGAGCCGCATCCTGAACGAGATGCGCGACCAGTACGAGAAGATGGCAGAGAAGAACCGCAAGGATGCCGAGGACTGGTTCTTCAGCAAGGTGGGTGGCCCGCGTGAGCAGGTGTGCACACGTGTGTGTGCTTGTGCTTTGTGCTGAGCACTGACTGGAAAATTTGCAGATGTGAATTCCCAGCTGGAAGGACCTTTGGAAACCAGCTGGGACCAAACCATCACATTCAGGGGGAGACTATGAGGCTCAGAGAGGCCTCAAGCTCACATAGCCCTTCGCGGGGGCAGGGGCTGCAGAGCCAGATCTCCTGACCCCACCAGACACTTCCCCAGCCTGGGAATTTGTAGGCAGGTGTGTATTTGGATGCAGACGCCCCTGCCCCCAGTAAGAACAACACACCGAGCAGTGGCAGCACCCAGGCTGTGATGGGCACACAGAGAGCAAAGGCCAGGGCCTGCCCTTACGTGTGCCTGCAGCCCAGTAAGGAAGAAGCAAAGGACCGCAGGACAAGATGAATCCTGCAAGCACCAGTGTGTACCAGTGGGCCTGAGGCCTTCTAGGGTGGGGGAAGGACAGGTCTGGGAGGTCAGGGCTCGGGGGTGGCCCCTGCCCTCTGCCTCACCTCTGCCAGCCTCCTCAAGCCCCAAGGGCCCCATCCTGCCTTCCAGACGGAGGAGCTGAACCGTGAGGTGGCCACCAACACCGAGGCCCTGCAGAGCAGCCGGACGGAGATCACGGAGCTGCGCCGCACGGTCCAGAACCTGGAGATTGAGCTGCAGTCCCAGCTCAGCATGGTAGGGCCGCTGTCCCCTCCCTGCCCTGTGCCCACCGCTCCAGGGTGGGCCCAGCCTCCTGGACCCCCGCTGGGAGAACCAGAGGCTCCCTGCCCCGCCCTGCCTCGTCACACTCTGCCCCACCTCCCGCCCTGCCATGCTGGCAGCACCCACAGGCTGGCACCACCTGGGTACCCACTTCTGGGGGCTCCATCGTGGGGAAGGGCCCCAGCTCGGTTTCCCCAGTCACCTACACCTCGACCCCTAGAAAGGGTCACTGGAGGGCAGCCTGGCGGAGACCGAGGCACGCTATGGAGCCCAGCTGGCCCAGCTGCAGGGGCTCATCAGCAGCGTCGAGGCTCAGCTGAGCGAGCTCCGCTGTGACATGGAGCGGCAGAACCACGAGTACCAAGTGCTGCTGGACGTGAAGACCCGGCTGGAGCAGGAGATCGCCACCTACCGCCGCCTGCTGGAGGGCGAGGACGCCCAGTGAGTGGAGGGCAGCCCGCGTGTGCTTGGTGGGCCGGGGTGGCTTCACCCAGGGAGGGGTAGCTCCAGCTGAGGCAGGAGCAGGAGTGGAGGCTTGCAGGAGATGAAGCAGAGAACACTGGCTGGGGTCCCACTAGATGGTATAGGCTCCGGGGAGCCAACGGGGTGCTTTCGTGTAGAGAGAAGTATGGTCGTTAAGACATCTTAGAACAGTCGCTTGGGCTACAGAGAGAAATGTGTCTGAGGGGACAGGGTGAGGTCAGGGAGACCTGTCAGGAGGCTGGAGCAGGGAGTAAGGACGGGGAAGGTGTTAGTCGCTCAGTCATGTCCAGACACTTTGTGACTCCATGGACGATAGCCCTCCAGGCTCCTCTGGCCATGGAATTCTGCAGGCAAAAGTCCTGGAGTGGGTGGCCATGCCCTCCTCTAGGGGATCTTCCTGACCCAGGGACTGAACCCCGGTTTCCTGCATTGCAGGCAGATTCTTTACCGTGTGAGTCACCGGGGAGAAAGACCTGCTGTAAGGCAGGTGGAGGACAGGGGAGGGGAGGTCGTGCACCCATAGGATATGTTAGCTAAAAACAGCAGGGCTGGATGCCTGAACACGGGGCTGAGTGTGGCTTGTAGGCGAAACTCAATAAATGTTTGAGTAAGTGCATGAAGGAATGGGTAACAATGGCACTGGGTTTCTGGTTCCAGTGACTGGTTGGTGATCCCATTGTCCAGGATGGGTGGTGCTCTGGTTTGGAGTTGGGAGCGTGCTCAGGCCCTGGTGTAAAGGGGCCATGGATATCCTGGAGTCTCCATGCTTAGTCACTCATTCCAGCGTTTTGCTCTGTGATGATGGCCAAGTCCATCTGTAGTCTAACCGCAGTCTCTCCTGTTTTAATGTAGTTTATTTGTTGGGCCCTTCAGGATACGAAAAAAAAAAACCACTCGCTCAGCTTCTCCTTGTAAATCCCTGGTTGGCAGCAAAGTGCCTCTGGGCCTCCTGTTGGGGGATCCGGTTTCCTTATTCCTGCCCACTGGGCCTGTCCCTCTGACCCTGTGGTTGCAATTCTCTGCCGTGTACCCTCCGCTGTGATTTCTCTTCGATTTCCTGGGACTTCTCTCCCCTTGGCCTAGCCAGCTGCTCCTCCTCCCAGGGGGCTGGACTCCCCACTGGGACCCCCAGGCTGACAGCTCCCCCTCTTCCTGCAGCCTGTCCACACAGTACTCCTCGTCCCTGGTCTCACAGCCCATCCGGGAAGGTAAGAGCCTGCCCCGTCCTGCCCAGGGCGGGTGGGGAGAGGCTGAGGCCCCTTCTGTGTGGGGGGGCTCAGGGAGGGCCTCCAGCCTGAGGTTCTGTGTGTATCCGTCCCCCTCTGCTCACAGGCACGGTGACCACCCGCCAGGTGCGGACCATCATGGAGGAAGTCCAGGACGGCAAGGTGGTCTCCTCCCGTGAGCAGGTCCATCGGTCCACCCACTGAGGCCCCTTTCCACCTGCAACAGTCCAGCCTCCAGGGCCCAGGGGCAGCCATCGCCTCCAGCTCCCAGTACGCTACTGCCGCGCCCCAAAAGCCCGTCTGGGCCACCACCCAAGAGCTGTTGTCTTTCTCCGTCTGCTTCCTGCCTCCCCTCGCTGAGGGGGGCCTCCTGACTTCGCCCCAGTGACTGCAATTAAAGCTTTGCTTGAAGTTCAGTGTCTCCTGTGATTCGGTCTGGTCATTGGTTTGGGCAGTGTGGGCTAGCGATGGAGGGGTGAGGAGAGTTTGTTAAATGTTTGGGGCTGCTTATTACCTGCCAATCTGTTCTCCCACCCAATCTGGGCCTGGGGCCCAAAGGAGGGAGGCAGGATGCTTGAGGATGGAGGGATGGGACAGTCCACCAGGCTGGGGAAGTTTTTGAGAATCAGTCCCTGGGTCCCCCATTATTGGTGGCTGGCCCCTGGGAGGGCCCCATAGACTTTCCAGGAGCCACACCTGTTATAGAGAGCACCCTGCCTCAGCCTGGGGCGGGTACAAGGTCAAGATCAGAGGGAGAGGGGCCGGGCAGGGGGTTTCCTGGAGAAGTGGTCCAGGGCACTGAAGGGTGTGAGTGTGGCAGGGGCATGGCCAGCCCAGGGAACCAGACAGGCTCTGTTGGGCTTGGGGGTGTGTGGGGCGGGGTGGCTGCCCTGCGTGTGAGCGTGGGGGGGGCGTCCTGTTTGCTTTGGTGGCTTGGCAGCTGCTGGGCTATTGGGGAATCTCTCTCAGCTGCTGGTGGGGACTGTCTGGGCCTGTCTGGGAAGTGGAAGCCATCAGCAATCTGAGACACGAACACATTCCGCCCAGCGGGCCTGCCGGGACCCTGGGACCGAGGGTGGTGGGCAGGGCAGGGTGGGGTTGTGGGGCGGGCACCCAGCCCATCCTGAGGGGCTAGCTCAGGGATGGGGTGGGGACTCTGGGGGTGGCTGCAGGGGACCCCTCCCAACTGGCGGGGGTTGAGGGTTCCCAGGAAGACCGTTTTCTTGGGCAGTGTCCTTTAGATTTCCAGCCAGCTGGGATCTGAAGCCACATACCCCCCATCCAAAGGTTCTTGGGGCACAGGAGGGATAGGGAGGCTGGAAGGGGCAGTTCTTCCTGTTCCCCTTATCTTGATGCCCCCTCCCAAACTGCCACTTCCCCAGCCTGCAGCTAAGCTCCTCTTTGCCCGCTCAAGCCCAGAACTCCCCACCTGAGAAAGAGAAAATGGGGAAAGGTCAAGAAAGGATGCTAGGGTCCCAGGGGGTTCCAGGGTGAGAGACAGGAGCAGAAAACTAGCCAGATGGAATCATGGCCCCTACATGCTCCCCTGGCATCAGGGCTCTGCAGAAGGGGGGCCAGTGTGTCGGGGCCCCCGGGAGGCGGAAGGGTGGTGTGGCTGAGCGCAGTGAAGGATGAAGGATGAAAGCCTGCCAGCCGGGTTCTGAGTCAGGTCAGGCAGAGGGACACCCTCCCCGTATAAGCCCCAGTTTCCTTTTCTGTAAATGGGGTGGTAATCAACCTTGACCTAGCTGCTGCCTGCTGAGCCCGGTGGGTTTGGGTCCAAGGCAAGATGGGGTCTCAGCGCTTGCTGCCTCCCCTGCTGCCCAGGGGTAGCACCAGCTGTGGCATGGTGTATGGCTGGGAGCAGCCTGGGTTCCAAGCCCATTTGACCACCAGACACAGGGTCCAAGCAGGTGTGGCTGGGGTGGCAGCTGCCTGGGAGGGCCCGTGACGGTGACGTCCTTTTTATTCCTCTTCTCCGTATTAGGTCATGGGAAAGCGTAGCTGGAGGGCCCGCCTGAATCACAGGTGACGGGCCTGAGACCAGAGACACACACGCAGACGCCCAGCGTGAGGGTTCAGAGAAATGATGCAAAGGCCTGACGGTGGGAGGGGAGGGGGCCCACAGCCACCTGGGAGCTGGCGTGCAGCCAGCAGTGATGAAAGCCCAGGGGAATGGAAACAGAGGAGTGAGCCTGTTGTAATCGCTACGCCCACTTGTCAGGGCCTATAAAGGAGGCTGGTGAGCGCTGGCAGTAACAGCATCTTGGGCTTCTCTCCTCTCCAGCCTGCTCGCTCCGTGTCTGCCTGCCACCTGCTGCCACCACCATGACCACCACCATCCGCCACTTCTCCTCCGGTTCCATCAAGGGCTCCTCCTGCCTGGGGGGCAGCTCGTCCCGCTCCTGCCGCGTGTCTGGCAGCTTGGGTGGCGGCTCCTGCAGGCTGGGGTCTGCCGGTGGCCTGGGCAGTGCCCTCGGAGGCAGCAGCTACTCTAGCTGCTACAGCTTTGGCTCTGGTGGTGGCTATGGCAGCGGTGGCTTTGTCAGCGGTGGTTATGGATGTGGCTTTGGAGGTGTCGACGGGCTGCTGGTGGGAGGCGAGAAAGCCACCATGCAGAACCTCAATGACCGCCTGGCCTCCTACCTGGACAAGGTGCGTGCCCTGGAGGAGGCCAACACGGAGCTGGAGCTGAAGATTCGTGATTGGTACCAGAAGCAGGCCCCGGGGCCGGCTCCTGACTACAGCTCCTACTTCAGGACCATCGAGGACCTGCGGAACAAGGTAGGAGCTGTGATGGGAGGGGTCCTGGGTGGGGCACAGCTTTTCCTCCCCTACCACCTGCCCTTGGTCAAGGCCTGGAGCCCAGCCTGGGGGCTGCTACAGGGTCTTGGGGAGCTGAGGACAGCTTGGCTCCAGCTTGGCCTCTGGGAGCCCACCTTGGGGCCACTATGTGGCTTACGATTTCTTTTTCAGGACAGTAGCCTGGGCTAGGGACAAGTAGGTCTTGTGGGGCTCCCTGGGGCCTGTTTCCCATCATGGAGCTTTTTACCACCTTGTGTGTTTGTAGGATGAGAGGGATGCAGGCATGAGGAGGGCTGGGCTCCTGGGGCTGCCGGATACTCAGACACGGTTTTCCTTGGAAACAAGAGGGGGATTTAGGGCTAAGGTGGTGTCAGAGGTCTGGTGATCTCCTGCTGGCACCTGCTGGGAGGAGTAGGCAGGAGAGAGTGGGTGGGACCTCAGGAGGCCACTTCTTTGCCTTATTTGGGGATTTTTCTGGCTTCTCCATCTCTCCTGCTGCGCCCTCAAGACGGGCTCAGCAAACTTGGGGCAGGGCTGCCTCCTGGAACCTGGGGTCAGGGCTTAGCAGGGGTCATGACTTCTGATTTGGAAGTACATTTTGGTGAGGGCTTCTTTAGTTTTCCTCTTGCGGGAAGCCTCTCAGGGGCACTGTATCCCGAATTGTAATAGGAGGGAGTTTCTCACATCCATCCTCTTTCCAGGATTAGGGAAGAGCTTCTGCCTGGGGCATCCTCCTATTCTTTTCTGGCTCTCCTGCATTCTGACCCTGGCACTCCCAGCTGGCTGTCTGCTTTGGTTTAAAGCAGAGTCTGGCAAGGGGGTTCTGTGCGGGGAGGAGGGGAGTATCAGCCGTCAGACTCTTGCTGGCCCCGCCTCTGTCACCAACTGTAGAGCAGTAAAGTGGGGAGATGGGGTGGGAAGGGAGCCTTCCTGGAAAAGGTAGCCACATCCTGGCCCCCAGATGGAGAGTCTCATCTCAGAATCCTGGTCTGGGTTGAGTTACTCCAACCCAGGGATCTGATCACTCTCCCATCTTCCCAGATCCTCACGGCCACCGTGGACAATGCCAACATCCTGCTTCAGATCGACAATGCCCGCCTGGCTGCTGATGACTTCCGCACCAAGTGAGCCCTGGCCAGGGTCTGGGGAGAAACTGGGGGCAGCCCTCCCTACTGAGGAGCCCAGGCATCCTCAGTTGCTGATGGCAAGGTCCAGAATCTGGGGTTAAGGAGTTCACCTCTTAGCCCAGGATGCTGCAAAAGCAGCAAATTCTGAAGATCACTGGGCTTAGTCAGGTGATGGGAGAGAGGGGAGGCAGGAGGCAGAGAGGAGAGGATTTAGGAAGCCGGGTGGGGTGGGGCCTTGCCCTGCGTTCCCAGGGCCCCAGGGCTGGGAATGGCTTCCACTCCACCCTGTCATTGGAAAAGACTCTGATGCTGGGAAAGATTTGAGGGCTGGAGAAGAAGGGGGCGATTGAGGATGAGATGGTTGGAAGGTGTCACTGACTCAATGGACATGAGTTTGAGGAAACTCCAGGAGATGTTGAAGGACATGGAAGCCTGGCATGCTGCAGTCCACGGGGTGGCAAAGAGTTGGACATGACTTAGCAACTGAACAAACACCCCCTCATCATTCAAGGGAAGGGTGCTGGCCAGAACCTGCACCGGCCAGTCCAAGCATCTTGACAGAACTCTCTGGTTCCCTTTGCAGGTTTGAGACAGAGCAGGCCCTGCGTGTGAGCGTGGAGGCCGACACCAATGGCCTGCGCAGGGTGCTGGACGAGCTGACCCTGGCCAGAGCCGACCTAGAGATGCAGATTGAGAACCTCAAGGAGGAGCTGGCCTACCTCCGCAAGAATCACGAGGAGGTGAGGCAGCTGGGGCAGTAGGTCAAAGAGACGTGAGGGGGTGGCAGGGCTCCATTGCTGTGCCAAGGCTGTGCCATTGCTGTGACTGGGACGAGCACTCCTACTGTGCAGCAGATTCTGAAGGTCCCTGGGCTTAGTTTAGGGGAGGCAGGAGGCAGAGAGGAGAGGAGTCAGGAAGATGGGCAGGGGTGGGGCCTTGCCCTTCATGGTCTCAGGGCCCCAGGACTGGGATTGGCTTTCACTCCACCCCCCTCATCATTTGAAGGCAGGGTGCTGCCCAGGTGTCCAGGCTGGTTAGCTTAGAGTGTTGCCCTGTCTGCAGAGCCCAGTTCCCCATGCAGGGCAGCCTTCTCCATGTACCTGCTTCCCTGCATCTGGGGAGTCTCCCAGGGGCCCACAGAAGCCTCTTATGTCCATCCTGGCCTCCCTCACCAGACAGGAGATAATTGAGGAGGATTCCCAGCTCACACCCTCCAATATGGACCCTAGGTAGAAGTTTGGAAATTAGATGGGAGGTTTTGGGGGCTCAGGCCTAAGAATTAAGATTTTATTTTCAGAGAGCCCTCAGTCTAGTAGGGGAGCACAGAATCTATCCTGGGGGAACCCCTAGTCTGATACTGGAGGCAAAGCCCACACAGACCAGGTGAACAAAAGTCATTTGGAGGGTCAGAGGGTAGAGGGTGAGCAGAACAAAGGGGACGTTGTGGGAGGGGTCTGGAGAGCTTGCGTGGGAAGGTTGGGAGTGAGAGGTCAGAGCGGGGGATACCCACACCCACCACCCCCTCCTCCACAGGAGATGAAAGCCCTGCGAGGCCAGGTGGGTGGCGAGATCAACGTGGAGATGGACGCCGCCCCCGGCGTGGACCTGAGCCGCATCCTGAACGAGATGCGTGACCAGTATGAGAAGATGGCTGAGAAGAACCGCAAGGATGCTGAGGACTGGTTCTTCAGCAAGGTGAGGGCTGCTGCAGACCAGAGGTCTCTCCCAGGGTGTGGGGTGCAGGGCCTGAGTCCCCACAGTAAGCCCAGAGCCTGGCACCTTGGGTGCCTTAACCCCGGTGAGCTGCACGGACGCCTGGCGTCAGGGCTGCCTGTTGCACTCACAGGCCTTCAGTCTGCCTGAAACTGGGATCTGAGGGGGTCAGGGGGAGTCCCCCTCAGAATAAAGCCAGAGAGTCAAGACCCCAGGAGCTTGCATCTGTCCCTCAAGAAGTTAGGAACCAGCACCACGGGCCTGGCTACTGTCCTGGCTGGTTCTCAAATTTCCTACTCTTGTACCTTCTTGAAGGCATTAGAGATAAAACTTAACAGCCTCTCAAAGTCTTCTGGGTTTCGGGAGGTGGGAGGCTGATGAGAAGGCGTTGCTCACGCAGTCAGGTTTGGAAGGAGGCCGAGAGGCCTAGGCAGGTCAGGAAGGCAGCCGTGGTGTGGGGAGTTGGGGGGATTGGGTGCTCCAGTGTCTGTCTGGGTCCCGAGTGGGCCCTGGGCTGAGCATGTGGAGACCATGGGGGTCGCCTCGGAAAAGGGAAGCCAGGCTCATGCTGCCCTGTCCTGTGTTCTGTCTGCAGACGGAGGAACTGAACCGCGAGGTGGCCACCAACACTGAGCTGGTGCAGAGCGGCAAGAGCGAGATCTCGGAGCTCCGGCGCACCTTGCAGGCCCTGGAGATCGAGCTGCAGTCCCAGCTCAGCATGGTAGGGGCGCTGCCAGGCATGGTGGGGAGGTGCCCAGGGCTCTGGAGGGGGCCCTGCGCACCCTTGCTGATCCGGCCTCTCCTGCTCCCTGCAGAAAGCATCCCTGGAGGGTAGCCTGGCCGAGACAGAGAACCGCTACTGCGTGCAGCTGTCCCAGATCCAGGGGCTGATTGGCAGCGTGGAGGAGCAGCTGGCCCAGCTGCGCTGCGAGATGGAGCAGCAGAATCAGGAGTATAAAATCCTGCTGGATGTGAAGACCCGGCTGGAGCAGGAGATCACCACATACCGCCGCCTGCTGGAGGGCGAGGACGCCCAGTGAGTGGGGGAGCTGGGCCAGGGCTGGGGGCCTGGGGCAGAGCTGAGTCTCAGACCCACATCTAATCTTTTTTTTTTTTTTTTTTTTTGCAGCCTGACCCAGTACAAGACCAAAGAACGTAAGTATTTTGGTAACCGAGGGTGGGGCTTCATGGGGCAGGCGACCCATCTGCACCTTACTGGGGGAGTGTCCCCAGGAGCTCCAGGAAATGATGGCTTATCCTCAGCAGGGGTGGGGGAAGAGACCTGGTAGGGCTCAGGGTCCTAATTAGATGAGGGAGACACTGTCTGGTCCGATGGGGGCAGGGCAGGAAAAGGCCCTTACCTTGGAGATCCTAGGCTGAGAAAAGAGATGTGGTCCCAGCTCTGAGATTCTCATTGATAGGCACATGGTCTCACTCTCTTTGCTCTTGGGACCTTACGGATGAGTAAAAGCAGTCTTGTGTCTGGAGTCTCTTGTCTGGTGGCAGAAAGGGACTTGATCATTGTCCTCCAGATCCCAGTCTGATGAGGAAGATAAGGTCCCAGCCCTGGGGTCTCTAGTCTAAGGGAGGTGATGGGGACCAGGGTCTTGTCTTGGAGATCCTTGTCTGAAGGGGGCAAAATCCATGTCCTGGAGACTGCAGAGAAATGGAATCAGACTCCATTTCAGAGTAGCATCTGGTCTGTGCAGTCTTCCTCTTGCAGAGGGTCAGAATCAAACCATTTATTTGGGAGGCGGGACCCACCCAGGGGCACCAGCAAGGAACAGGGTGGGAAGGAGGGAGTGGTAGGGTCAGAGGGGGCACGTGTGGGGGTGTGATGTTGAGGGGCCAGCAGAGGTGTGGACACAGGTGGCCGTGGTGGGAAGAGCTGGCTCTGCTCAGGGGGCTAGGGCTGGGCCCCCACCCACCCCGAGTGTCTGTCTCCTGCAGCCGTGACTACCCGCCAGGTGCGCACCATTGTGGAGGAGGTGCAGGACGGCAGGGTCATCTCCAGCCGTGAGCAGGTTCACCAGACCACCCACTGAGGACTCTCCCCCCCACCAGCCCGCTGGGGCTCCCCATTGGCTGCGCAGCCTTCAGCCTCCCCAGCCTCAGCCCCCCAGCTTCAGTCCCTTTCCTGTCCTCACTCCCAATAAAGCTTGTTGACTGAAACACAGAATGCTTCCTATTTGTGGCCAGTGAGGACCTTAGTGAGGAAGGGGTGAAGGGTATGGGGGAAATGGGGGCTGGGGGAGCTGTCCGCAGATACCCACTGTTGTTGACTTGGAGGACAAGGGTCATCTTAGAACAGGGGTGAAGACTAGGTCTGGGCAGAGCTTGGGGGGGGGAGTGCGTTGCTTTGTGCCTCTCAAGTGCTGATGATCCCAGGGAGGGTGGTCCAGGCAGTGACCCCAGGGAGGGTGGTCCAGGCAGCGCCAGACCCAGAGTGAGGTCAGCGTGTCAGGAGGACGTCTTAGGTGTCCTCTTGTTGCCCCTTAAGTGGGTCTGTGACCTTGGCGGTGTCTTCCCCTCATGGAGCCACATTTTCTCCTCCCTAAATGGACAAGAAGATCTCAGGAGCCAGAGGCCCAAGGGGTAACATGTCCAGTCGGTTGCTCCTCATGGTCCTGTGGGCTGTGTCCTCCTCTTAGAGGGGATGAGGTGGGGGGGGGGTTGTTGGGGAAGAGGGGCAGGCCAGGACAGGAATCGGGATTCTCCTGAGAGAGGCACCAGGACTGAAGGTGGGTGGGTGGAACCGGATGCTTCCATTGCCTCAACTCCAGGAATCTGAGACCTGCGCTTCCAGAAAAGGCAGGTGTGGGAGAGAGGGCGGGCCTCTTCCTGGAACTCTCCTCAAACGGTCAGCTGAGGGTGGAGCGTTCAGGGGAGGTGGTACCCTGGGAGCAGCACCGCCCTCCCTGGCCCTTTGTCCCCTCCTGGTTCCAGCAGCTTAGAGGTCAGGGGAAGCTGCCTCCTGGGGAAGGGGGAGGGGCCGTCCTGCCCATCCCCTCTAACCACCCTCCAGCCCAGCCCTTCTTGCTCAGCCAGCAGGGGAGGAGCCCCGGAAGTCTTCCTTTGAGTAAATCTGAAAACCACTGGGCCGGGAGGGTCTGATTTCCCAGTTTTCTTAAGAAGTCGGGGTGGGTGGAAGGATTAATGAGAGGAGGGATGCCCCCATCCTAGTTCACACACAGGCCTGGACTCTGCTGCTGCAGACCCCTCCAAACACCTGCTCTCCCGGATGCCTGGAGACTGAGGCAGGGAGCGGGCAGGAGCAGCCAGAGCCCCCAGTGGAGGGGGTTTGGGACTAGAGGGAGACCGGGTGGGAGGAGCAGGCAGGGCAGTGGCACGTGAGCACGGGAGCTATCTATGAAGTGGGCAGCGGGGTGTGAGGACTTGGAGCAGATCCCAGGCAATCTCTAGATCTCAGAAGTAGCAGTGAAGGAGGGGCTAGATGAGCCCCCGGCCCGCGGCCCTTCCGGTCCTGACCCCACGGACACGGAGGACAGTGAGTTCCCTTCCACGGGATGGTGTCCAGGGCATGCGTCTGCAGAGGCAACCGCAGGACTCCAGCAGGCTCGGAGTGTGGGCTGGCGTCTGTCCGTTGCCTGGGCAGCAGTCCCAGTAGGGATGGAGGGCGGGAGGGAGGAGACGCTGAACCCACCTGGCCCCCAACCATACATCCGGCCGCAACCAGAAGAACCAGCCCTGGGCCGCGGATGGCTCATCGCGAGGTGATCTCATTTACCTGAACAACAGTCTCAGGAAGCGCGAAGAGGCGCCCCATTGAGTGGATGGGGACACTGAGGTTCTGAGGAGCAGTGACTCAACCCCTGTCCGGAGCCTGGTGTGTCAGGGGTGGAGCGGGGCGCAGGAGGGGCGGGGCTGTGCTGGGAAGGGCGGCCAGAGCCCCACCCCCTGCCCAACCCCAGGCTCTTGGGCGGGGCCCCTGTCTCCCCGCAGACTCTGGAGGTCCACTCTTACTGATGGGCCGAGTGAGGAGGGGTCAGAGTGTGGGGCGGGTCAGAGTGTGGGGTTGGCCAGAGGCGCCCCCGACTTCACCCTTCTGCGGGGGAAGAAGCCCCTGCCCACACAGTGAGTGGGTGGGTGGGTGGTCAGGAGGCCACAGTGGGGGAGCGGCCAGATGGTCCCCAGGAAGGCGGTGGCTGCAGTACTGGTGTTGGGGTCCTTGGGACAGAGTGCTGGGCCCAAAGAGGAAATGCCCGGCCCTTTCCAGGAATGCTCAGCCCAGGCCTGGGCAGGGGGGGGGCAGCAGGGAGGAGTGACTGGGGGTGAGGGCCCATGGTCCTGGGGCCACTGTATGGATTTGTCCAGGCATGCCAAGCTGACCTAGGCTGCTGGGGTGTGTGCAGGCAGCGGGATCGGGGGACCCAGCTGTGGGCTTCTCCGGAGGGACTCACAGTCTGTCCACACCCACACTCCCGCCCACTGCTGCACGGAATGTTTCAATGAGCTGACCTACCCTTGGTGCCGCCTCACCCACTCTCCTATGATGGCCACATGCACGGGATTCCCAGGATGGGGCAGGGCCGGGGGTAGCCAGTCCCTGTGACTCTGCCTTCACACACCCACACCTGGGAGGGTGCCCTGGCAGCACTTCTGCTGAGAAATGACACGGCAGTCACACGGTCCGCAGCACTGTGTCGCTCTGTGCTCGGGTCTGCACTGGGCATGGGGGAAGGAAGAGACCCAGGCCCTGGCCTGGGAGGGCCCTGGGCGACCTGGAGGGAGCCCAGTCTACGGGTGTGAGCCGGGCACAGCGGCCGGCCTGACACTTCCCTCAGCCCTTGGGAACTGCTGTCTTCTGCACCGCCCAGGCTGTCGGGGGCTGAGGGGAACAGAGGGGCAGAGCCAGGACAGTTCTGCCTCTTGGCAGAGCGCAGGCGGTCACCCAGCCTGATCCAGCCACGGGCTCCTCTGAGGGCCTCTTGGTAGCCATACTGAGGGGCTGTGAGAACTCCCCCCGGGGAAGGGGGCCATGAAACATGGGGGGAGGACCACAAAAGGCAAATCAGTTGCTCACAGACTCACCCAGATCCTGGGACCAGTCATGGGACCAGAGCCTGCATCCAGGCTATATGTTCCCTCCCAGAGAGCCTGCCCCCTCCCTGCAGGCCCCCTGCACCCCATCATGGCCCGAACACTCGCTGTTAGCGTCGCCTCTAGCTTCTCCAGANAGGACCACAAAAGGCAAATCAGTTGCTCACAGACTCACCCAGATCCTGGGACCAGTCATGGGACCAGAGCCTGCATCCAGGCTATATGTTCCCTCCCAGAGAGCCTGCCCCCTCCCTGCAGGCCCCCTGCACCCCATCATGGCCCGAACACTCGCTGTTAGCGTCGCCTCTAGCTTCTCCAGAGGTCCGCTTTGAGGGCCTCTCTGTCTTGTTCTTGGCATCTGAGTGTCCACACAGTGAGTGGCACATAGTATGTGTTTTATAAATACCTGTGGATAAATGCAGTGATAGCCGCCACTCTGCAAGCTTCTTTATTTATTTCACCCCTATGTGCCTGCGAAGTAGTGCTGCTATTCCCATTTCCCAGAGAAGGAAACTGAGGCTCAGAGGGGAGGAGTGGCTTGCCCAGCATCTGGCCCCTGCTTGCCCAGCTCCAGCCTGCTCTGTCCTGGCTTGTTTGGGCTCCTCTCTTTCTTCATTCTGACCTGAAGCCTGTGGCTCTGTCTGCCAGCAGGGGCTGGGAGCTCTCTTCCTCTCCCCGCCTCCCCCCCTCCCCCCACCTGGAATCTCTGGGGCCAGAGAAGGGGTAAGCTGAAGATGTGTATAAGAGACAGGTCAGTGTGGGCCTTGGTCAGGGTGCCAAACCTCGGTCCAGTCTCTGCTTCTCTGCTCTTTGTGGTTGGCGCTTGGTGGTCTTTGGTGACCTCGAATGCTGTTTCCAGTTCTGAAGGTGATGAGTCTGATTGGACCTGAACTCCAGGCCCATGCTGATGCCTGTGATGGTGGGATATCTGTCCAAGATTCCAAAGTCCCTTTTGCCCATTTTGGGGGGTTGGGGGAAAGGAACAGTAAGTTCCTTCTCCCAGACCTGGCCCTGAAGGCGTGTGTGCTGGGTACCAGCTCTGCTCATCTCTCTGGGCCCTGTGCCTACAGGTGAGGGGAGTGATGTGGCAGAAGCAAAGCCCTGGTTGCGCTGAGACAGACTTTCCTGCCCCAAGGTTCAAGGTGGTATCGCCCAGGGCTCAGGCTGAGACAAGCCCTTTCTGCCTCTTCTCACCTCCACAGAGGCACTTCAGAGCAAGGACAGTGACCACCCCCCAGGGGGCCCCAGAGGGGCCTCTGTGTTGGAGTCCAGACCTCCCAGTCTTGCCTTCAGCCCCCAGGCCAAGGTCATGCCCACCGGGCAGAGCTCATTCCAGGCACCTTGGGGAGGCAGATGGTAATGGACACACCTGGTCCCCACTTGCAGGGCATTTGTGGTAATGTGGAGACATTCCAAGCACCAGGGTCTCATCCTGGCTGTGCAGCTCAGTGACTTTGGGCAAATCACCATTTCTCTGGCTCTCCCCCTCTCCTCCTCACTTCACAGAGTTGACTCAAGACAACAGTGTTTATTGGAGGGGCATAGAGAGAGTGGTTTAGGATGGTGGAAAGGGTTTGGGTTGGGCGAGCAGACAGACAGGGTTTTGAGCCTTAGCTCCCCACTGACTGGGGTCTTGAGAAGTCCACTTCCTCTTCCAGGTCCATCATCTGTGAACTGGTGGCAGGAATAGGGCTCCTTACGGGACTGTGTGGCATATGATACATGTGATACCTCCATACGATGCCCGAGCCCTGGTCAGTGTGGCAGGCGACCAGAGATCCACCTTCCTTGTCTCCTTTGAGCGAATGGAGTTGCCAAGCTAAACCTAGAATCTGTGGGCGGTCCAGAGAAAACTGTTAGAATCTGAGCCTCGGATGTAATGTTGGGGCTTGAAAGCCTGTGGTGGGGGTTGGGGTCATAGGTGGTACCAGCAGCAGAGTGGGGACTCCTTCCCAATGCAGTTTTTGATGGGTACCCACGATTAGGTGAAGCAAGGCATTGGTGGAGGGGTGCTACTCAAAGGGTGGGAGTGCGAGGGGGCAGAGGGGAGGGCCAGGGGGAGGGAAGAAGGTACCAGAGGATGGAGGTAGGTGAGAAAGGGCAGCGAGGGGTAGCTGGGCTGGAAAGGAAGGAAGGGGAGACGGGAGGGGAGCAGGGGTGGCCACTGGGGAGGGGCCAGCAGGGTCTTTCATGCATGTTCCTTTGTGGCTAGTGGTATGTCCTCCCCTTTCACAGATGAGAAAACTGAGGCCCAGAGGCTCATAGACCAAAGGATTGCCTATGCCATGTAGCTTGTCAGGGCAGGGATTCAAGCTGCCATGTACTGGTTTCATGGTACACACCACTTCCAGGAGGTCCTGGGGACTTAAAAGCAACCCCTGAAACTGAAATTGAATCCAGTAAGGAAAAGAGTCATGGAATTTTTAGAACTAGAAAGAACTCTGAGATTGCCCAGTCCAGGCTTGTCACTTTACTGAGGGCAAACAACAGCTCATAGAAGGAATTTGGTCACACAGTGAGCACAGCAGAGCAGGGCCATGGACCCAGCTCTCCTGTCCACAGCCAGGATCCCACAGCTGTCTCCGGAGACGGCCCCCGGACAGCATCACTGAGGCCGTTCATCCAAGGCTGTCACCAGGGGGCAGGGAGTCCTTCCATGGCCTGACTCACTGCCCAGGGACGCGGTCACCACAGAGTCGCCTGTGCCAGGGCACTGCTGGCCCCTCAGGCTCGAGGGACGGGAGCCCGATTCTTGTCGCCTAGCCTGAGTCACCACCGACTCGAGTTGGTGTGTTTTCTCTCGGCTCCACCCCCCGCCCCCCCAAAAAAAGGCTGGGTGGGAACTCAGTGCAGAACAGAGTGAAGTACATTGACCCTGGGCTGAATAATCCAGAGAGGGACCTGGAGTGATGAGATCTGGAGGGGAGCCCCGCCTTCCTCACGTGCATATAAATGTTCCTGTTGTTCGAGGCCTCAGTGCCGGGGTCCAGCCCCGGTGGCTCCAGGGTGATTAGTCGGCGTCCTTGGAAAAATACATATTTAATTACAGATATATAGAGAGATTAGAAACGGATAGTGTAGTAGGAAAATTAGTGGAGAAAAAGAGGCTGAATAACTTGGTTTATGTGGAATAGCACCCATGCTCCAGATGGGAATTTAGCCAGAAAAACGGGGAGCAAGAAAGAACGACATGGGGGAGTCAGCCTTTCCAGGAACTGATCCCATTTCTTTATTTTTCAGATTTTCTTATATACCTTTTGTTACATATAGGGATGAATACAGAGTCAGGTGCTTTACACAAAAAAAAGTTCTTAAGGGTTTTACATCATCTGGCCATGAGGCCTGCTGACATTTACAATCCTTTCTTTCTGGTAACCAAAAAAACTTATTTTTTCCAAGGGTGTTTTTTCTTAAAGCAGACACCACCCTCCAAATAAAGTTGCATTCCTATAGGGTGAGGGTGTAGTGAGTTACAATTAAGAAAGGAATTTATTTACCCAAGGTTAACATGATTAATCTTAAAGGTTAATACTTATTTCTCCTATATGCTTAAAGGTTAATACTTATTTCTCCTATATGCTTAAAGGTTAATACTTATTTCTCCTATATGCTTAAAGGTTAATACTTATTTCTCCTATATGCTTAAAGGTTAATACTTATTTCTCCTATATGCTTAAAGGTTAATACTTATTTCTCCTATATGCTTAAAGGTTAATACTTATTTCTCCTATATGCTTAAAGGTTAATACTTATTTCTCCTATATGCTTAAAGGTTAATACTTATTTCTCCTATATGCTTAAAGGTTAATACTTATTTCTCCTATATGCTTAAAGGTTAATACTTATTTCTCCTATATGCTTAAAGGTTAATACTTATTTCTCCTATATGCTTAAAGGTTAATACTTATTTCTCCTATATGCTTAAAGGTTAATACTTATTTCTCCTATATGCTTAAAGGTTAATACTTATTTCTCCTATATGCTTAAAGGTTAATACTTATTTCTCCTATATGCTTAAAGGTTAATACTTATTTCTCCTATATGCTTAAAGGTTAATACTTATTTCTCCTATATGCTTAAAGGTTAATACTTATTTCTCCTATATGCTTAAAGGTTAATACTTATTTCTCCTATATGCTTAAAGGTTAATACTTATTTCTCCTATATGCTTAAAGGTTAATACTTATTTCTCCTATATGCTTAAAGGTTAATACTTATTTCTCCTATATGCTTAAAGGTTAATACTTATTTCTCCTATATGCTTAAAGGTTAATACTTATTTCTCCTATATGCTTAAAGGTTAATACTTATTTCTCCTATATGCTAGTTATATTCATTATAAGGGCAGGAAATATGGAGATTTAGCAGCAAACATCAGCCCAACAAATGAAAATCCTTTCACCAATGCTCCCCTTAAGATCTATTTAGTCTTAAAATAGTGATAAAGTTACATTTTTACATAGCAAGGACTTGGTGATTTATAACAAAGTACAGTAATCATGATGATGTGATCACTAATCTAGAGCCAGACATCTTGGAATGTGAAGTCAAGTGGGCCTTAGAAAGCATCACTACGAACAAAGCTAGTGGAGGTGATGGAATTCCAGTTGAGCTGTTTCAAATCCTGAAAGATGATGCTGTGAAAGTGCTGCACTCAATCTGCCAGCAAATTTGGAAAACTCAGCAGTGGCCACAGGACTGGAAAAGGTCAGTTTTCATTCCAATTCCAAAGAAAGGCAATGCAAAAGAATGCTCCAATGTAGTCTTAGTGATAAAGTTACATTTTTACATAGCAAGGACACAGTGATTTATAACAAAGTACAGTGATCTATATCAAAAGACAAAATTCGTTAACTCAAAAAGTCTAGTATTGCTAACATCAAAAACTACTATATTTCCTTTTCTATATTCCAAATACATTGATTAATATATTCCCAGGTGCCTAAGGATATGGAGGCCTGGCAGCAATCATTGACTCAATAATGAGAAAAGCTCTATGCTAATACTCCAAACTCTCTGTGCTGTTTATGGTTGAGAGGTTGTCACACAAGCTAGTCTGTCAGAGAGGTTTGACCTGAGACACCCTTGTCACACCCAGGGCAGGGAATTAGCAGTAATTATTGGCACAACAAATGAAAAAACCCTTCACCAATATAATTCCTAACCAACCCACTATACTAATAATTTCTAACTTCCCCAAAGAATTTGCCTTTAGTAAGTCTAAAACATCTCATGCCTCTCGCAGTTGGGGGGCTGTAAACAATCACATGTGGCCGGACAAACCTATACAGGCAGGCTAGATAATCTTCAGAGGAGTTGTAAGTTGAAACACTCTTGTCATACCCAGGAATTTTTCTTAACTTGGAGCTGCAAGTTAACTCCTTCTCTGAGAGAAATGGTTATGGGGGAGAGCCCCCCATAAAGTCAGAGGTATAGGTGAGAGCATAAAACAGACTCTGGTTTTGGGGTTAGATGCTTGGGAACAGGGAGTTTCCTGAGGCTTGATCACGCCTTTGCGTATGCCAAGCCTCCTTCCTCATGACCTTTGCCATGGGCGGAGTTCCTCACGCTGGCCCCCGGCATCTCCCCCTTTTTTGTTTTTTAAAATAATCAGGTGCAGCTCAGTCGAGAGCTTCTGAATGCTCTGCCGAAGAATCCTGACAATACAAGGAAGAATGATTATAAGAAGCAAAATTAAAGAACCAACAGCAACATAACTGAAGACATTAGACAGAATGTTTTTTCCAGAAATAAAGTTAGAGAAGGTGTGGAAAAAGTCATTAGCGGCTCCAGCTGCAGTAAAATCCAATCGAGAGTGTTCCAAGGTCTGTATCTGATTATGATGTTTTCCTAAGTCCAGGCCAATATCAGAGCTGTTCCAAACACCTGAAATATGATTTTTAACTTTTTCCCACTCGTAATCTGTCTCGTTTACTTTCAAAGATGTCACACATATCCACCGGTAATCAGCGTGACGTGACAGTGCCATTTTCACTTTAAGAGCTTGCAACTCAGTCCCAATATGCATTATTGCCACTTCTAAGGTGTCTACCCTCATCTCTAGTTTCCTGTCTATAATTTCCTGAGTTGCCAGCGTTAGAGAGACATTTTTAGACATAGTATCAACATATTGGGCAGTATGCACCTGTTGAGTCAAAGGCTGATATTGCTACCACAGTAACAGTAACAGTAACAATAGTTGTTGTTATTAAAGCTGAATTCCCTAAAATAAGTAAGCCCACAAACCGTCTTGATTGCATTAAATCTTAACAAGATGAGAGCATACATTGTTTACAAGACACTACATTAAGTCCACCTGTGTAATTCATATAAAGATTAAGTTTCCCAGAATCGTTAACAAAGAGAAAAACATAAGGAGAGGGTACTAGTTGGCGCTGCAGCAGCTGTCAGTCCCGCTGGGATCGCGATGCTTATTTTGCTTCTCCCGCTGGCGGCCAAGCGAGCGCAGCGCACTGGGCCCCTGCAGCCAGGCTGGCCCTGCCCACGGCTCCTGGTGCTTGGCTGTTTCCTGCGGCGGCAGGTAGAGGAGTGCCCTTCAAAGCAATGGGGGATCAGTCTGTCCCGGGTCCAAATTGGGGAATCTGCATCGTGTGGAAACATACAAGCACATCCTCTCCCACAAGTTAGCAGTATAGCTCGCCCTTTTCACTCTCCTGTAAGGAGATCTTTTTACTTAACCAGAGGCTGAGTTGTAGCCCCTTCCAAAGGCTGAATAGAAAAGAGCATGTTGCAAGATTTGATGGGGAGAGCTGTACTTAAACTCCCCTTTTTAGTTTTTGAATTAACCAAGCATGTGAGGGTAAATGATGTAAAACTTGACCACAATAATCTCCTATAGCAATCCGCCAATCTTTATCAAACATTAGAAGAGCATCAAGTTGTTCCTTATTATTTGGAATTACAATCTCTGCTGGCTCTTTACCGAACAATTCAATACTCCGTTTCCTCTCTTTTAATATCAAGGTTGCTATCAAGACTGGATAAGAAGCCACTACTTTTTTAGCTTGGGCAGGAAGGTGGATCCATTCTAAGGGACCATTCTGCCACAGACCTCCCGTAGGTGCTATCCAGGTTGCTAGGCAAAGGAATGCGGAATGAAGCATTCCAAGGAACGGTGGCTGCGCAGGCGCAGGAGGGCCTAGAGGAACTATCCCACGTTGAAGGTCAGGAACAGCGGCGGTAAGGAGATACCCCTCGTCCAAGGTAAGGAGCAGTGGCTGTGCTTTGCTGAAGCGGCCGTGAAGAGATACCCCACACCCAAGGTAAGAGAAACCCAAGTAAAATGGTAGGTGTTGCAAGAGGGCATCAGAGGGCAGACACACTGAAACCATACTCACAGAAAACTAGTCAATCTAATCACACTAGAACCACAGCCTTGTCTAACTCAATGAAACCAAACCATGCCTGCAGGGCAACCCAAGATGGGCGGGTCATGGTGGAGAGGGCTGACAGAATGTGGTCCACTGGAGAAGGGAATGGCAAGCCACTTCAGTATTCTTGCCTTGAGAACCCCATGAACAGTATGAACAGGCAAAATGATAGGATACCAAAAGAGGAACTCCCCAGGTCATTAGGTACCCAATATGCTAACTGGAGATCAGTGGAGAAATAAGTCCAGAAAGAATGAAGGGATGGAGCCAAAGCGAAAACAATACCCAGTTGTGCATGTGACTGGTGATAGAAGCAAGATCCAATGCTGTAAAGAGCAATACTGCATAGGAACCTGGAATGTCAGGTCCATGAATCAAGGCAAATTGGAAGTGGTCAAACAAGAGATGACAAGGGTGAACGTCGACATTCTAGGAATCAGCAAACTAAAATGGACTGGAATGGGTGAATTTAACTCAGATGACCATTATATCTACTACTGCGGGCAGGAATCCCTCAGAAGAAATGGAGTAGCCATCATGGTCAACAAAAGAGTC
>SJYT01061599.1:0-58385 GCA_006410635.1 Cephalophus harveyi | reverse complement strand
AGAGATGGTGATAAACAGGGAGGCCTGGCTGCTGCGATTTATGGGGTCGCAAAGAGTCGGACACGACTGAGTGACTGAACTGAACTGAACTGATTAGTATAAGGCTAAAAAGTTAAATAGTGCAAAGAACAGGGATATGGAAATTTAGTGTATGATAGAACTGATATTACATACAAATGGGGAAGATAATGCATTCATTTAAAAATTACACTTAGCCCTTACCCCATATCTTAATAAAATACCAATTTCACTTGGATTAAAGAATAGAATACAAAAGATAACAGCATAAAAAATTTAATTGAAAACATAGAGTAAGTTGCAATATCAGTGTTTCTTAAATATGTTTTTAAAAAACAATCTGTTAAAGAAAAACTGGACATTTTAACCACATTAAAAGTTAGAACTTCTGTTTATGAGAGGATATCACAAAACATGGTACAAATGTAGAAAGTATTTATAACATATAACTGATACAGATGATAATGTTTGCCTCTACTTAAAAAATAAACTTCAGATTGTAATGTTGGCCCTTTCATATTTATCAAAATTGTGGTTGACTGTTTTATGTAAATTTGATTTCTTAAAAAACAGAGTCAGCACTTATGATAAGATACTTTTGGGCAAGAATGGTTATTGAAAAAAGCCACTGATTAAAAAGTCAGAAATCACTGCAAAACCAAAAGGAGAGAGAGAGAAACCTTGAGAATCCCCACAGCAAGAGTTATTCATGAAGCGGGTAGCAGTCAGTGAAAGTGAAAGTGAAATTGAAGTTGCTCGGTCGTGTTGGACTCTGTGACCCCATGGACTATAGCCTACCAGGCTCGCCCGTCCATGGGATTCTCCAGGCAAGAATACTGGAGTGGTTTGCCATTTCCTTCTCCAGGGGATCTTCCTGACCCAGAGATTGAACCCGGGTCTCCTGCATTGCAGGCAAATGCTTTACCCTCTGAATTACCAGGGAAAGCAACGCAATCTGTTTAGGCCAAAAAAAAAAAAAAAAAGTTGGCATAGTCAAAAGAAAAACTAAGGAGTGGACTGGTATAGTGAAACCAACGAACAGAAATCCATTACCCCCCACCCACCTCAACTCCTCCTGAGGGGGCAGCAGTAGAATCCAATGACCTGAACCGTAATTAGAGTCGGACAGAATCTGTGGCTTCTGCAGGATAAACAGAACAATTCCAAAATTGGCCTGGCATGATGAAAGCCAGACAGATGATATCTTTATTTCTATCCCTTACTCTCCTACTTTTACCTCCTACTGGCAGAATTCAACTAAAAGAATAAAGTAATCTCATTAATATATTATACAAATGTCACCCCCTGTTCTCTCCCCTTCACCCACCACAAAGAATACAAGGAATATCCAGAAGAGAAAGTAAAAATCCAGAAATAGCTGGTACACCCAAGTTCCCAAGATTCATAACAGCAACCGTAGTAAAAATGATCATAATAAAACCTTACTGAAGTATAATGCTTTATAGTCTAAAAAGTACTGAAAGAGTCAATTCCTAGGCAGGTTGATAAGAAGTCTGGAGTCTCAAGGAGAGAGGGGTCTGGAATTCTCAAGGAGGAGGAAAGGACAATTTTATTTTATTTTTCCTCTGTACTCCTTAGTCTTAGTCACATTAAACATGTTTATCTTTAAGCCTGGAACTGATGATTACATAACAAACAACTCAGTTTAAACTTTGTACTAAGGATTATATAACAACAATGTATCCTGCTTGAGGACAGTTTCTCCTTCCTGAAAACCTTCTGGTTAATCCTGTTATCTTAATAAGTCTAAAACATCTCGTGCCTCTCATGGTTGGGGGGCTGTAAACAATCACATGTGGCCAGACGAACCTATACAGGTAGGCTAGATAACCTTCAGAGTTCCTAAGTTGAAACACTCTTGTCACGCCCAGGAATTTTTATTAACTTGGAGCTGCAAATTAACTCCTTCTCCAAGAGAAATGGTTATGGCGGAGAGCCCCCCGTAAAGTAGTATGGTTTTGGGGTAGATGCTCGGGAACAGGGGATTTCCTGAGGCTTGATCACGCCTTTGCGTATGCCAAGCTTCCTTCCTCATGATTTTTGCCATGGGCGGAGTTCTTCACGCTGGCCCCCAGCACCTCAGCATCCTCTCGGCCTCCCTGAGCACCTCGCTCTTCTCGCTTCTCACCATGACCACCTGCAGCCGCCAGTTCACCTCCTCCAGCTCCGTGAAGGGCTCCAGGCGCATCGGTGGTGGCTCCAGCTGCGTATCCTCTGTCCTGTCCGGAAGCTCCTGCCAGGCCTCCAGCGCCTATGGGGGCCTGTCTCTATCCTGCTCCCCTTGCTACTCCTCCGGGGGTGTCTGCGGGCTGGGGGGCGGCTATGGCGGTGGCTTCAGCAGCAGCAGCAGCCTTGGAGGGGCTCTGTGTGGCAGCTTGGTTGGAGGATATGGGGGTGGCCTTGGTGTAGGCTACAGTGGTGGCGATGGTAGCCTCCTCCCTGGCAATGAGAAGATCACCATGCAGAACCTGAATGACCGTCTGGGCTCCTACCTGGACAAAGTGCATGCCCTGGAGGAGGCCAACAGGAGCTGGAGACGAAGATCCATGACTGGTACCAGAGTCAGGGGCCCAGGCCTGCCGCGACTATAGTCCCTATTTCAAGACCATTGAGGATCTGAGGAACAAGGTGGGTTAGCCAGGGGGTGGCCCTGGTGGTGGAGTGCTGATAGAGATCATGGCCGCAGTGGCCCTTAGAAAAACGCTTGCTAGTGTCTCCATTTTACAAAGAGGGAGACTGAAGCCTGCTCCTGAGGAGTGACCACAGGCCACTTAGAATTGGTGGCAGAGGGTCTTTTTCGGCATCAGGGTGTCTGAGCTGAGCTGGTACCCTGAGTCTCTTACTCCATGCAAGCATTTCTTTGGATACAGCTTCTCTCAGGTTTGGGCCCAGGATGCGGTGGGGGATGTGTGGTTGTATCACCCCCGCACACTGAGCTCAGTGGAGAAGGCAGTGGAGGCTGACTGGGGGTGTAAAGCCTGACCTACCAGCTAGACAACTCTCAAGATTGGGGAGGCTGCTGTTCACTTCTGGGCAGCAGGGCCTTGGCTAACTAGACCTGTCCTTCACCCCCTCTGCAGATTATCGAGGCCACCATAGAGAATGCACAGCCCCTTCTGCAGATTGACAACGCCAGGCTGGTGGTTGATGACCTCAGGACCAAGTGAGCAGAGGGCGAAGAGTGTGGTTGTCCAGCCAGGAGGATCAGCAGGTCTTGAGCCTCAGAAGCCTCATGATGGACCTTGAGGCCTTGACCTTTGTCTTGCCAGGTATGAGCATGAGCTGACCCTGCGCCAGAGTGTGGAGGCCAACATCAATGGCCTGCGCAGGGTGCTGGACGAGCTGACTCTGGCCAGGACTGACCTGGAGATGCAGATCGAAGGCCTGAAGGAGGAGCTGGCCTACCTGAAGAAGAACCACGAGGAGGTAAGGTCGCTGCCGGTGGAGGGAGGCAGGTCCAGTGGGGTTGCAAATGCACCTGGGGCCAGAGAAGGGGTAAGCTGAGCACCTCCTCGCATCCCTTCCTAGGAGATGCTTGCCTTGCGGAATCAGACTGGTGGGGACGTCAGCGTGGAGATGGATGCTGCCCCCAGTGTGAACCTGAGCTGCATCCTGAATGAGATGCGTGACCAGTATGAGCAGATAGCAGACAGGAACAGCAGGGACGCTGAGGCTTGGTTCCTGAGCAAGGTGGGACGTGGGTCCTCGGCCCTCCTGCTGGACTTCCCAGCGAGGGGGCCTCTGGAGCACTCTACCCCTTCTGTTCTTTCCTGTCTCAGTCTGAGGAGCTGAACAAAGAAGTGGCCTTTAATGGCAAGCTGATGCAAAAGAGCCACAAGGAGCTGAATGAGCTCCGGCGGGTGCTCCAGGGCCTGGAAATTGAGCTGCAGTCCCAGCTCTGCATGGTGAGAAGGACCAGGAGGGCACAGCCCCAGCCTCCAAATCGCCAGCAATGGCGCCACCCCCTGTAATGGAACCTTACCACCGCACGGTTCCTCCTCTTTTCCCAGGAGTGGGTTGGAGGGATCCCTGCACCCATTATATAGACAGAGAAATTAAAGCCCAGAACCAACCCTGGAATAACTTTTCTCCACGTCGTCTAGCTCATCAGCAGCTCAGCTGAAGTCAAAATCCATGCACCTCTCAGGACATGTGCCCAGAGACCTAGGGGATCAGCAATGATCACCTCTGTTGACTCTTTCTCTCTCTCCCTCCCGTTCACAGAAAGCATCCCTGGAGAAAAGCCTGGAGGAGACCAAAAACCACTACTGCCTGCAGCTGGCCTAGATCCAGGAGCAGATCTGCAGCTTGGAGGAGCAGCTGGCCCAGCTGCGCTGCGAGATGGAGCAGCAGAACCAGGAGTACAAGATCCTGCTGGACGTGAAGACGCAGCTGGAGCAGGAGATCGCCACCTACCGCCACCTGCTGGAGGGCGAGGACGCCCAGTGAGTGCCTGGACCCCCTGTCCTGCCCCCCAGACCCTTCAGTCCCACCCCTGCTGCTCCCAGCACACCTGACTGCTCTTCCTTTTCTCCCGCACAGCCTCTCCTCCCAGAAACCATCCGACCAAAACTATGCTTCCTGAGAAGGTAAGACTCCTGAGGGTCCCGGCCACCCTTGAGCCCCTGGCCCTCCCAGCGCCCTTCTCACTTCCTCTCCTGTCTCCCACAGTCTTCACCTCCTCCTTCCCGTCCTCCTCTGGTCGGCTGACCCAGTCCATCCTCAAGGAGGAGGGCTCGTCTGGCTTCTGCCCGGGCCAGAGCTCCAAACCCTGAGCGGCTTCTCCAGGAGCCTCCTGCCTGCCCTCCCGCCTGCCCACCCGCCAGCTTCACTGCCCAAAGGCCCGGCTCTGGCCCCTGCTCGCCTGTGCGGCTCCCAGCTGTCTTCCCTCCCTCGCTGCTGGTGGTGGGCTAATAAAGCTGAAGACTGGTTGATGCAACAGTTCTGTGTGGTCTCCATTCTTGAAGTGATGAGACGGGGTTGGAGGTGTCTCCGAGGAATCTCCTGGGACCTGACAGCCTGAGGGAGGAAGGAAAGAGCCGAGTGGCAGCTTGCACACTGTTCCTAGACGCCCTCTGGGCTGTTGTGGGGTGGGAGTGGGAGTTGGGACGCAGGCCGGGGGCTGGCTTGCTCATGTTGCTGGGTGCTGCGTGAGGGTTTTACAGCAGCCCTTTCCTCCCACTGTCTCCCAGCAACTCGGTGAGCTGGCTGCAGTCAGGCCCATCTTGGAGAGTAAAGTCACACAGACACCAAGTGGCATGACTGTGGCTCAGGTCTGTTTGACTGCAAAGGCCGTCTTTCCTTTATATGGCTCTATCTTTTTAGGTATTTTAACCCAAAGACTCCCACATTTGAGCTCCTAACTCTACCCCTTGGCTCTCAACTTTGTGCCCCAGGATTTTGGTGTTGGATGGTAGAGGGTGAGACTTCTGTCTTGGGGGTGGTGTCCACAGTTAAGACTAAATTTTTCTTCCAATCTGCTTCCTCTCATCACTCCTATTAACTCTCTTCTCTTCCTCATTCCCCTCAGCTAGTAAACTGAGTGCCAGTGAGTCCCCTAGAAGTATCTGTCACCCATGCCCTCCCATTCATCCCCACAACCACCGCCACCTTCCTTTCTCCCTGGAACTAGGCCTCTTGCTGTTCATCTCTCCCACTCTCATTTCTACCTAATGACCTTTCTTTTTTTTTTTTTTTTAAGTATTTATTTATTTGGGCTTCCCTGGAGGTTCAGATGGTAAAGATCAGGGGACCTGAGTTTTATCCCTGGGTTGGGAAGATCCCCTGGAGAAGGGAATGGCTACCCACTCCAGTATTCCTGCCTGGAGAATTCCATGGACTGCGGAGTCTGTTGGGTTACAGTCCGTGGGGTCGCAAAGAGTGGGACACGACTGATCGGTGAACCCTTTCACTTTCATTTATTTGGCTTTGTCGGTTCTTAGTCATGCATGGGCTCACTTGCTGCTTGTCTTGTGAGATCTTAGTTCCCTGTCCAGGGATTAAAGCCACATACCCCACACTGTAAGGCAGATTTCTAACCACTGGACCACCAGGGAAGTCCCCCCAGTGACTATTCTAATGAGAATGTGGGCAAGATAAAAAATGAGGATGTGATCAGGACTCCTCTGTTCAACCATTTTTGATGTTCCCTCACCCCTGGGACACTTGGCCCTCCTGTCTCAACCCACCAAGGTGTTTCCCTCACCCCCTACACATTACCCCTTGAATCCACCCTACCTGGCTGTCGAGGTGTACCATCCTCTCACTTGCCATGAATGCTTCTCATATTTTAAAATTTTAATGATAAACATCAAACATGGGAATTCCCTGGCAGTCCAATGGTTAGCACTCAGTACTTTCATTGCTGGGGCCTGGGCCTTCAAATCCCTGGCTGGGGAACTAAGATCCCACAGGCCATGTACAGTTCAGTTCAGTCGCTCAGTCGTGTCCGACTCTTTGCGACCCCATGAATCGCAGCACGCCAGGCCTCCCTGTCCATCACCAACTCCTGGAGTTCACTCAGACTCACGTTCATCGAGTCAGTGATACCATCCAGCCATCTCATCCTCTGTCGTCCCCTTCTCCCCCTGCCCCCAATCCCTCCCAGCATCAGAGTCTTTTCCAATGAGTCAACTCTTCGCATGAGATGTGGCCAAAAATAACTCCAAAACTAACCAAAAAATCAAAGTTATGTCTGCATATCATTGTTAGATTTTTATGAAAAGAGCGGTCCCCAGGCTGACATCCCCAGGTGTCACACACCTCTTTTCCCACCTCCCACTTTCAACTTTTAGCTCTTAATTTGTCATTTGCCTCCTTATTTCTAAATAACAGGTGATACTACATCCTTGATCTCTTTGATCATCCTTGATTTCCTTGATCTCTTTCAGTTTTAGATTTCTTTTTTAAAAATTGGAGTATAGTTGATTTACAATGTTGTGTTAATTTCTGGTGTACAGTAAAGAGATTCATATCTATATATCCATATATGTATCGATATATTCTTTTCATACTCCTTTCCATTATGGCTTAGTACAGTCTATTGAATCCCTGGTGGCTCAGAGGTTAAAGCATCTGCTTGCAATGCGGAAGAGCTGGGTTCGATCCCTGGGTCGGGAAGATCCCCTGGAGAAGGAAATGGCAACTCACTCCAGTATTCGTGCCTGGAGAATCCCATGGATGGAGGAGCCTGGTAGACTATAGTCCATGGGGTCGCAAAGAGTCGGACATGACTTCACTTTCCCTGAGTTGTAAGAACGACCTTGTTTATCTATTTTATAGGTAGTTGTTTGTATTTACTGATTTCATACTCCTCTGCGCTGTCCCCCTGTGGTAACTATAAGCTTGTTTCCTATGTCTGTGAGTCTGTTTCTGTTTTGTAAATAAATTCATTTGTGTCGTCTTTTAGAGTCCACGTTATAAGTGATATCGTATGGTACTTGTCTTTATTTATCTGACTTACTTCACCTAGTATGATAATCCTATGTTCATCCATCTTTCTGCAAATAGCATTATTTCATTCTTTTTTATAGCTGAGTAGTATTCCATCATATATACGCACCAAATCTTCTTCCATTCATCTGTTGATGAACATTTGGGTTGTTTCTCTGTCTTGGCTATTGTGAATAGTGCTGCTATGAACATAGAGGTGCGTGTATCTTTTTGAATTACAGTTTTCTCTGGATATATGCCCAGGAATGGGATTGCTGATTATATGGCAATTCAATTTTTCATTTTTTGAGAAACATCTATACTATTTTCCATAGTGGCTGCACCAATTTGCACTCCCACCAACATTGTGGGGGGTTCCTCTTTCTCCACACTTTCTCCAGCATTTATTATTTGTAGACTTTTAAATGATGGCCATTCTGACTGGTGTGAGGTGATACCTCAATGTAGTTTTGATCTGCGTTTCTCTAAGAATTAGTAATGTTGAGCATCTATTTCTATGTTTGTTGGCCATCTGTGTGTCTTCTTTAGAAAATTATATATGTAGGTCTTCTGCCCATATTTTGATTGGTTTGTTTGTTTTTTGACATTGAGTTGTATGAGCTGTTTATATATTTTAGAAATTAAGCCCTTGTTAGTCACATCATTTGTAAATGTTTTCTCCCATTCCATAGGTTGGTTTTTCATTTTGTTTGTGGTTTCCTTTGCTGTGCAAAGCTTACAAGTTTTATTAGGTCCCATTTGTTTATTTTGTTTTTATTTCTATTGCCTAAGAAAACATTGCTGTCATATATGTCAGAGAATGTTTTTGTTTATGTTCTGTCCTAGGGATTTTATAATGTTTTGTGTTATATTTAAGTCTTCAAGCCTTTTGAGTTTATTTTTGTGTGTGATATGAGGGAGTTTTCTAACTTCATTGATTTACACATGGTTGTCCAGCTTTCCTAACACCACTTGCTGAAGAGACTGTCTTTTCTCCATTGTATGTTGTTTCCTCTTTTGTCGAAGATTAATTGATGGTAGGTGTGTGGGTTTATTACTGGGCTCTCTATTCTGCTCCATGGATCCATATGTCTGTTTTTGTGCCAATATCACACTATTTTTTAAAATAAATTAAATAATTAATAAATTAATTTATTACCTCTCCACACTTTTCTACCCACTCAATAAATTATGGCTAGATAAATGTTTAATGCTTACATTGTGAAGTGAAGTTGCTCAGTCATGTCCAACTCTTTGCGACCCCATGGACTGTAGCCTACCAGGTTCCTCCATCTATGGGATTTTCCAGGCAAGAGTACTGGAGTGGGTTGCCATTTCCTTCTCCAGGAGATCTTCCCGACAGTCAAATCATATTTTACACCATATTAAATTTCCTCAGAATAAATATGTTTTTCAGTTTGCTTAAGTTTTCTTTGTACCCGTGACTAATTCATTGCCAAAACTATGAAAGTGAAAAAAAGTGGAAGTGTTAGTCACTCAGTCGTGTCTGACTCTGTGACCCCCATACCTCTGGGAGGTATATATACACACAAACATAGCTACGATCATACCAAATACATTTTAATGCTATCTCCATTTTTTTCTTTTTGAGTTGTTTACTCTTCAAAAATTTCTTTTAGAATTACTTTATTTTAATTTTGGCTGTGCTGGGGCTTCTCTAGTTGTGGTGAGCAGAGGCTTCTCACCGCAGTGGCTCTTTAGTTGCAGAGCACAGACTCTAGGCTCCTGGGCTGCAGCAGCTGTGGCACACGGGCTTAACTACCCTGCAGCTTGTGTTTCCCCTTTTCCTTCCGGTTGCCATTTAATATAATGCAGCAGTGAATGTCTTTCTCCATAAATCTTTGCTTTCCTATATATTTTTTGCAGTATTTCTTTAGGCTAGATTCCCAGAAGTATAATTACTAGGTGAGAAGGTAGTGAATATTTTAAAGGTTTGTCACTTTTAAAACTGTTGTTATGGAAGGGCTCTGACACAGAGATGTAGTCTTGGCCTGGGTTGTTAAAAACGGAGCTGGAGCACACGGTCACGAGTTGTTCTGTAATGAGATGTCAGAGCAGAGCATGCAGAACACCCTCTGCCTGGGTGTGGGGAGCAATTTTAACAAAGCTGTTTGTGCTGGTGTCTTCAGAATGAATACCACCCATCTGTGGACCCTCGGGAGGCTCCCTGAGAAAGTCCTCCATTTGACAGATGGGAAAACTGAGATGTCAATGAGTGGGGTGCCATTGCCTTCTCCTAGCTAGTTAGTAAAACTGCCTAAGAGCAGGAGCCATGTGTCTCCTGTTCATTGCTGTGTCCAGTGTAAACAAAACGTGAGCCCCTGTTTTAATTTATATTTTTAGTTTATTGAGGTATAATGGATTTTCAACATTATATCAGTTTTAGGTGTACAACATAGTGATTAAATATTTTTATAGATACACTCCATTTAATATTGCCTTCTCCTAGCTAGTTAGTAAAACTGCCTAAGAGCAGGAGCCATGTGTCTCCTGTTCATTGCTGTGTCCAGTGTAAACAAAACGTGAGCCCCTGTTTTAATTTATATTTTTAGTTTATTGAGGTATAATGGATTTTCAACATTATATCAGTTTTAGGTGTACAACATAGTGATTAAATATTTTTATAGATACACTCCATTTAAAGTTATAAAATATTGGCTATATTCCTCGTGCTGTACAATATGTCCCTGTGGCCTATTTATTTTATACATAGTAGTTTGTGCCTCTTTAATACATTTTCATGTATTTATTTCTTTTATTTTCAGCTTGCTGCTGCCTGCAGGCTTTCTCTAGCCGCAGTGAGTGGGGGCTACTCTCTAGCTGCAATGCATGTGCTTCTTATTGCAGTGGCTTCTCTCATTGTAGAGGGAGGGCTCAGTAGTTTTGGGGCACTGGCTTAACTGCCCTGAGACATGTGAGATCTCCCCAAACCAGGCATTGAACTCGTGTCCCCTGCATTGGTAATTGGATTCTCTACCACTGGATCACCCCAGGGAAGTCCTAGTTTGTACCTCTTAATCCCCTACCCCTATCTTACCCTTTCTCCCTTCCCTCTCTCCTCTGCCCCATAACCACTATATATCTGTGAGTCTATTTCTGTTTTGTTACATTCATCATGAGCCCCTTTTACAGAAAGACATTATCAAAGCAGAAATGTGAATTTCTTCCTCATTAAAGGAAGCAGCTTTCCACCTGGAAATGCCTGGGTTTCTCAAGCTAAGAGTCAAGTCCCAAATTGGACTGCATTTTTTATTTTATAAATTTTTGTTGAAGTATAGTTGATTCACGACATGATAATTTCTGCTGTACAGCAAAGTGACTCAGTTACACACATATATGGGGCTTCCATGGTGGTTCAGATGGTAAAAAAGTCTGCCTGCAATGTGGAAGAGAAGATCCCCTGGAGAAGGGAATCACCACCTACTTCAGGATTCGTGCCTGGAGAATTCCCTGAATAGGGGAATCTGGCCGGCTACCATTGCAGACTCAGACATGCCTGAGTGAATAACATACCGCTCCTTACGCACATATATTCTTTTTCATGTTATTTTCCATTATGGTTTATCATAGGACATTGAATAGAGTTCCTTGTGCTATGCAGTAGGTCCTTGTTGTTTATCCATCTTATATATACTAGTTTGCATCTGCTAGCCCCAAACTCCCGATCCTTCCCTCCTGCTCCGCTCCTCCCGCTTTGCAACCACCAGTCTGCTCTCTATGGCAAGTGAAGTGGAATAAAGTGAGAATCGCTCAGTTATGTCCAACTCTTTGTGACCCCATGGACTAAGCAGTCCATGGAATTCTCCAGGCCAGAATACCGGTGTGGATAGCCTTTCCCTTCTCCAGGGGATCCTCCCAACCCAGGGATCGAACCCAGGTCTCCTGCATCTCAGATGGATTCTTTACCAGCTGAGCCACGAGGGAAGCCCAAGAATACTGGAGTGGGTAGTCTATCCCTTCTCCAGCGGATCTTCCCGACCCAGGAATCAGCCCGGGGCCTCCTGATTGCAGGTGGATTCTTCACCAGCTGAGCTAACGGGGAAGCCCTCTCTATGTCAAATCAGACTGCATTTTGCTCTTGCCTGGTCTTCCTGCTTCCTAAGATCCTGGCACCTGAGGTGAGGAGGTTGAGCTCTCTTGAATGTCCCTTGTAACCTGTCTATTTTGAACATACCCTCAGATTCTCTTTTTATCTTTTATTAAAACTTCTTATTTTATATTGGAGTATAGCCTATTAACAATGTTGTGATAGTTTCAGGTGAAGAACAAAGAGACTCAGCCACACACATACATGTATCCATTCTCCCCCAAACTCCTGAACAGCAGTGTCATGGACATTGAACAGAGTCCTTGTGCTATACAGTAAGTCCTTGCTGGTTATCCATTTTAAATGTAGCAGTATGTACCCGTCCATTCCAAACTCCATAGTTATCCCTTCCCCCCATCCTTCCCCTTTGGCAACTGTAAATTCCTTCTGTAAGTCTGTGAATCTGTTTCTATTTTGCAAATAAGTTCATTTGTATCATTTCTTTTGAGATTTCGCATGTAATGGATGTCATATATTTTCCCTCACATCCTCAGATTCTTAATGCTTGAGTTAGAGTCAAAGTTGGTGAAATATTGTTTTAGATATTTGTATAAAGTGCTAAAAAACAATGACTGGTGTGAGAATTAATGAGAGCCCATAAAGTGTATCTGCTGATGTCAATGGCTTAGTGGTAAGCTCGTAAGGGTTTGTTTTCTTTGGGCCCATTGTTTCTGAGAGCTATTAAAAGCTCTGCGTCACTCCTGATATCTGAGATAGGTGATTTCTTCTGTTTGCCTTCCCATTGCTGTAGCTTGCTGTTTTAAGATCTTCGGGCAGCTTCCTGAAACATAAACACAAATGAAGCTTTTGGTTTTGCCCATGCCCTACAAACTTCTATCGCACCTAGCATGTAAGGGACACTCAAGATTTGTGAAGTTGAGCTGGGGGTTTAGTGTACAAGCCTCTGCCCTCTCTGGTCTCCATAGAACCTTCTCAGAGGCAGAATTCTTGGGGACTGGCTTTTCCAGACTCCACATGCCTTTCTTTACATTGGTCCAACGCTGTCACAGTAGACAAATCAAGTATCTTTTTGAGTCGTGGAGAGGTGGAGTTAGGTCTGTGAGAGCTGGGGCAGCAAGCAAGTGCGGCTTTTTATGTCGCCTCTCTCTGACGTGCTGCCCCTTCCAGTGATGTGCGGTGTGGTCACTGCCATGGGCAGACACAACTCTGTCCCCATTTCCCCAACTCTCCAGGACTCCGGAAAGGCATTGAGCAGATCAAGGTGTGTTAAAGAATAAAGAGCTGTTTAGAAGGAGAGTTCATTTCTGACTCAGTTCCCTGTAATCTTGTTGCTGGGGCCCAAAGGTCCCTTTCTTTCCTACAATTATAGGATTTTTACACATAAATCAGATATGTTCATTTCCTTCCAATTGTAACTGAGCAAGACCCTAATAGGGCCTTCTTGGGAGAGACTCCCCCTTCATCTCCTCTGCTGTAGCTTCTCTCTGAAGCATCCACATAATAGTCTCTCATGCATGTTTCCTGAGTTTTTCTCTAAAAATGTTTTGCTGAAACCCATCAGAGTTTGGGTTTATTTTGGGCATGAGCCACCCATTCTCCTGCAATGAGCCTTTTTCTGCTCCAAAACTCAGTGTTTCGGTGTGTTTTGTCTTCACTTTGCGTAGGGCAAGTGAACTTGCGTTCAGTAACACAGTTTTTATTTGCCCTATGAATAATGTGACAACATAAATGGAAATATAAAAAAATGAAACATTTGTCCATTGCTCTGTTCTCAGGATTTTTATTCTCCTGGGTGCCTTTCTGGCCTCCTTATGTATGTGTGTGTGTTTGTGCTTAATCACTTAGTTGTGTCTGATTCTTGCTACAGCATAGACTGTTGCCTGCCAGGTTCCTCTGTCCATGGGATTCTCCAGGCAAGAATACTGGTGTAGGTTGCCATTTCCTTCTCTAGGGGATCTTCCCGATCCATGAATCGAACCCGGGTCTCCTGCATTGCAGGCAGACTCTTTACCAACTGAGCTACGGAGGAAGCCCTTATATGTGAATACATGGCAAAGATGATTTTCAAATATTTTAGGGTCTTCATTATTAAATGAATAAGTTAATAGAAATGAAAGTATAAAAGGACATATGTGCAAGGTATTTATTGCTGTATTGTTTACAGTGTCTGAAAATGGAAAACCAACTGGCAGACACTGGTAGTGTAGTGTAAAGGACACAGTGACGTGACCAAGCTGGACCTTAGGGGGCCTTCCTGGGACAGACCCCCTCGCCCACATCCTCTTTTTTGTTCTTGTTCAGTCGCTAAGTCATACCTGGTTCTTCGTGACCCCATGGACTGCAGCCCACCAGGCTTCCCTGTCCTTCACTAATATCCTCTTTAGCTCCTCTCGGAAGTAGCAGTAGATAGACAGTAGATGCACATTTCCTGTCTTGTCTTATAGGTATGAAAACCCCCACCAAGTGGAAGAAATTAACTCCTTGATGATCAGGAGCACCTACGGGAGCCTAGTGTTAGTGCTCAGTCTTATCTGACTCTTTGTGACCCCCTGGACTGCAACCTGCTACGTTCCTCTGTCCATGGGATTCTTCAGGCCAGAATGCTGGAGTGAGTAGCCATGCCCTTCTCCAAGGGGTCTTCCCAATCCAGGGATCGAATCTGGGTGTCCTGCAGGCAGTTTCTTTATCATCTGAGCCACCAGGGAAGCCCTACTGGAGCCTAAGGATTGATAATTTTAACCCCAGTGACACCACTCTGTTACTCCACCATCAACCAGTTAGAGAACTGTGCACTAGCTCACATACCCTGAGACTCCCTCCCCTCACCTGGTCTTTAAAAATGTTTTGCTGAAACCCGTCGGGGAGTTCAGGCTTTTTGAGCATTAGCTAGGTGTCCCAGACGCCTTGTACGGTGCCCTGCGACGAATGCTGTGCTTTCCTTCACCAAAGCCTGGGGTCAGTAGCTTGACTCTACTGTGCCCAGGGGATCAGAGCCAAGTCTGGTTCCGTAACAGTGCTCCACTCACATTATGGAGAGCAGCCATCTCTATCGATAAGTTGGAGCTATGTCAGATGGCAGGGGTGCGTGCGTGCTTAGGCACTTCAGTTGTGTCTGACTCTTTGTGACCCCATGGACTGTAGCCTGCCAGGCTCCTCTCTCCGTGGAATTCTCCAGGCAAGAATATGGGCGTGGGTTGCCATTTCCACCTCCAGGGGATCTTCCCAACCCAGGGATCGAACTTATCAGGGGTGCATGCGTGCTTAGGCGCTTCAGTTGTGTCTGACTCTTTGTGACCCCATGGACTGTAGCCTGCCAGGCTCCTCTCTCCGTGGAATTCTCCAGGCAAGAATACGGGCATGGGTTGCCATTTCCACCTCCAGGGGATCTTCCCAACCCAGGGATCGAACTTATATCTTTTTACGTCTCCCACCTTGGCAGGTGGGTTCAGATGTCAGATGGCAAGGGAGATTCCTCAAATGTAGAAAAGGATATGTAGGATATTAATCTCACTTGTGTGAATAAACAAAAGCCAGTCCCCCATTTATTTAATACACACGTGTGTGTGTACAATTATATATGAGCACCAAAAATATTTGAACAGGAACATATGCTGTGATTAACATGTTTATCCTGGGGGTAGGGTGGGAGGCTGATGTGGGTGGAAGAGAAGAGTAGAAGGGGAAAGGAGATCTAAGAAAAACAAGAAAGGAGAAAAAGAATGCAAATATTTGTATATATATATATATATATACACATACAATTGTGTATTTGTGCCTATTAACAGAGAAAATAAACAAAATTTTAAAAAGCAGAAAAATCAGTTAATTTGTTGAATACCACATCACATTCCTTGGGTTTTCCTGGTGGCCTAGACAGTAAAGAATCTTCCTGCAATGCAGGAGACCCAGGTTTAATCTCTGTCTCGGAAAGATCCCCTGGAGAAGGGAATGGATACTCACTCCAGTATTCTTGCCTGGATAATTCCGTGGTTAGAAGAGCCTGGCACACTACAGTCCATGGGGTCATAAACAACTGGACATGACTGAGCAACTAACACTTTCACATCAAATTCTAATTAAAAAACAGATTGCACACACTAATATCCTGGACTGTCAATTTTATGTTGCTATATGAAAGTTTTTTTGTTATTTTATTGACGTATAGCTGATCTACAATGTGAGGTTAATTTCTACTGTACAACAAAGTGATTCAGTTATAAATATACATATACATTTTTTTTCAAATTCTTTCCTATTATGGTTTATCACAGGATATTGAGTATAGTTCCCTGAGCTATACAGTAGGACCTTGTTATCTATCCATTGCAAATGCAAATCCCAAACTCTCAATCTATCCCTCTCCCTTATCCCCTCCACCTTAGCAATCACAAGTCTGTTTTATATTTCTCTATTTTTTCTGTTTCATTTGTGTCATATTTTAGATTCCACATATAAGTGATATATGTCATCTTTCTCTTTCTGAATTACTTCACTTAATGTGATAATCTCTAAGCCCAACCAGGTTGCTGCAAATGGCCTTGTTTCATTCTTTTTTAATGGCTGAGTAGTATTCCATTATATATATACCACATCCTCTTTATCCATTCATCTGTGAATGCACATTTAGGTTGTTTCCATGTCTTGGCTATTGTTAATAGTTATGCTCTGAACATAAGGGTGCATGTAGCTATATGATAGGTTAAAAAAACCCTCTTTGATGTTTAAGTGGAGTTCAGTAATGTGAAATATATTTACACTGTTGAGCAAGAACTTCATCTTGCAACACTGACACTCTTTACATACAGAACACAAGCTCTCTCTCATCCCGCCTCCCAGGCCTTGGTAACCAGCTTTCTACTTCTGTTTTTATGATTCTGACTATTACAAGTACTTCATATGAATGGAATCACACAGTATTTGTCCTTTCTGGGTCTGGCTTATTTTACTTAGCATGATGTCCTCCAGGTTCATCCATGTTTTGGCATGTGAAACCATATAATAGATTTTAAGATTCATTTTATATTTAGATAACAATATGGCTATACAAATCAAAAGTGATAACCAAAAAGAAAAAAATAAAGCAAGCCTAAAGTAAGATCATAGTCTTGCAGAAGGTAGTGTGGAATAGCAGAAGGAAGCAAGAGGACAACATGGATTGAAATTTGATCTTGACATTGAGCTGATCTCTTCATCTCTCTGATTTTCAGTTTCCTCTTCTATAAATCTAGGATATCCACCTGAAGGGATTCATGAAAGGAATCAAGGAGATAAAAGGTGGACAAAGTACACAGTAGGTACCCAATAAATGCTTGCTTGCTCCTTCCCTCTCTCTTGGGCTTCCCTGGTGGCTCAGACAGTAAAGTGTCTGCTGCAATGCAGGAGACCCAGGTTCGATCCCTGGGTTGGGAATATCCCCTGGAGAAAGAAATGGCAACCCACTCCAGTACTCTTGCCAGGGAAATTCCATGGGCAGAGGAGACTGGCAGGCTACAGTCCATGGGGTTGCAAAGAGTTGGACACGATTGAGCAACTAACACATTCCCTCTCTCTTGAGCTTTCTAGGTGGCCCTAGTGCCACCTAGAACCCTCCGGCCAATACAGGAGACACGAGATGAGGGTTTGATCCCTGGGTCAGGAAGATTCCCTGGAGAAGAGCATGGCGACCCACTCCAATATTCTTGCCTGGAGAATCCCATGGACAGAAAAGCAACGGGGGGCTACAGTCCATAGGGTCTCAAAGAGTCGGACACAACTGAAGAGACTTAGTATGCACCTCCCTCTCTCTTGCTCAGTTTTCAAAGCATTCTTAACCTGCTGTTACCTTCTTCAATTCTTTTATTTATTTTTTATTATTTTTTTTAATTTTATTTTTACTTTATTTTACTTTACAATACCGTATTGGTTTTGCCATACATTGAATTTATTTATTTTTTAATTGGAGGAAAACTGCTTTACAAGGTTGCGTTGTTTTCTGTCATGCAGGCTTGCAGGCTCATTCACTTCAGTCGTGTCCGATTCTTTGCTACCCCACGGACTGTAGCTCGCCAGGCTCTTCCGTCCATGGAATTCTGCAAGCAAGAATGCTGGAGTGGGTTGTCATGCCCTCTTCCAGGGGATCTTTCTGACCCAGGGGCTGAACCAGCATTTCTTATGTCTCCTGCATTGGCAGGCAGGATCTTTACCACTAGCACCGCCTGGGAAGCCCAGTTTCTGCTGTACTATGTCACAGATCAACCGAAATTATACATGCATGCCCTCCCGCATGATCCGCCCTCCCCTCTCCAATCTCACCCCTGTAGGTCGTCACTGAGCACCGAGCTGAGCTCCCTGTGTTACACAGCAGACTCCCACTAGCTGCCTATTTTACACATGACAGTGTATATATGTTGATACTACTTTCTCCATTCATCCCACTCTCCCCTTCCACTGTGTCCACAAGTCTATCTCCTTTGATTTTTGCAGCAAGGCTAGGGCAGGCATTGTGTTCTGACTTCTAACGCTGACCTGGAGCAAACACCTCCTCTCTGCCTGCTCTCTGCCAGGGCACCTCTTTATCTCTCTGTGTGGCATTCATTCCATTTTTCAGACGAGGAAACTGAGGCTCAAGGAGGCTGAGCAACTTGCTGAGGGGCATGTGACTGGTAGGTGGGATGTCAGGATGGGGTCCCCTCATTTTACCTTGGGGTAGACCTTCCAGACAAGTGGACCCCTGGTCTTGTTTGACTTGATCAGGTTGGCAGAGGAGGTGAGTTCCCACAGGAGGAGCCCAGTGGATTCATCCCATGTCCACTTAGAGGCTGCTCTGGGCCAGGTGTGCTGGGCTGAGAGTGGGTGCAGGGTCGGGGCTGTGGTGATCAATCAGGAGGGGTCCTGGCCTTAAAGGCGATGCTGACTTACAGCTCCTATGCAGGGAATGGCACTCCTTGTCCTTCTCCTAGAGGTGCCTCTGGTGTGTGCAGGGGGTGTGGATCCCCGTTCTCCCCATTCCCCATGTTACTCACCTCACCAGTGTGGTCAAGTGCCTCTAGGCAGCCTGGCCTTGGCTGATACCTTTCCTCTTCCTCTCCTCCGCTAGGTAAGGTGATGGGGCATTTACACCTTGCAAATGGCCCATGCTACAAACTGGGTCTTGATTTGTTGTGTTTTAGTGATTGCAAAGGCTTAGGGCAACCCACTCCAGTGTTCTTGCCTGGAGAATCCCAGGGACGGGGGAGTCTGGTGGGCTGCTGTCTATGGGGTCACACAGAGTTGGACACGACTGAAGTGACTTAGCAGCAGCAGCAGGGAAGTATAGGCTTTAACATTTCAAGAAAAAAAAAAGTTAAAATGCAGATTAATCTGAAAAGTGTGTCATGTCTATAGCTATTGCCTGTGAATAGCAAAAACTATAAGAAAATATCTTTTCAGTATTTGAAATCTGCTATTAATATTTCACTTAGCAGAGTCATTCACATCAGTGCTGAATGATTGAAGTTAGAGTTTAGGTCTTTGTTATTTCACTTTTATCGTATCCCCTGATGTAAACATTCATGTCAGAACAATGCTTGCTTATCAGGAGCAACTATAGATTGCAAGAATTTGGCAAAATAGATGAAAGCATTCTGTGGGAATCATTTGACTCTGAGGAACTACAGTTTAAGAGTTTGTCTTATTGTTTGTAAATTGTGGGTTGAAAAGTGAAAGTGAAAGCCATTCAGTCGAGTCCGACTCTGGAGTTCTGCAGGCCAGAATACTGAAGTGAGTAGCCGTTCCCTTCTCCAGGGGATGTTCCCTTCTTCAGGGGATCTTCCCAACCCAGGGATGGAATCCAAGTCTCCCTCATTGCAGGCAGATTCTTTACCAGCTGAGCCACCAGGGAAGCCCCCAAATTGTATGCTCAGTTCAGTTCAGTCGCTCAGTAGTGTCAGACTCTTTGCGACCCCATGAACCGCAGCACGCCAGGCCTCCCTGTCCATCACCAACTCCCAGAGTTTACCCAAACTCATGTCCATTGAGGTGGTGACGCCATCCAACCATCTCATTCTCTGTTGTCCCCTTCTCCTCCTGCCCTCAATCTAGTCACCCCTTATATTGGGCTTCCCAGGTGGCACTAATGTGTAAATAAGATGCAGGTTCAACCCCTGGGTTGGGAAGATCCCCTGGAGTAGGAAATGGCAACCTGCTCCAGTATTCTTGCCTGGAAAATTTCACGGAGGAGAAGCCTGGTGGGTTACAGTCCATGGGGCTGCAAAGAGCATGTACACATACATAGACATCCATTATGTAATTATTAGTATATAATTTAGACACATAATCACACATTTATAAAATTCATATATGTAAAAATCTGTAATATACAATATATTATATTATTATATATTTATAATATAAATGCATTATATAATATTCCAAATACATTAGTTAATATAATATGTAATCAATATAATACCATCTAATGTCTAACATACATGACTATATAATAACATTGTGTGTGCCTGTGTGCTAAGTTGCTTCAGTTGTGTCTGACTCTTTGAGGCCCCATGGACTGTAGCCTGCCAGGCTCCTCTGTCCGTGGGATTTTCCAGGAAAGAATACTGGAGTGGATCGCCATTTCCTTTGACAAGGGATCTTCCCGAGCCAGGGATTGAACCTGTGTCTCCTGCATTGCAGGTGGCATCGCAGGCAGATTTTTACCACTGAGTCACCAGGGAATTCTGTTATATTTTATGTTATGGAATTATATATTTATTCGATCTAATTTGTAACATATTCCATATTATGTAATACATTTGCTATTGTTCAGTTGCTCAGTCGTGTCTGACTCTTTGCTATCCCATGGATTGTGGTATGCCAGGTTCCTCTGTCCTCTACTATCTCCTGGAGTTTGCTCAAATTTATGTCCATTGAGTCAGTGATGCTACTATATGATGCTAATGTGTGCTCTATGCATTATATAATGGTCTTCCCTGGTATCTCGGTGGTAAGAATCTGTCTGCAGTGCAGGAGACACAGGAGATGCGGTTCAATCCCTCAGTCAGGAAGATCCTCTTGGGGAGGGTGTCTTCCTCTGCAGGGGAACCGGATCCAGTATTCTTGCCTGGAGAACCCCGTGTACAGAGGAGCCTGGCAGACTACAGTCCATGGGGTCCAAAGGGTCAGATATGACTGAACAACTGAGTATGCATACACACATTATATATGCTCTATTGTTTAATACATAGATATAGGTTTGGGGAAGTCAATGGCACCCCACTCCAGTACTTTTGCCTGGAAAATCCCATGGACACAGGAGCCTGGTGTGCTACAGTCCATAGGGTGGCTAAGAGTCGGACACGACTGAGCGACTTCACTTTCATGCATTGGAGAAGGAAATGGCAACCCACTCCAGTGTTCCTGCCTGGAGAATCCCAGGGACGGGGGAGCCTGGTGGGCTGCTGTCTATAGGGTTGCACGGAGTCGGACACGACTGAAGCAACTTAGCAGTAGCAGCATTCATAGGTTTCCCAGGTGGCTTAAGTGGTAAAGAATTGCCTGTCAGTGCAGGAGATGCAGGAGACACGGGTTCAATCCCTGGGGCGGGAAGATCCCCTGGAGGAGGAAATGACAACCCTCTCTAGTATTCTTGCCTGGAGAATCCCACGGACAGAGGAGCTTCGTGGACTAAAGTCCATGGGGTTGCAAAGAGTTGGACACAACTGAGCACACACGTGTTTTACAATATATTGTGAAGTTATATAATTACATATTAGTAAAATGATATTGTATATATCATACAAAATAATATACACAAATTATACAACATTTTATACAAATAATATAAATACTTCCCCTCTCTCCTGGATATCTGATGGGTGAACATTTAACAGCACACTGCTGGCTTGAATAATTAAAACTCAAAAACCAAAGTGCCTCAGTTTGGGTTTTAGAAGCAGATCCTTAGACAAAAATTTCAGAGGCAAGAAGAATTTGGGGTGATGTCTCATGAAACACTGTTAGGAAGTGGGAAGTGAGACAGGGAGGGGATGGAAGCTAATAAGGAGTGTGTTATCAAGCTTGTGAACACTGAAGACAACAGGAGCTTAATCCCACCAGGGAACTCCCACTGAATACCTCCTTCTTCCCAAAGGACGAGGGAGCTCAGGTATTTAATACCCCATTCCATTGGCTTCCCTTGTGGCTCAGCTGGTAAAGAATCTGCTTGCAATGCGGGAGACCTGGGTTCGATTCCTGATTTGGGAAGATTCCCTGGAGAAGGAAAGGCTACTCATTCCAGTATTCTGGCCTGGAGAATTCCATGGACTATATAGTCCATGGGGTCACAAAGAGTCGGACACGACTGAGCCACTCACTTTCTAACAGTCTCAGGTTGAGGGTGCACTCAGGCAGGGGGAATTTGTTAATCCCCTAGCACTTTGGCCTGCTCTGTGGGCTGGCAGAATGGGCTCTTGTGCCCAGAGAAGGCCCTCAGGCAAAAGCCTCTGATGCTCAGAATGCCACTATGCTGACACTTTGATCTTGGACCTCCCAGCCTTCAGAAGGTGAAGGTGAAGGTGAAGTCGCTCAGTTGTGTCCGACTCTTTGCGACCCCATGGACTGTAATCTACTAGGCTTCTCCATCCATGGGATTCTCCAGGCAAGAATACTGGAGTGGATTGCCATTTCCTTCTCCAGGGAGTGAGAAATAAATTTCTGCTGTTTGTAAGCTACTTAGTCTGTGGAATTTTGTCGTAGCAACTGAAATGGACTAAGATACATACCTATTTGTTTTCTTGAGCCTTTTTGCTGGAATAGCTCACAATTTTAAAGGTCTTTAAGCCACTATGGTGGTGGTGGTGGTGGTGGTTTAGTCGTTAAGTCGTGTCTGACTCTTGTGACCTCATGGAGTGTATCCTGCCAGGCTCCTCTGTCCATGGGATTCTCCAGGCAAGAATACTGGAGTGGGTTGCCATTCCCTTCTCTACTAAATGGGGCTTAATGGCATCAACCTCACTGGGTCATAAACCACATATAGGTACATATATTTGACTTTTGCAGGATGATAATAAAGAAAGATTTCTTTTGGGAATTCCCTGGTGTCCAGGGGTGGACTCCGTGCCTCAAAAGCAGGGAGTATGGTTTGATCCTTGGTCAGGGAACTAGGATCCCACATGCCGAGTGGTGTGGCCAAAAAATAAAAAAAATAAAAAATAAAAAAAAAGAGAAAGATTTCTTTTTGGGAGGTAAAATATGAAAAGATTTAACCATCAAAAAGAAATCTCCGGTGTTGACAAATCTGGCCATTGAATGCCTAGGAGAAGCGGCTGGGGCTTGGTGGCAGCAGGAGGTAGGCTGTGATGCCGCCAAGGTTTGGCTTTATGGGGCATCTTGGCCCCTTTGGGACACCTGCACGTTCATCGGCAGCTGGGAGGGACTCAGTGCCTGGGGACTGAGGCCTAGGGGCACTTCCTTGCCTTCCCTCCTCACAGTCTGTAACAAGGACCCAGCAATGCCTTCCCCACGGGGGTTAGGATTAAGCGAGAACGTTGGCGGTGGTGCCTAGCACAGGGCTCAGTAGATGAAAGCTCTTCGTGCCTTCCAGGTTCCGTGAAGACAGATTCTTCTTAGACCTCAGAAGTGATTCTCTCTCTTTACCGTCAGATGTGCCTCCTGCTTAGCGAGACTTCCATATTCCATCATGTTTCCCTTTTTGTCTCGTCTGCTGGGAAACCTAGCACTAGAGGTTAGGTACAGCAGCCTCTTGCCTTCAGTTACCACCACTTCCCTTTTGCAGTAGACGCAAACTGGTGCCTGCTTAGATCGTAAAGTTGGGACCAAACCTGTGTCCCTTAATTCTTCTGATCCTAGATCTTTACTCCTTGAGGGGTGAGGCAGTGGGGCAAATAGGCCTACTGGGTTGGTCATGTAGGATTCTGGCTACTGGTCACATCAGGCCATGCAGATGGCCTTCCCTTGTCTTTTTTTGCTCCCAAATTTGAGTTGATCCTCTCTAGCCAAGAGGCTGAAGGATGAATTTAGTAGTGGTTCCAGCCTTCAGCAGTGGTTCCAGCCTTGTGTGTGTATGAGTGTGTGTGTGTGTCAGAAAGAGAGAGAATGAGGAATCAATGAATTGTCTCTTTTGAAACTAATTCAAATTGATTTTCTGTCTTTTGCAATCAAAACACATTCATCAATATACTGTATTATCTGATTCTTGGTTTACTTTTCTTTGATGAACATTTTAAGCTTTATTATACATGACTATTTTTTTTAAAGAGGTAAGTTTTCTGTTATAGGCTTTTTCTTTTTTAAATTAAACTATAGTTGATTTATAATATTTAGATATACAGCAGAGTAGATGCAGTTATACATGTATGTATATGTATATATATATATATATTTCAGATTCATTTCTGTTATAAGTTATTCCAAGATACTGAATACAGTTCCCTGTGCTATAGTAAATCCTTATTGCTTATTTATTTTATATATAGTAGTGTGTATGTTACGTTAATACCATACTCCTAATTTATCCTTCCACCTCCCCTTTCCCTTTGGTAGTGAAAAGAAAGTGTTAGTCGCTCAGTCTAACAGAGTCTCAGAGTGACTCTTTGTGACCCCATGGACTGTAGCCTGCAGGCTCCTCTGTCCATGGAATTCTGCAGGCAAGAATACTGGAGTGGGTAGTCATTCCCTTCTCCAGGGGGTCTTCCCAACCCAGGGATCGGACTCAGGTCTCCCGCATTGCAGGCAGATTCTTTACTGCTGGAGCCACCAGGGAAGCCCTTCTTTGGTAACTGGAAGTTTGTTTTCTATGTCTGGGAATATGTTTCTGTTTTGTAAATAAGTTCATTTGTTTCATATTTTAGATTCCACATGTAAGAGACATATGATATTTGTCTTTCTCTGCCTGATTTATTTCACTTAATATGTGAAATATTAAGTGAAATAAATAATATGTGAAGTGAAATAAATAATAATATGTGAAGTCCCAGCCATTTTGCTGCAAATAGCATTACTTCATTCTTTTTTATGGCTGAGTAGTATTCATTGCATACATATACACCGCATCTTTTTAACCCATTCCTCTGTTGATGGACTCTCAGGTTGCTTCCGTGTCTTGTCTATTGTAAATGATGCTGCTGTGAACATTGGGGTGCACGTTTCTTTTCAAATTACTGTTTTTGTCTTTCTGGATACATGCCCAGGAGTAGGATTGCTGGATTATGTGCAGCATAATTATGCATTATTGGAGAAGACTCTTGAGAATCCCTTGGACTGCAAAGAGATCCAACCAGTCCATTCTGAAGGAGATCAGTCCTGGGTGTTCTTTGGAAGGAATGATGCTAAAGCTGAAACTCCAGTACTTTGGCCACCTCATGCGAAGAGTTGACTCATTGGAAAAGACTCTGATGCTGGGAGGGATTGGGGGCAGGAGGAGAATGGGATGACAGAGGATGAGATGGCAGGATGGCATCACTGACTCGATGGATGTGAGTCTGAGTGAACTCTGGGAGTTGGTAATGGACAGGGAGGCCTGGCATGCTGCGATTCATGGGGTCATGAAGAGTTGGACACGACTGAGTGACTGAACTGAACTGAAACTATTTTTAGTTTTTAAAGGAACTTCCATACTATTTTCTATAATGGCTGCATTAATTTACATTCCCATTAACAGTGTAGGAGGGTTCCCTTTTCTCCACACCCTCTCCAGTATTTACTATTTGTAGACTTAAAAAAAATTATTTATTTTTTATTGAGGGATAATTGCTTTACAGAATTTTGCTGTTTTCTATCAAATCTCAACATAAATCAACCATGGGTATACATATATTCCCTCCCCTTTGAACCTCCCTCCCCATCCCACCCCTCTAGGTTGATCCAGAGCCCCTGTTTGGAGTTTCCATACAGCAAATAGATATACAGCAGAGTAGATGCAGTTATACATGTATGTATATGTACATACAGCAAATTCCCGTTAGCTATCTATTTTACATATGGTAATGTAAGTTTCCATGTTACTCTTTCCATGCATCTCACCCTCTCCTCCCCTCGCTCCATGTCCCTATGTCTGTTCTCTATGTCAGTTTCTCTATTGTTGCCCTGTAAATAAATTCTTAAATACCATTTTCTAGATTCCATATATATGCATTGCTGCTGCTGCTGCTGCTGCTAAGTCGCTTCAGTCGTGTCCGACTCTGTGCGACCCCATAGACGGCAGCCCATGAGGCTCCCCCATCCCTGGGATTCTCCAGGCAAGAACGCTGGAGTGGGTTGCCATTTCCTTCTCCAATGCATGAAAGTGAAAAGTGAAAGTGAAGTCGCTCAGTCGTGTCCGACTTTTAGCGACCCCGTGGACTGCGGCCCACCAGGCTCCTCCGTCCACGGGATTTTCCAGGCAAGAGTGCTGGAGTGGGGTGCCATTGCCTTCTCCGATATATATGCATTAGAATATGGTATTTATCTTTCTCTTTCTGACTCACTTCACTCTGTATAATAGGTTCTAGGTTCATCCACCTCATTAGAACTGACTCAAATGCATTCCTTTTTCATTTGTAGACTTTTTAATGATGGCCATTCTGACTGGTGTGAGTTGATAGATACCTCAATGTAGTTTTGATTTGCATTTCTCTAAAAATTAGTGACATTGAGCATCTTTCATATGCTTATTGGCCATCTGTATGTCCTTTTTGGAGAAATTTCTATTTAGATCTTCTGCCCATGTTTTGATTTTTCTTTCTTTTTTTTTTTTTTTTAATATTGTGCTGTATGACCTGTCTGTATATTTTGGAAATGAACCCCATGTCAGTTGCATTATTGGGAAATGTTTTCTCCCAGCCCGTGGGCTATCTGTCTGTTTTGTTTATGATTTCCTTTATATTTTGCTTTGGTTTCTGCCTCAATGGACACGAATTTGAGCAAACCCCTGAAGATAGTGAAGGACAGAGACGCCTGGTGTGCTGCAGTTCTTGGGGTTGCAAAGAGTTGAATATGATTTAGTGCCTAAGCAACAACAACAACAAATGGTTTCCTTTGCTGTGCTATACATGTGTCTTTTCTCATAGGTTGCCCATTCCCTCTTTTGGAAGTGAGTGACATAGAAATAAGTGTGTGTGTGCCCGTGCAGCCTGATAGATATTGCCCTCATTGCACCGACAGCTGGGATTGGGAGGAGATCCAGATGCTGGTGATGCCAGGTGACCGGTGGGACTTCCTTGGTCTTGGGGCCTCACTGGAACCCCTGGGCTGTTGCTTCCCTGCTCCCCTCACTCCTGGACTGGGGCAGGGGGTGTCACGGGGAGGCGGGAGATGCTGTTGGGCTGCCAACGTCAGAACGTGGGCCTTGCCTTCTCCCCTCACGCCCAAGCCATCCTGCTGACTCTTCCTCAGCAGGGTGTCTGGGTCTGCTGGTTCCTAGAGACTCCGCCCTGGCCAGGCCCTCATAGACTCACCAGCTCATCACCCCTGCCTGCTGGCCTCAGCATCTCTCCTGAGGCCTCTCTCTTTCTGTCACTCCGATGCCTAGCTCTATCCTGGACTCCTCTTTGTTCTTTGCTCCGCCTTTGCCTGAATTTTGATACCCGTTTTCCATCTGTGCTCACCTCCTGCCCACCACTGATTAACCTCTGTGGGCTGTGTTCATTCACTCAGTCGTGTCTGACTCTTTGTGACCCCATGGACTGTAGCCCTTCAGGCTCCTCTGTCCATGGGACTTTTCAAGCAAGAATACTGGAGCTGGTTGCCATTTCCTACTCCAGGGGAATTTTCCCAATCCAGGGATCAAACCCGAGTCTCTTGCATCTCCTGCATTGGCAGGCGGATTCTGTGCCATTGAGCCACCTGGGAACCCCTCGGTCAACCTCTAGGGCTTAATTTAAGGGAAGTTTTTAAGCTAAAAAACATGTTCACTGTGCCAAATGCCATGCTGGCTACTCGCCTGAATTGTCAGCTCCTCTCAATAAGTGTGCAAGGGAGGCTATTAAACCCATTTGATAGGAAGCAGGCTCAGAGGGCTGCAGTAACTTGACCAAGGTCATATGGCTGGTCAGTGGGGGATCCTAGGCTGGAACCCCAGGTCTGACTAAGCTGGGAGGCCCTGCTCCCTCCCTGGCCTCTTGGTGTCTCAGCCTAGGTGTGGGTGGCATGGCATTGAATCTGGTCTCCCACTTCTGACTGATGGAAACTGCTTCTTCCTTCCACCCTCCAGGCCGGAACTGCCCAGGACCCCTTCCCTTCTTGCCCTTTTCCTTACCCTCTCCCAACCTGTTGCTCAAGGCTCCTGACACAGCTATTGTGATTCCCAGGTGCTGACTTTGCTGGCGCTGGAGTTCCCACAGCCACGCCCCTGCCTGGGAATGCCGTCTCCCACTCCACCCATTCAGGGATCTTCCTTCTTTCAAACCTGAGTCAAACCTTTCCAAGAAGGTTTCCATGTGCTACCCACCCCCCCTGGTGGCTCCTCAGCTTTGGGCTCCCCTCAGCCTAGGAAGCAGAGTAAGCCCTAAGCTCCAGCAGAGCTAGATCCTCCATCAGATTGAGTGTCCCCGAGGGCAATGGCTGTGTCTCCCCTGGCAGACTAATTAATAGTAAATTAACACGCTGAACACTGCAATGGGAGAGAGACAATTTATGGCCCCCTAAGGCACTGTAGCATCTATTCATTGTCAAGGTACAGCTAAGTTAAGAATTCCTCTAGGATGCTTACCCATCCTGAGATGGGTGGGATGACTTCCCTTTCTTTGTGTTCCATCAATCCTTCATCCCCGTGACCTACCCACTCACCATTTCATCCACCTGACTCTATTTACCCATCCATTATTTTCCGTATATCCATCTACCCACTCACCTGCCAATCCATCCATCCGTCTATCTATTCTTCCTTCCACATTTCCTACCATCTTCCCTTTCCTCTCTTCCTTCCTTCCTTCCTTGTTCTCCTCTCTCTTTTACCTCCCTTTCACTGAACATTTGCTTTATGGTCCGCAGTTTATAGAAATCATATCTTAAGTTTGCCTGTCGGATTGAGGCTTGGCCTTAAAAAAGCATGAGGGCTTTGGGCAGAAAGAAGACAGAAGCAGAAATTCAGGCAGAGCCTGGGAGATGGGTGTGAATGTAAGGGTCTGGGAGGCAACTGGGCTGTTGGGGTGGAGCTCTGTTTGCACTGGGCATCACAGGTAATTGACTAGAGAATGTAAGCCTTGTTTTTTTTGAACAAGGAGCTAATAGAAGGTTAGTGAATCCTTCTGTTGTTATCCTTTGACCACCTAAACATTCATGTTCTTAACAACCCGAATGTGATTCTGGGGTGCAGACACATCTCTTTTCACCCTACACATTCTCATCCTGCCTAGCTCAGATTCCTGGGTAACAGTTGTTAAACATTTGGCACTTTCAAAGCAGGTTCTGCTGTGTGACTTTGGACCCGACCTTTCCCCTCTCTGGACTTCAGTTTCGCCATCTGTAAAGTTAAGCGAATAGATGACACCTGAGGCCCTTTCCATCTCAGAGTCTCTGGCAGGAGGGGACTTGTCTTTGAAAAGTGAAACTTACTGTCCAGGCAAGCTGGGATTGAATCTTGGCTGAGCAGCTTCCTTGCTGTGAACCCTTGAGAATTTCCTCAACCTCTGAAACTTCTGCATCTATAACGTGGGATGGTCAATCTCAGATTTATCAATTCTTGCAGCTGGCAGGCTCAGGCAGGCCTGCAGACACAGAGACACTTGAATCAGCCCATTGGTAGTGTCAGCCCAGCTTCTCCCAGGACGCTTGGCCTAGATGGGCAGGCTAGCCTGGGAAACCAGCGGGTGGCAGAGCTTTCAAGGGGAAAGGGGAGCCGGGTACTCCAGGCTCCTGATTGCCTCCTGCGCCTGCAATCCTGCCTGCCAACCTGCCTGCTTCTGACTCCTGTGCCAGCCCTGCCTTTCTGGTGACAGATGCTGAGGTCTAGATCAGTTCAGGTTTCAGCTTGTCATTCCTAGAAGTGACAGCCCTCAGCTCTAGTAGATACAACCCTTGCTGTACACAGGTTGCTGGGAATTGGTGAGGAGAGGGGGGTGGGCAAAGTGAAGGAGCTTGGGCAGGGGATGGTGTGGAGAGATGGGGAAGGAAAGGCAGGGGACCTGGACTCTGGCAGGAAGAGAGGAGAAGCCCAGCTCTGGGCAGACCCCCCAGAGGTGGGAGGCGATCTGAGAATCACAAGGAGGGCTCCAACTGGTCACTTGACTGTGAGCTTCTCTGGACCTCAGACTTCCTACCTGGGACACGAGGAGGACCCTGCCTGTCCCTTTCTTTCCCCCATGGCTGGTGTGTGTGGGGGGCCTAAGAAAAGACTCTAGAATGTCAGTAACGCCTGACGCGGCTCCCGACATCAGTGATTAGAGAAAGACTTGGTATCTCTTCCAAGGAAGAGGTATGGGAATACCTTAGGGCACAGAGGGTTTGAGGGGCCCAGGTTAGCTATGGGGCTAGACAAGAGTGGGGGAAAGAGTTTTTTCTTGGGCCTGGACAACCCTCCAAGTGTCTCCTAAAAGTCACAGTCCCTCAAGTCTGGATAAATGAGGCTCTTGAGCCAGCGGGTGTCAAAAACTCTTTCCCTCTGTTGATGGATTAAAAAACCAGTGGGTGAAAGTTTAAAAAGAAACAGGATAAATTGCATAGTCTCAAAGTATTTTCCTCCAAGTATTTATTAGTTTCAGTGAGAAAAACAATCCTACAGTGGAGAAGCCTAACAAACCCACTTTAGCCAGTGAGCAAGGTTAATGTCATCAGCCCTAAGACACATCAACACATGTCTTGGATGCCTGAGATCATGCACCGAGAAGGTCATAATGACACATCTGTGGTCTTGTCAAAATGCATAGCCTCAATCTGATCTTGAGACATTATCAGAAGAACCCAAACTGAAGGATATTTTATAAAAATAACTGACCGGTACTCTTTAAAAGCGTTACGGTCTTAAAAGACAAAGAACGACAGAAGGGGCTGTCACAGACTGCAGGACACGTGACAACTAGTGAGCGGAATCCTGGACTGGATCCTGCAACGAGAAAGGGTCATTGCTGGAGAAACTGGTGAAATGCAAGAAAAGTCCATGGTTAATTAACATTATTGGGTCAATGTTAATGTACTGGTTTTGAACATTGTATAATGTTTATGTCATCTGTTCATATTAGGGGAAGCTGGGTGAAGGGGACACACACATTCTGTAAAAATTTTGCAACTTTTAATGAAAAAGTCAAGATAATCTCAAAATAAAAAGTCATAAAAGATCTCTGTCCCAGAGGAGTTGTCCATTTGTGAAGGAGTCAGAGAAACTGGGTGATGGGAAGTGTGGATCAGAGACCTGAGAATTCTGTACTTCCCTGATGCTCACTGCCTGGCACCTTTATATGTTGTTAAAGCTGCTCCCAGAAGCCTTCCAGATTGGCCCTGCCCACATCTTATCATAACCATCTCTCCAAAAGTTTTCACCACTGTCTCTGCAACATGGATAGTTCTGGGTCTGTTACATAGGTAGTGGGTGGAATAGTGTCCCCCTGAACTTTGTGTGCACCTGGAACCTAAGAATGTGAGCTGATTTGGAAATAAGCTCTTTGCAGATGTAAGAACTGAGAGAAGATCATACTGGATTAGTGAGAGTGTTAGTTGCTCAGTCATGTCCAACTGTTTTGGGACCCCAGGGACTACAGCCTACCAGGTTCCTCTGCCCATGGAATTCTCCAGGCAAGAATACTGGAGTAGGTTACTATTTCCTTCTCCAGAGGATCTTCCCGACCCGGGGATCAAACTCGGGTCTCCTGCATTGCAGGCGGACTCTTAACCTTCTGAGCCACCAGGGAAGCCTAGGGTGGGCACTAAATCCAATGAGTGTCCTAAGATAGAAAAGGGCACACAGACACAGAGAGATGATGGCTACGTGAAGACAGGGCAGAGATTGGAGTTGCGTTCCCATAAACCAAGGAGTGCAAGAAGTGGACAGAAACTGGAAGAGGCAAGGCAGGATCCCCCTCAACACTTCCATACGGAGTGTGGCACCTCAATTTTAGACTTCCGTACTCCAGAACGGTGAGAGAAGACTGTCGGTTGTTTTTAACCACGAGGTTTGTGATAATGTGTTACTGCAGCCCCAGGAAATGAATACACATGAACTGCACTTTTCTGCTATTTATTCGTAGCTTCAGTAATTTGGGTGTGTGGCCTCTCTTCCCTCTCAGGCTGGGGGTTAAGAGCAGAGACTGTCTCTTCAATGAGACTGGGGCTCTGAGGGCTATGTCTCCTTCCTCAGGCTGGGCGGTCCCGAGGTCTCCTCCTTCCTTAGGAGCGGCCGGGTCCTCAGCACACAATGCTGGTTCTGTGGGGGGCTGCCTGGCCCTGCCCCTTTACCAGTTTGGGTTGGCATCAGTCTTCCCTCAACCGGCTGGTGCTGGGAGACTCACCAACCACAAGAGGCACCGCCCTCCTTTACTGCAACCTCCTCTTCCCCAGGGGGAGGCTGGAGGAGGGTCAGGTAATGGCCACATGCCACACAAAACCAGCCCGGGAGTCCAGAGGTGGGGGGTACTCCAGTTCCAACAGATGACTCCGCCCCCTAACCCATCACATTAACCCCTGCTGCTCCAGAAAGCTGCCTGTCTTCAAAATGTCAGGAACACCAGGCCGGGCTATTTGCACCTAGATCCCTGTCTACAGGGATCTTAGAATCTGAGCCAGGGTCTAGTCCTGGGTGGGGGAGACGGTCAGAACTGTTTCTGATGCTGGGATTCCGGGGTCCCTGGAGGTTGGGAGCGGGTTCCTGGATTGTGTGTGTGAATGTATGCATCATGGGTTCCCCACCCTCTTTGTCTTTTGGATTCCCCTTTGGCGAGGGGCAAGGAGTAGCCTCTTGTGGTTTCCACTGAATCAAGTGAGAGGGAAGAAGAGCTCTTCCTGGGTCCTGTGCCCCAGGGGTTCTGCCCGTGGTTCCTGGCGGTGGAAAGAGACGGGGTGGCGGGCACCACAGGGAAAGCGGGGGCTGGGCTCTGCACTCACTGGTGTTCGCTGGGTCCCTCCGAATGCTGCATGTGTCTCTGGAGAGCACCCCAACCCCTCCACCGCACAGCCAATGGCAAAGTCTTCTAACAAAGGCATCTCCTCCTCCAGCCCAAATCCCTGCTGCCTCTCACTGAGGAAATTGTAGGGCTGGGCCGGGGTGGGGGACCATTCTTACTTCTGCTTTGGTGGCAGTTGGGGAGGGGGCAGAGGGAGGCTCTGCTTCCATTCCAGGAGCAGTTGATCCAGGAGGAGTCCTGAAGCCTCCAGCAGGGGCTGTTGGGGCCTGTCTGGGGAGATGGGACGTGTCAGGCAGCCCCAGACACGACTGCATTCCTCCCAACATGCCTGCCGGGGTCTGTGGGGCTGAGGGGCGGTGGGAGGGCGGGGTGAGGCCTCAGGGGTGCCTTTGGAGGTTGTCTGGGAGACCTGAGATGGCTGAGGTCCCGATATACAGACATATGAGGCAGAGCTTGAAGGACCCCTGGAAATGTCCCCTGACCCTCGGGGCCTCAGTGGTTGGGGACGCTTGACTCCACTTTCTGATGCCTGCGCTCCGCCACCCACTAAAACCCCACAAGGGGCTCAGACAACAGTGCCTGGGCCAGACCCCCCCATGGGGCTGCCCCGGTGGTCTGAGTGCCCTGGTGCCCCCCATTGCTGTGCCAGGGGTGTTGCTCCATCCCCTTTGGGGCCCAGACTGGGCTACAACAACGCTACCCAGACTCTGCCCCATTTGACTTACAAAACCCTCTCACATCCATTGTCGTGTTGTCTTCCCGAGCTGACTGCAGTAGGCAGAGTGGCCACCGAGAGTCCGTGGCCAGGCTGAGCAGGTGGTATTTACGCCCACTTTACAGATGAGCAAACCGAGACTCGGGGGAGCGTCAGGGCCTAGGTCACACAGGAGTAAACAGCAGAGTCAGGACTCCACCTGACTGCAGGCTCTTTCCCGATGTCTTCTGGACGCCCACCTGCCCTTGGCCAGAGTAAGCAGCCAGTGCCATGGCATATCCACAGGCGTGCGGAGGACCTTAGGGTCGGTGCTAAGGGCTGAGGGGAGCTGCCTGGATTTCTCTTTACCTGGGGCTTTGGGGTGGAAGCCTGAGCCACTTGACTACTGGCAGGGCATGTTTCAGGAGTGTGATAGGCCCCTTGGCACAGCCCAGAAGGTCAGACCTGGGAGGGTCCCAAAGCCTCGTCTCATTTTATAGATGGTAATGCTGAGCGGCATCTCTGTGCCCCATGTGACCTTGCCATGCTATTGTTCCTCCAGCCAGGTGCCGCCTGGAGTGGTGGGCTTCCTCCACGTGGATGGCAGAGGCCCACTGAATTAATGAGAAACTAACAAGTCACCAGGTTTATGGTGCACACAGGCCCTACTCCCACCATCTTGCTGAGCCCAGCACGCGTGCTCCCAGGGTCTGAAGGGAAAGTGTAGCCTGCAGGCCCACACCTCCTCCTGTGAGTCACATCTGGCGGGACAAGAAACCCCAAACACCCTGAACAATGAGTTTCCAGTAAAATATGACAGACGTGATGAGGTGGATGAGAGGAGGGATCTGCCTGGGAGTTGGCACTGGCCTCTGGGTGATGAAAGCCAAGGGGAATGGAAAATGCCAGGCCCGCCCCTACCCAGAAGTATAAAACCAGGCATCCTTCGAACTCACCTCAGCACCTTTCTCTTCCCTGCCGACTCGCTCACTTGCTCATTCACCTCTCTCCTTGGCACCATGACCACCTGCAGCCGCCAGTACACCTCCTCCAGCTCCATCAAGAGCTCCGGGGGCATCGGTGGTGGCTCTAGCCGCATATCTTCCGTCCTGGCTGGAGGCTCCTGCCGGGCTCCCAGCGCCTATGGAGGCCTGTCTGTCTCCTCCACCCGCTACTCCTCCGGGGGTGCCTGCGGGCTGGGGAGCGGCTATGGCGGTGGTTTCAGCAGCAGCAGCAGCTTTGGCGGGGCCCTGGGCAGCGGCTTCGGTGGAGGATATGGCGGTGGCCTTGGTGCCGGCCTTGGTGCCGGCTTCGGTGGTGGCTTCGGTGGTGGCGTGGGTGGTGGTTTGGGTGGTGGCTTTGGCGTTGGTGATGGGCTCCTGGTAGGCAGTGAGAAGGTGACCATGCAGAACCTGAATGACCGCCTGGCCTCCTACCTGGACAAAGTGCGTGCCCTGGAGGAGGCCAACGCCGACCTGGAGGTGAAGATCCGTGATTGGTACCAGAGGCAGCGGCCTGCTGAGACCAAGGACTACAGCCCCTACTTCAAGACCATCGAGGACCTGAGGAACAAGGTGCGTGGGCCAGGCGGCAGGAGGTGCCGTTCTAGCCACCTTGCTCAAGAGCAATGGAGGCCTCAGAGCACTGATTGCTTTGAATTCTTAGACAGCCTAGCCTCCAGCCCCTTCTTCTGGCTCTAGATGCCCCTGACAGAGCTAGTCTATGAGAAGATGGTCTTCTTTTCCCCACCTGGCTCATACATCTCTGGACTCGAGACCCATGAGACACGGGGGTTCCTACACTTACAAGTTACAGAAGAAGTTGAAGCTTTGGGCTGTCTGCCCAAGGTCACATAGCAAATTAATGGCAGAGCCAGAGCTAGAGCCCTTGGAAGGCAGCAGCCTGTTCTCCAGCCCAGGGGAGAAGCGAGGCTGTAACGGGACCAGGCTAGACATCCAAACCGCGCATTAGCTCATTAGTCTGGGCTGTGGCAGCTGCCTCCATGAGTCTTGGCACAGGCAGCCCCTCCCCACAGCCAACAGGGCACGGGAAACCCACAGAGACAATCAGTGGTGGCCCACCTCACGTGCCCCGCACAGGAGGGGAGCTGGGGGGACTTGTGTTCCTTGCTCCCATATCACACCAGGAGTCTGCTGATCTTGGTGTCTGGCTCTAATGCTTTGAGGGGATTAGGGAAATCAGATGATGCGGAAGGGAACTCTAGCCAATCCAGAGTTCAATCTATCCCCACCAACCCTCCTCCCACCCCCATTTGCTTCTTTTGGTTTGAATCCTCTGTGCCAGCTGGATCTCAGTTTGTGGGAAAGCCCCCACTTAAGATCCTGTGCTCCGAGGGCTTGAGAAGGAGTGCGTGTGCCTACAGAGTCTTGGCAGGCCTGGCTTGTGCAGAGAGAGGAGAATTCAGGTCAGGAAGGGGGTCTGGAGAGCCAGGTCATTCTCCTCAGTGGCAGGGAACTTGAGACTCTGAGACCCATCTCAGGTTTTGCAACAAGTCAGTGGTAAAATCAGGACCAAAACTCAAGGGCTATTTATTTTAAAGCCAAGGCTCTTTCTACCCATTCTGATGACCAAGAGCCAGCAAAGTCCTGGGTCAAGGCTGGACCAATAGGGATTATCCTTTAGGCTTCCATGGCAAAGGCTTGTGGGGAGTAATGGAGATTCAAGAAGAGCATGAAGGCAAAGGCTTGATGCAGGCAGAAGTCAGGTCTGGCTAGCACTGTCCTCTCCACCAATGACCTCTACCCTTTCCATCTGCAGATCCTCACAGCCACTGTGGACAATGCTAATGTTGTGCTGCAGATTGACAATGCCCGTCTGGCTGCTGATGACTTCCGCACCAAGTGAGTTTGCAGTGGTGGTTCAGAGCACCCGGTCTTCCCTGGGTGGGGCGTTTTGGGAGCAGTGTTCCCTGAACAGAGCATGCCAGTGTCAAGATGGTGTGTGCAACCCCCTTGGGGCGCTTGTAAAAATATAAGACTCTTGGGCCCCACCCCTGGGATTCTGATTCAGTTACTTTTAATAGGCTACTTGGGTGATTTTGATCCACAGTCAGATTAGGGAGCCACTGCTTCAGGGAGAGGCACTCCCCACTTCCCAGCTTGCCCCTGAAGTGCAAGAGATAGTCATATTGGTTGGCATCTCCCCTCCATGAATTCTACAGCATAAGGAACTACTTATTCCTGTCATTGTCCCCCTCCCCAGATGTTCATATCTGAGGAATAATGAGCATTATGTCTATCCATGCCAATCAAGACTGGTTCCATAAACCACCCAGGAAGGCCAACTATGGACAGAAGGGGGAAGAGAACAGAACCACCAGTGTGACTGGGGTGGGTGTCTCATTTTTCTTGGGTGATTCCAGGTATGAGACGGAGCTGAACCTGCGCATGAGCGTGGAGGCCGACATCAATGGCCTGCGCAGGGTGCTGGATGAGCTGACCCTGGCCAGAGCCGACCTGGAGATGCAGATCGAGAGCCTCAAGGAGGAGCTGGCCTACCTCCGGAAGAACCACGAGGAGGTGAGAGCTAAATGGGAAAGCCTGCTTCTAGAGGGTTAGCTGGGAGGGAAGAGAGGCAATTCAGACGGCTGAAGACAACGCTCAGTGCAGGAACACCTCCGACTGGGGAATTCTAATCGGCCACCATAACGGATTGTTCATTGCTTGTGTAGGAAATGAACTCCCTGAGAGGCCAGGTGGGCGGAGACGTCAACGTGGAGATGGACGCCGCCCCCGGCGTGGACCTGAGCCGAATTCTGAACGAGATGCGCGACCAGTACGAGAAGATGGCGGAGAAGAACCGCAAGGATGCCGAGGACTGGTTCTTCAGCAAGGTGGGTGGCATTTGGAGTGGAAAGGACCCAGGAACCCCTTTTCACTGGAACTTCCCGTGCAAACAGTGCTTTCCTTTCTGCAGACAGAGGAACTGAACCGCGAGGTGGCTACCAACAGCGAGCTGGTGCAGAGCGGCAAGAGCGAGATCTCAGAGCTCCGGCGCACCATGCAAAACCTGGAGATCGAGCTGCAGTCCCAGCTCAGCATGGTAGGGGCGTGGCCGGGCTTGGGGGTATGCGCGCAGGGTCTCGCTGGGAGGGAATGACCACCCTCCCTGATTCCTGATCTTCTTTCCTTCCCTCACAGAAAGCATCTCTGGAGAACAGCCTGGAAGAGACCAAAGGCCGCTACTGCATGCAGCTGGCTCAGATCCAGGAGCTGATCAGCAGCGTGGAAGAGCAGCTGGCCCAGCTGCGCTGCGAGATGGAGCAGCAGAACCAGGAGTACAAGATCCTGCTGGACGTGAAGACCCGGCTGGAGCAGGAGATCGCCACCTACCGCCGCCTGCTGGAGGGCGAGGACGCCCAGTGAGTGCCTGGACCCCCTGTCCTGCCCCCCAGTGTTCACTCACTGCTCCACCGCGGTGTCTAACGACCTTTGCCCCTTTCTGTCTTCACAGCCTCTCCTCTTCCCAGTTCTCCTCTGGCTCTCAGTCATCCAGAGATGGTAAGGCCTTCCTCCTCATCCAGTTTGAACTCAGGACCACTGCCTGTCTCCCAGCAGCTCTAGGATGTTTAGGGGCTTCTGGACGAGTTGAGCTAGGGTCCCATAGTTAGCACCATGGACAGAGCCCCACATGGTCTTCCCACCAAGCCCGGGCCATTTGGGCTAATCTGGACAGAACCATTTTGATCTGTTTTTAGGATGCTCCAGTCTGAGGACACAGACTCCCTGACCTTAGAGAGCTCTAGTCTGAAAGAAATGTGCTGATAATATCAGTGCTGGGGCAAGAGCAGTGGGTGAGGTGGTAATCAGGGGATGGGGCAGTAGGGAGACGGTTCATTAAGTGCCCTGGGCTCCTTGGCCTGTGTGTTCCTGATTTCTCTATTGCCACCCACCACTAGTAACACCCTCTCTTCTCTCTTCCCTAGTATCCTCCAGTCGCCAGGTTCGCACCAAAGTCGTGGACGTGCACGACGGCAAGGTGGTGTCCACACACGAGCAGATCGTTCGCACCAAGAACTAAGGCTTCTCTGCACTGCTCATGCCTAGAAAGCCCCCCAAGTGGACACGGATTTCCCTGGGGGATCCCTTCTCCTGTCCCCACCTCCCCCAAGCACTTGACTCGTGAGCCCTGTTTCACCCTTGCCCCTTCCAGCAATCAATAAAGCTTCATTATCTGAGTTGCACAACTCCTGTCTCTGCCTGGTCATTGTCAGGAGTGGAGGTGGGGAGAATGCGGGGGAGGCATCTCTTGGGAGCTCTCAGAGCACCTGGCTGTGCCCTCTGGGACTGGGAGAAAGAACCTGGGGGCAGATTGGGCTCAGGTCCCAGGATTGCTTTCACCTCCGCAGAAGATAATGTGTGTACCAGCTCATATGTCTCCTGGGACATTCATTCATTTACTCACCCCTCCATTTACTTATTCATTCATTCAACAGATATTATTGAGTGCCTTTTGCATGCCAGGCACTATGCTAGGTTAAGGATTCTTAACAGTTTGGTCTTTAGGGATTTGAGTGTATATTGAAAACTATAGATCTCTTCCCACCCCCAGTAAGCATACATACATTGCATATAATTTATGAGATTCACAGTTCCCCTAAAGCTCATCAGTGGAGGTCCATGAACCCAGTAAGAACTCATGTTTTACTGAGAGTTTTGTTTCCCTCCATTCCACCTGCTCTTGCCTCCAGAGCTGGGTCTTCATCCTGCCTGCCTTTAGTTGACAAACAGCAAGTAGATTAGTGTCTCCAAGGCTCAGTTTTCACATCAGTAAGTTGGGCACAATGACAGTACCTACCCCAGGACTTTGTTGTGAAAATTCACGTCAGACCTCTACCACAGTGCCTGACACATTGCCAGCTCAGAGCATGGCTGTGTGGACTTCTTCCTGTGCATGGTGATTCTTTTCCATAATGAGGGTGTTTTTAGAGGCTTTGGGAACAGATGCACTGATTTCGAACCCTGGGTCTGTTCTGAATCAGCTCCATGCTCCAAGAAGCACGGTGAACTCTGCTTCTTGGAGTTTTTATGGGAATCCAGTGACTGAATGTGCATCAAGAGGCAGGGTTGCAGGAGCCTCCTCTGAGGGGGAGTGTCTTTTCCTCTCTTTTTGGAGGGCTGGAAAAGAAGGAGGAAGGGGAGGACCTTGCCTGAGTGAGCAGTGGAGATTCCAGAGGTGGGTAGGGCTCATTGCCCCAAGGTAGGAAAAAGTCACTGTATCAATTTCAACAACTCATTCATTTGGCCGCCTGAATGAAGCTTCCAGGGGGAGTCAGGGTGGGACTTGGGTTACAGAAAAGGCAGTCTTTGAAGGCAAGAGGGCTAAAAGCCTTGGCTAGAATCAGCCATCCTGAGTTGAAGTCACAGCTCCAACACTGACTAGAATCTGGGCAAGATCCTCTTTTGCAAAATGGGGAATGAAAACCCTCACTGCGTTAAGTCCATGTGGGATTAAATGATCTCATGCAGGAACGGGTTTAGCATCGTGGTTGGCACATAGTTGGGGCTCTATAAAATGGAAGCCTAAGAGCGTGAATTATTAGGAAAAGGAATGAAGTAATGTTGGTTTCTTTGACCTTATCTTCACCTCAGGAAAGAGAGGCCATAAACTCCAGGATGTCTTTTTACCTGAGTGTTGCTCTGAAAGGGCTGATCTGGGGTGATCTCTGGGTGAGGATGGGCTATTCTGGAGGTGAGCGACAGGGTTTTGGAGGGATGAGGGAACGATTCAGGGAGGAGGAAGGTTCCAAGACTCTTCCTTGGAGACTGAGAAGAGATGGTTTTATAGCCCTGAAAGTGATACGGCCCTGGTGGGGAGGGGCTGGATGACACCCCTGGGAAGGCTGGACCATGAAGACCTGTGTTCCCAGCTGGGCAACGGGCTCAATTGGCATGGAGTCGGGGAAGTTGTCCACATAGGGAGGACAGAGAGCAAAACATATCCGCAGTCATGGGCGAGGACTGTGTGAAGATTCTTGGGACATCGCTGCCTCGGAGGTGGTGCCGGATTAGTTTCCACCCCCAAGGGTGGTCTGCTTTCAAGGAATACAGAAATGTGAGATCTCTTAGACCCGGCTGTGGTGGGGCTAACTTCTTCTCCAGAGGGGCTACATTACGCTTTGGAGGGAATCGGGAGAGATTGGGCTTGCTTGACAGAGAGCAGGCTCCGAAGTGGAAGGGGAGGAAGTCAAGCAGTGGGCTTTGAGGTGGCCCCATCCTCTGTAGCCATCCTAGAGTTCCACATGGAGCCCACTCTCCTCTCATGTGCACCCCCCAATCCCACCATATCCCACTGGGAAAAGTGGAACCAACACTTTGGATCCAGCTGCTGACCTCTGCGCTTGTCCACAGGCCCTGGCACCACAGGTCCCAGGAGAAAATCTGGGCCATTTACTCTGACAAAGGCAAGACCGCCTCCCCCACCGCCACCCTAGGTCTAGATGATGGGGAACTTGGAGAGCGACTCCATAGCGCTGTCTAGTGGAGGCAGCAGGAACTGCCCCTTAGAGTCCTCTCTGGCTCCACTTCCCCCAGAGCAATTAGGAAGGAGTGGACCTCTGTCTGTCCTCACAACACAAGGGCGGTGTGGGAAAGGCTGCAAAGCCGGCTCCTCCAACCTCCTCCTCTTTGGGGCACAGCAGCTTGCTCTAGGTCACAGGACGGAAAGTGGCCGAGCCCAGCCCTGCTCCCTCGTCAGGCTTGGGCTCTTTCCTATTCTGTTTTCTGTCTCTCAGGATGAAGTTGAGAGCCCAGCGGCACCAACATGAATTTCTTCTCGCTGACTCCAAAATTTTTTTTTATAAGTTTTTTATTTTTTTAATTGGAAAAGGTCCATTTTGAAATTCTGGGTCTGCTTTAGTGTAGGGGGCTGTTGCTGCTGCTAAGTCANGCAGGAGAAACAGAAGACACAGGTTCAATCCCTGAGCCTGGAAGATTTCCTAGAGGAGGAAACGGCAACCCACTCCACTATTCTTGCCCGGAAAATCTCATGGACTGAGAAGCCTGGAAGGCTACAGTCCGCGGAGTCACAAAGAGTCAGACCTGACTGAATACACATACTCACATGCACTCTCAAGCATCCAACTTTACAGTACATTATTGCTGCTGCTGCTAAGTCGCTTCAGTCGTGTCCAACTCTGTGCAACCGCATTGATGGAAGCCCACCAGGCTCCCCCGTCTCTGGGATTCTCAAGCAAGAACACTGGAGTGGGTTGCCATCTCCTCCTCCAATGCATGAAAGTGAAAAGTGAGAGTGAAATCGCTCAGTCGTGTCCGACTCTTAGCAACTCCATGGACTGTAGCCCACCAGGCTCCTCTATCCATGGGATTTTCCAGGCAAGAGTACTGGAGTGGGGTGCCATTGCCTTCTCTGACAGTACATTATTACATAAATCTAACTCATTTTAATGTTTCTCTTGATGCCGCATCAATCCACTGTGACACCGTGAATAAGGCAAACAACTTTTAGCTTTCTATTTCATCATCTTCCCTATGTCTTGTTCCTCTGGCCACTTTAAAATTAAAAAGTATAAAATACTGAGGAAGTATTCTGTGATTGCAAAAATAAATTAAATCCTTTTAAAAGAGAAAACACGCTTAAACAGCTGCAAGGAAAATCATTGAAATTTCTGTGGATAACACATCCCACCTGAGAACTCTAAAGGCCCATGGAGGCACTACAAACTAAATATGTTTGTCTGATTCCACATCATTAGACAAGGAATTCTCACTTCTCTTCCAATACTCATTGCTGCAACAGCCACACAGCAGTCAGCCATTCATCTATCAACTGTATTATTCCATTGCTTAATTGGGAGAAAACACACCTGCAAAGATGATCGTGCTGTAACATAAACAAGAAATGCTTCGCAGATTGGAAGAAAATGTTGAATCAAGCAATTAGTAAATGGAAGATTAGGCAACTAGAATGGAGAAACTTTCCACTTGCTTGGTTGTACAAATGAGCATGTTCCAAGAGATTAAAATAAATCTGGGTGGGCTTAAAAAACCAGGCCATGGATTCAGAAAGCATCAATCACTAGGCCTGAAGGAAATACAGAAACTTGCCCCCAAAGGCTATAGAATTTACAAGGGTTCAATAAGTTCTCAATAACATAAGCTAACAGCAAGAAACCAGAGATGCTATAAATTAAAAGCATCTTTCTATTTGGCCACAAATGTACTGCATTGCAGATTAGTAGCTATGCTAATTATACATTACTCAGGCAAATATTAAAATCAGACCACATTCCCTAAGCAGACATCAGCTGACAGGAGGAGCAGGCTTTTAGAGGTATGCACAGAGGCAAAGGGAAATCATCTTAGAATTAATGAACACATGGATAATATAGAGTTAATTACATGAGTTTGGCTACAGGATGATGCTTGAATTCCTGCTAATTTATTGAAGTGGGCACGAACACTGTGTTTTGGGGGTTAGCCAGGAAATGAGGCAGGTGACATGAATAAATGCCAACCTCCAAAATGTGTTATTGCGAACTCTGTTTATAAACTAGAATTTGTGTGAGCCTAATTATTTGCAAATCTCAACTCTGCACTTAGTCTAACTCCTTTTCTATCCTTGACTTAGATGGAATTTGCTCACATAATAGGTAGAACCATTTTACTGAAAAATAAAGCATTTTTCTATTTCAATTTCATCTTGGATATAAAATTGAATGGAAATCTACATATTTACATATCAACCATTAGTGTAGACTGGGTTTACAGATAAGGTTTTTCCACTTCTTTTGCTTGTGAGTGATTTTTTTCAAGTCTGGTGAATAAAAAGCTATTGCATAAAGTGCTTAACTAAATCAATTTCTTTTCACCTGCATAATTTTAGAAGCTCAATTACATATTTCATCTAGTGAGGTGCCCACAGTAGTCTCTGCCTCTTTAGAAGGTAGATTGTGTCGATAACTGGCCATTATAGTGAAAATTCTTCATGTTATGCCTAAAGCTTTCTATGTACTCCAACTCTCCCCAGTTCTTATGAGAAAATAATTTGCAAGATAAATGTAATGTATATTTATAAAATCTCCCCTATTTTCCAAAACCTCACCCAAAATGAATGACATTTAAGTCTTACAACTTTGGGAGACATAATTTATGTATATATGAGGAGGGTTGCATAGTATAGAAGATTACAGGCATCACAAGTTAATGTTTGTGATGCCTAAAAGCCCCTGCCCACTTGAAAGTCTATTAACACATGAAAAATTAGCCTGAATTTCATACTATTCAAAGTATTAAAGGTGGGAGGGGAAAATGTATAAAGCATGGGAGGGAAACAAGACACTGAGCTTGGCACGTGCACCTAGACTGGAACGTCTTCATTTCACAACAAATTTGCTTTTCTCTACCATTTGTAATACCAAGAGTTAATGCAGAAGTTTATACATTAGAGTGGTATTAGTAAAGCTGCTCTTTTGGGAAAGGAGCTTGGACACCCAAGGCATCAATGGCAATAATCTTCTGATATTAGAAAAACAAGTTGCGAACAGCCCCCAGTGTCTGATCACTACACTGCAGCCTCTTTTATATACAGGACTACAAGGAAGCCCCTTCCCCATTCTAGATGTGAAGATACTTCCTGGCACTGGATAAGAAGAATGTGAAGGGATTTAGGAGAATTAGACACCATACCCAGGGAAACCAATGCAACTTAAGAACAAAACAAAAGCTTAGTTCTCATGGAAGAATTAGGCATGGTTTAAAGTGTGTATAGCTGCAAAATGTGTGCATTTGAAATTGCTTGAGTGAACCTTCTACTTTGGAAATAATTAACCTCTCATTGGCCCTTCTATGAAATTCTTATGTATAGGACTAAAAATGTTCTAAATAATGTCTTGATAATTCTGGAGATGTCAGGTATTATCCAAGCCATAATTAATTCCCTCTTAGACATCTATACAACTACAGTTGTAATAGTAGAAACATGATCAGAATTAGTAGCCTCTAAAAGTTCTGAAATAAGTTACTAGCAATCAGTCATACAAATGTCAGGCAAATGTTTGCTCACTGATTCCTTTCTGCAATATCAAACATACATAGGAAATACTATTTAAATGAGCTTTACAGATATTTGGATGTTATTTAAGGATAATCTGTCTAGACACAGTATTGTAAGCAATTATCTTCCAACTAAAAATAAAAAATAATAATCTGTTTAAATTCTATGTCATATGGGAGTATAGTTGATTAACAATTTGTGTTAGTTTCAGGTGTATAGCAGACTGATTCAATTAGACATACACATGTATCTGTTCTTTTTCAAGTCCTTTTCCCATTTAAGTTATCACAAAATACTGAGCAGAGTTTCCTGAGCCATATAGTAGGTTCTTATAGGTTATTTTAAATATGATATTGTGTATATGTCAATCTCAAACCCCCAATTTATCCCTTCCTCTCAATCTTTCCCCTTTGGTAAACATAAATTTGTTTTCTAAGTCTGTGAGTCTGTTAAAAAAAGAATCCATTAAAAATTACTATTTATGAATTTTTAAAATAAAATTCCCTTCCAAAATACAATGGGCTTAAACCAACCTGACCGGTAACGTGTTTGGTGTTCTGTCCACTCAGTCATCACCAGCATGGATTTCAATCACTGCACCACATTTTGATTTTCTGTCTCCTTAGACCCATTCTAACCTCAAGAGGAGCTCAGAGGGTAAAGAATCTGTCTGTAATGCAGGAGACCGGGGTTCAGTTCCTGAGTTGGGAAGACTCCCTAGAGAAAGGACAGATAGGAGAAGAGGGTGGCAGAGAATGAGATGGTTAGGTGGCATTACTGACTCAATGCACATGAATCTGAGTAAACTCCAGAAGATAGTGAAGGACAGGGAAGCCTGGTATGGGGCAGTCCATGGGTCCCAAAGCGTTGGACATGACTTAGCAACTGAACAACAAATCAATCTGTTCTAAGTTGAGTTCCTCCTTTGCTAAATGGCAGGGTGCTGTTCTAATGCAGCAGCTAATGCTTACTGCCCCTCCTTAACTCTTGGATATAATTTATTGGCAAATCTGTTGTCCCTCAACAACCACCTTCTACACTTGCCTCTTCTAACTTCCTGTCCCTTAAAACTCAGACAGAAGCTAAATTTTTAAGGGAAAAAAAGCATATCCATTTGGAAAGAATAATTTTTGACTCATTGCTAAACTGAAAGGTTTAAAATTAGAACCTGTATATTAGAACCTGTATATATACTCTTCTGCAGAGTAACATGCATAGCTTCTATAACAACTATTTTCTTGACAGTTTAGCAGATTTACTACTGTTTTTGCGTACTTTATATTCTTGTATGGTCTACCAATGGCAGAATGAATAGATGTTCAAGTATCTGATTAATGGAGAGGAGAAATTTTTGTGGCTTAGAGGGTAGATGGGGCTATAATCCTAACACCCAATGACTATTCATTAATATTAGATATGCATACAGGCATATCTAATTTTGATATTGATTTTATTGTTCTTTGTTTTATTGTGTTTTGCAGAAATTGCTTTTATTATAAATTAAAGGTTTATGGCAACCTTGTGTCAAACAAGTATATCAACACCACTACAGTAAGAACTACACTAGGATGAGAAGATGACATCAGAAGTAGAGAGCTTGCCCAAGATCCTGATCTGAATTTTATGATCACACAGAGACATTATTTTGCCAACAAAGGTTCGTCTACTCAAGGCTATGATTTTTCTAGTGGTCATGTATGGGTGTGAAAGTTGGACTCTGAAGAAAGCTGAGTGCCGAAGAATTGATGCTTTAGAACTGTGGTGTTAGAGGAAGACTCTTGAGAGGCCCTTGGACTACAAGGAGATCCAACCAATCCATTCTGAAAGAGATCAGCCCTGGGATTTCTTTGGAGGGAATGATGCTGAAGCTGAAACTCCAATACTTTGGCCACCTAATGCATGAAAGTGAAAAGTGAAAGGGAAGTCGCTCAGTCATGTCTGACTCTTCGCGACCCCATGAACCGCAGCCTACCAGGCTCCTCCATCCATGGGATTTTCCAGGCAAGAGTACTGGAGTGGGGTGCCATCGCCTTCTCTGATTTGTTTCCATGAATGCATATAAATGTGTATGTGTTTGTAAAATACATATGCACTCACACACAGAGCAATTATAAGAGACTTCATAAGAGAGGTAAAGGTTAAATGTACATGCTCAGACTACCCAATCAGTCCACTCTTTTCTACATTTCAGAATTTTTACCTAAGTGTGCCAGGATACGTTTGAACAATCAGAATGTTTGATTATGCAATAAAACAAAGATATTTCTATTTCATTTTTAAAAAGTATACTCATGTCACATAAACTCTGTCCTTTATAGAATATTTCCAGAAAACAACTGAATCTTTGAAAAGCCTGGATGTTCTATCTCTACCTCTGTAGCAAGAAGTTTGTGACTTTGACAACCTGTTCTTATTCAACTCCAGTATCTTTTCATCTTTTTGTATTATTCTACTATTATCAGAGTGAAAAACAAAAATATAGGCCATGGAATCTGATTTCTATAAGTTCTATGAAATACAGTCATATATCCCATTGCCTATGTCTTAGAATCCTTTAAAGAGGTATACCATATTCCTTGTTAGTTACAAGGTTGAAAACACCTCATCTATTTGTTCCTGTGATCAATACTTGCTGCTGCTGCTAAGTCACTTCAGTCATGTCTGACCCTGTGCGACCCCAGAGACAGCAGCCCACCAGGCTCCTCTGTCCCTGGGATTCTCCAGGCAAGAATACTGGAGTGGGTTGCCATTTCCTTCTTCCCAATACTTGCTGAGCACCTACTATATAAAAATTGTAGGTATTGTAATATTTGTGGTGAGAAGCAACAGATAAAAGTTTCTATGCTACAAAATTACATTCTAGTAAAATGTATCACAATACAAGCAATTTTTTTCTTTTAATTCACAACAGAGATAATAGCAAAAGCCCAAAATTAAAAAAAGCAAGTCTCCAATTAAGACATAGGCAATGAATCCACAATTACAATATTCCTGGAAATAATGTAGAATAATACTATAAATGTTTTATATTGATATTTGAAAATCTGTTCAAAATTAAGAAATTAGAAAAGGGTTAAACATTTTTCTTATATATTAAGCATTTAATATAGCTTTTATGTGTAAATTTATGGCAGTTCTTCTTTTCTTTCAAATTCACAGCTCAGTAAAATGGCAATTCAAAAATGTGTAATTTTAAGATATGCCAATCATTCTAAAATAAGATTCTAGTTCAGAAAAAGGGCTTTTTAAGATGAAGGCTGGGTCAACATTCTGCCAGAATTTCTAGCTGAAAAATGAAAATGTCAATCAACCATCATATGCTTCCAAATACCTGGGTGCTTGACACTATACAGACAAAGCTTATGTGTGAGGAGCTGAACTTTTATATTTATATTTTTTCACCAGTATATCTCAAAGCAATGTCATCAGAGAACTCTCAGCTCAGATTATTTCCATCAAGATTATTTAAAAAAAGAAGAAGAAGAGGGCAGGGGGTAGTTTAAAACATCTTACCAAGAGGTCCCAGGCTATGACAACAAATCTTTGGGCAGTTATAGAATAATTACTTCTCAACACTTCATCATTCTCCCTTCAAAATCCAAGGGAAAAACAGAAAAAAAAAAATTAGAAAAAGTCATGTTTATTTTGGAACCTTGATTGTCAAACTATTTTACTCTCCTCAGAACATGGTACACAATGACCTGACTGCCTTCAAGTTACTCTTTCTATGCATATCAATTTAAAGTAAATTCAGGAAAAAAAAATTTCAAGGAATTTACCTTCCAACATAAAGGTGAATTATATATATTGTTTATATGTAATGTATGCTGGATGAACACAAGCTGGAATCAAGATTGCTGGGAGAAATATCAAAAACTTCAGATATGCAGATGACACTACCCTTATGCCAGAAGGCAAAGAAGAACTAAAGAACCTCTTGATGAAAGTGAAAGAGCAGAGTGAAAAAGTTGGCTTAAAACTCAACATTCAGAAAATGAAAATCGTTGCATCTGGTCCCATGACTTCATGGCAAATAGATGGGGAAACAGTAGAAACAATGAGAGACTTTATTTTTGGGGGCTCCAAAATCACTGCAGATGGTGAGTGCAGCCATGAAATTAAAAGACAATTGCTATTGGAAGAAAAGCTATGACCAATCTAGACAGCATATTAAAAAGCAGAGACATTACTTTGCCAACAAAGGTCCATCTAGTCAAAGCCATGGGTTTTCCAGTAGTCATGTATGGACGTGAGAGTCGGACTATATAGAAAGCTGAGTGTGGAAGAATTGATGCTTTTGAGCTGTGGTGTTGGAGAAGACTCTTGAGAGTCTCTTGGCCTGCAAGGAGATCCAATCAGTCAATCCTAAAGGAACTCAATCTTGAATATATTTCATTGGAAGAACTGATGCTGAAGCTGAAACTCCAATACTTTGGCCACCTGAAGCAAAGAAATGCACTGAAAAATACTCTGATATTGAGAAAGATTGAAGGCAGGAGGAGAAGGGAATGACAGGGGGTGAGATTATTGGATGGCATCACCAACTCGACAGACAAGAGTTTGAGCAAGCTCCAGTAGTTGGTGATGGTCAGTGAAACCTTGTGTGCTGTAGTCCATGGGGTTGCAAAGAGTTGTACTTAACTGAGTGACTGAACTGAACTGAGTGTATGTATGTATTATTTCAGTTCCGTTCAGTCACTCCACTGTGTCTGACTCTGCGACCCCATGGTCTGCAGCATGCCAGGTGTCCCTGTCCTTCACCAACTCCCAGAGCCTGCTCAAACTCATGTATATTTGTATTCTCATATCAGTTCAGTTCAGTTCAGTCACTCAGTTGTGTCCGACTCATATGCTCACAAATAATTTATGTAATAAATTTAACCATATAGATGAAATTTGGGTAGAGGTGCAGCAAGTATGAACAGGTAACCATCAGGCATACTGCAAATGACTATCTTTTTTCTTCTTGACATAGTCTTAATTTGGAGGATCTTACTGAAAATAATTCATCTTTTAACAGCTTGTTATGGGTAGTATATATGATTTCATCTAAATCCGTACATAAAGCTCAAATGCCAGAAAGAATAGTTCTGATGAATAAAACTTAGAGTTGCACTGCCATAAATAAACTGTCTCTCTTAGAGCACTTATCTTCAAATTATTTTTTAGAAAGCCCAGCCACAAGGGAAGTCCATTTATATAATATTGTCATCCAATACAGTATCCATGTCTCTAAGAGGTATTTATACACCCGCTATCTTTATTATTTTTTTTAATCTATTTATTTTTGGTTGTACTGTGTCTTCCTTGCTATGTGTGGGCTTTCTCTAGTTGATGGGAGCAGAGGTTACTCTCTTTCACAGTGCTCAGGCTTCTCATTGTGGTAGCTTCTCTTATTGCAGAGGCTCTAGATAAACAGGCTTCAGTAGTTGTAGCGTGCTGGCTCGGTAGTTTCAGATTACGGTCTCTAGGGCCCATAAGCTTTAGTAGTTGTGGTACATGGGCTCATTAGTTGTGGCTCACAGGCTCTAGAGCATGCACGCTCAATAGTTGTGGTGCACAGGTTTAGTTGCTCTGTGTCATATGGAATCTTCCTGAACTAGCAATTGAACCTGTGTACCCTGCATTGGATGGCAGATTCTTACCCACTGTACCATGAGAGTAGTCCATTCCCACTTCCTTTAAATGTACTCAATTGAGGCATGGCATGAGTTAGTCACAAAGTAAGATAGAAGATGCCCCAATCTATTGAAACTCTGCTTGGCTCCAACACACATTTAGAAGCAGAGGTCATATCCTTGGTTATTAAAAATGTTGTCATTTATTCCCTGGGGAAATTTAAACCTGACTAAAGGCATTTCATGATTGGTAAAATACCAACCTGTGGTCTACATCCTTCTTTCTCTATTCTTCACATTTCCACTGTGACTAATACGGGACTGGAAACGTTCAACACACATTGATTAACACCTTGAAAAAAATTTTTTCCTTCTTTTTCCAATTCTCTAGACATTATAGTAACAAACTGCTGTGTCAGAAGAGTTCTTGAGTTTGTTCTTTTATGAAAATTTTTAATTTTCTTTACCTTGCAATTTCTTCTGTTTATATGCCCTTGGGAGAGTTTAATAAATATTTCTTTGTTAGTCCTTGAATTAAATTGATTCTGGAGTTCTATTTAGGTGATTATATTTATTCTTTACAGTTTATCACACTGAGTTCTCTAATATAAAGTGTTTATAGGATTTCCACTCTAGCATATCCAATTTTCTGAGCCTTTTTATCACTGCATCCACTATCTGTCACAGTAGCTAGGGCGTTTGTGGTTTCCACTTGTTAGTGCTGTTTCCAAGGGTCTTTTCCAGAGTGCAAAATCCTATAAAGTGGAAGAGGGATCCACCACAAACCTTTATCCAATATATTCAATTTCATGTTTAAGCCCCTTGATCTAGAAGTCTTGGAATACATTTTCATAATTCACTCCCAATTCTTGTTTGTACATAATGGTTAGTTCTATAGGTCATTTAGTATGCAGACTTCTTCCTCCTTTCAAGGTCCAGCATTTATTTGACACCATAATGTTGTTTTAATAATGTAATGGCCAAAAAGTTGTTGGGAGCATATTAATATTAGGTTTCTAATCATCTACCAGTATAGAGGTAGCATTGGCCTTCAGATGAAAGGAAACGACATTATTACAGGTCATGGGAACTCAAGATTTTTAAATGCATCATCCCAGCTGCCCCAAAGTTTAAATTTTAGAGTTTGCTTCAATATGGATCAGTCTTTACTTGGGGTAAAGTGGAGATCCAACCAGTCCATTCTGAAGGAGATCAACCCTGGGATTTCTTTGGAAGGAATGATGCTAAAGCTGAAACTCCAGTACTTTGGCCACCTCATGCGAAGAGTTGACTCACTGGAAAAGACTTTGATGCTGGGAGGGATTGGGGGCAGGAAGAGAAAGGGACGACAGAGAATGATATGGCTGGATGGCATCACGGACTCGATGGACGTGAATCTGAGTGAACTCTGGGAGTTGGTGATGGACAGGGAGGCCTGGCGTGCTGCGATTCATGGGGTCACAAAGAGTTGGACACGACTGAGCAACTGAACTGAATTGAAAAACATACCTGCTGGGATTAAAAATTCAAGCTTTTTAGGATTGCACTGCAATTCTGATTATAACCTGGGACTGGTCTTGGGGTTTTTCTGCCTTCCCATCACAAGAGATGAAACTCTCCTTATATTCTGCCAGGATTCATTTCTGGTTTTCATATGTAACATTTAATTGCCAATTTATTGCCATCAATCCTTTATTATTAGTAGTTTTTCCTATAGTATTCATTGTTCTTATTAACATCCTTTCAGCTATATGGCCTTATAATTTGCTTTATCTGTTAATCATAAAGATCTAAAGCATTGCATCTCAGTGCATTTCCCTTTAAATCATAGACAAACTAGGACACAGAAAATTTGATAAGACAGACATAATTTTTTTATTTGAGAATTTTGTGATTGGTATAACTATGCTTGGGACTTGCCATGTGGCTCAGTGGTAAGGAATTTGTCTTCCAATGCCAGAGGCACAGGAGACTTGGGTTCAATCCCTGGGTCAGGAAGATGCCCTGGAGGAGGAATTGGCAACCCACTTCAGTATTCTTGCCTGAAAATTCCCATGAGCAGAGGAGCCTGATGGGCTGCAATATATGGGGTTGCAAAGGGTCAGACAGGACTGAGCACACAACATAGCTTTGCTTATGGGCTTCCCTGGTGACTCAGTGGTAAAGAATCTGCCTGCCAATGCAAGAGGCATGGGAGACGTGGGTTTGATCCCTGGGTTGGGAAGATGCCCTTGAGAAGGAAATGGCAACTTACTCCAGTATTCTTGCCTGGGAAATCCCATGGACATAGGAGCCTGGTGGGCTACAGTCCATGAGGTCACAAAAGAGTCAGATGTGACTTAGTAACTAAACAACATCAACAATAATGATGGTGGTGGCGGTTTAGTCTCTAAGTCATGTCTGACCCTTGAGATCCTATGGACTGGATTTTCCAGGGAAGAATACTAATAGCTATGCTTATCTCAATTCTGCAGAACCATGTTATTTATTTTATTTTATTTTTTGAGGAAGAAACCTGGAACTAAGATTTTTGTTCTTTTCTAAAATGCATTAAGCCCTCACATATCCTCAGTAGCCTGCTATCGATGTGATTAGGTAAGTGTGTATTCCCTTATATCACTGTTAAGTTTTACTTCAAAGGAAACCTTTGAAATTTTTTTCTATTTTCATACACAAAAATCTACTGAGGCCAGGTATTCACTTAGCTTAATGATTCCTACTATCATTGAATTAAATGGGATTTTTAAAATGGAGGTAATACAACAAACTGGAGACTAAACCAGTTAATTATTTGTATTATCCTAGAAAATTATTTTCAAAATTTTCTAATTATTTAAACTCATTAAATTATAAATGTGGGAAGCATTTGTCACTAGCTGTTTTCTGTCTAACTATAAGAATTGTCCCTATCCCTTGAATGATTCTACATCCTGAGATTCCTATATTTTGGTTCATGCAATGATACTATTAATTTATTCTTAGTGACAGAAAAGAAGTGGTAACTTTTCTTTTGGTTATTTTTTCAAAGCAAAAATGTAATAAGAAACAAATTAAAACCCAATGATAACTAAAAACAGAGATACTCTATTTTTTGGTTAGCTATCATTAGACAAGGATTTCCCTTGTGGCTCAGCTGGTAAAGAATCCGCTTGCAATGCATGAGACCTGGGTTCAATTCATAGGTAGGAAAGATCCCCTAGAGAGGGGGAAGGCTACCCACTCTAGTATTCTGGCCTGGAGAATTCCATGGACTGTATAATCCCTGAGGTTGCGAAGAGTCGGACATGACTGAGTGACTTTCACTTTCATCATTATACTAAATGATACCTGAACCTCAATGACATATAACAGTAAAGCATTACATATTTTTTTTTTAACTTTTACTTTATTTTACTTTACAATACCGTATTGGTTTTGCCATACATTGACATGAATCCACCATGGGTGTACATAACAGGCCTTAGGTCAATTGTGGCAGATCTGCCTCGAACTGTAGGTCTATGAACCAAGGAGAATGTTTCTATTTCACGCATCTCCTCTTCTCTAAGACTGGTGAACTTCCAGGGAAGGAGGTGGAGAGCTAGAAATGATATATATAGTATATTACCTTACTGATATTTTGAGATATAAGCTGGACACACAAATTACATTTACTTTTGAAGACACTTGAGAAAGTCAAAAGAGTAAAAGCTATTTTTATTTATTTATTAATTTAACAATATTTATTCAATGCTTTTATGTCATGTGCCAGGCATTGTGTTCAATCCCAGAAATGCAAAGTTGAGTGAAGGAGACACATTCTCTTCCTTCGGGAAGCATACATTACACTGAGTACAAGAATGCATATTCAAGCTAAAATCCTTGATTCTCATTTGGCAAACTTTTTTTTATCTGTGGGTAAATTTAAATTTGTGTAAATTTACATAAGTCAATTTTCATTCTGTCTATGAAAAAGATTTAAAAATTTTAACTCTTTTTTAAAATTCAAATTTATTATTATAAAACCCAGAATTAATCTTATCTTATATCTCACTTGCTAATTATTTTGAGCAATTCACTTACTATACCCTATTCAGTTTTCTTATATGTAATGTAAGTGTGATTGATTGGTAATCTTGATTCACCCAGCTAAAAATATTCTCTCATTCCTTTTGGTTTCCATTCATAGATTAACCTTTGAAATTTCTGCCATTACCTTCTTCTCTACTTCTTTCATCAGCATCAGATTAAAAGAAAGGCAGAGCAGCAATAATATTTCCTATTTGTTTTTGTCAATGACCTTTAAACCTCCTCTGTTTTTCACCTCCTCTGTTTATCACCAATTTATTTGTCTGTTCAAGTTTACCTATACTGAAATTCCATAATGCTCTGTTAATCTCTTCAATAAAATTTTTTCTGCTCTGTAGAGGTATAGTGAAGATGGCTGCAAATTGTTTCATGCTCCTCACATTAGGACATGAAGTTTACTTCCCTTTCTCTCACATCTAGACTGGCCTGATGACTGCCTAACCAATAGAATATAGTAGAAGGAATGATATGCCTTTTCTGGTAACTCTTTAAGAAGACTTGCAAAATCTGCTACTTCCTTTTTGGAAGGCTATGTTTTGTGATACTACCTCTCAGAACCTACCTTCCATGCCCTGAGAAACACTAACCACATGCAGAAGCCATAATGAGAGCCCCAGATAAGATCAGGGCCAACAAACCTGGCTAAGTACTCAGTTGACTGCTAGCAGGAAATGGCAGTCACATGAACGAGTTATCTCAGTTGTCCAGCTTGTCAAATATTCAGCTAACAGTAGCTTCAGTTGCTCTCTAATTTCAACTACATGAAGAATACTGTTATCTAATCCAAGCTCCTACTTTTCACCACATGACAGGCCAATAAATTGAGAGACAAGTTTTTGGAGCAAGGGAGTGACTTTATTCAGAAAGCCTGAAGACTGACAGGATACTAGACTCGTGTCTCAAAGAACCATATTGCCTAAGTTACAATTCAGGCTTCTTTTATACTAAAATAGGAGGGCGTAAAGTCAAATATTTCCTGGTTCTAGTTGGTCTTTGGAGGAAATGTGTTAATTTTTTCCTTCCTGCAGTCGTTCACAAGTGGGCCTGGTCAGGACCTTTCCTGTGAGCTAAACAAAGGTATTTTAGCTTAATGTTCCCTCCCTGGGAGGCAGAGTTCCCAGAGATGGGCCATTATGTATAGTTTAAGCCTGTAGCAACATCCCTTTAATGACTAACTTGTAATAGAATACAAGCTTCTTCCCTTTTACACTCCCAAGTCAATCTTATCAACCCCCAGAAATGAGAGAGATAATAGTAATTTGTTCATGAAAGCTCTTACATTTTGGAGGTGTTTTATTATGTAATAAGGCATAACAGAAACAAGCATATGTGCAACTACTTGTTTTCATGGGTGCCTTCTCTAGGCCCCACATTGAATTTTCTACTCATAATTTTGTATTATTTTCTCTGAGGAATTTTCTTCCAGTTGCATAAGCTTCAATCAGATCCCTGGAATCTTTGATTTCTGTAAACTTTCTTCTTGGTTCTGTTACCTCTTGAATAAAAGTGTGCACTCGAACACAGTTACTGTACTTTAGCTAGTGACCTCTAAGTTATTTATTTTTAGTTCAGGTTAGCTCTCTTTAGAGAAAATATGGCCCCATGTGATTGTGAGCGGCTTAAAAAATGTATGCATGTTATCTAGCACATGGTCTTGTTTGTAGGTTACAGTATATACTCAGGAAACATTTACTTTTCTGCTCTCAGCTCTGTCTTCAGTGTTATTCCTATTGATGATGGTCTTGCAGAGTGGCACTGATGACTGCAATTGACCCCTGCCCCATCTCTTCCCCACAGTGGGTACAGGTCACTGAGAACATAAAATCTTCACTTGGTGATAGTTCTCAGAGCTCATTAGGGGGAAGTCTTCTAAGCACCAGAATCTGATTACTGTGTACAAAACTAAATCTCTGGTGGTTGTTTTTAAAAGGTATTGCTTACAACATTTGTGTGTTTAATTAACACAATTTATATCAAGTCACACAGACACTTTTATATACTCTCACACTGTAGCATATTTACCCAAAATAGACAACCTAATTACTTAAGAAAATTGGCTGTTCAGGCAGAACTGGAGTGTTATAAGAAAAATGAACTCCAATTATAAAACACAGAAAGATGGGAAAATGCCAATTTCTTGTTATTTTTGTTTTCTTTTAAAAATGTTAATTAAGATATAGAGTTCACAACTATTTTAGAGTTTAGCACAAGTGAATGAATAGATATCTTCAATATAGATCAAAGGGGAGATTCATTTCTAGCTTATCTAGAATTCATAAATCCTGAAAAATTATTGTTGAATTTCTAGTATATGGTAACAAAGAAGGGCAACATTGGCTCTGCATCACCCGCATGTAGATGCTGGGTGTTCAGTAAAGGAGGGGAGTTTGTTGGGAAGTCAATTAAAACAAATTTAGAAGGGATGTGATAAATTTAACTATTACCACTGCTGGTCAAAATCTTGGTCTTCTTTGCCCACCGAAGTTGAATGAAAAATACAGAGACAGAGTTTGAAGGAAATGGAAAGGTGGCTTTTATTTTCAGCTGGCATAGAGAGGGGAACACAGTAGGCTCATGCCTCAAGAACTGGGTTGCACATTCATGAGGAGTCTAGGGGTTGTATTAAGGCAAGGGCTTGCAGTCAGGAGTTGGCAATGAGGAGCAAAGTTGAAAGGATCTTGATTTCTTCCTCTTGCATTGTTTCAAAGACAGTTATAAATTGGCATCAGTAACCCAGTAATTGAGTCTGGCAGTTTCACGGCTCTGCAGCCTTCTTTCTGATATGTAACTACAAGGGGAAGTGTGTTGTAAGGGTAAACACCACATAGGAGATGTATTTAGCATAGAGTCAGAAGATAAAATGTGAATTGTAGCTCTTGCAGAATTAGGGGACAGAAAAGCAAACTTAGTTACAGACGTGCAAAGGTAGGAGCAGTTAAAGTAAGAAAAACAAAAACAAACTAGAAATGTTCAGGCCTTCTCACTGTTCTCTTTATCTTCTTTGTTCTCAGGAAAGGGAAAGAGAAAACCCCATTCCTCTTTTTTCCTTTTCATACCAACATTACCACCAACAACACAAAATTAGAGTTAAATTATCAAACTGTGGAAAATTCTTAAAGTGATGGGAATACCAGACCACCTGATGTACCTCCTGAGAAAGCTGTATGCAGGTCAGGAAGCAACAGTTAGAACTGCACATGAAACAACAGACTGGTTCCAAATGTGGAAAGGAGTACATCAAGGCTGTATATTGTCACCTGCTTTTTTAACTTATATGCAGAGTACATCATGAGAAACTCTGGGCTGGATGAAGCATGACTGGAATCAAGATTGCTGGGAAAAATATCAATAACCTCAGATACACAGATGACACCACTCTTATGTCAGAAAGGGAAGAAGAAATAAAGAGCCTCTTGATGAAAGTGAAAGAGAAGAGTGAAAAAAGTTGGCTTAAAACTCAACATTCAGAAAATTAAGTTCATGGCATCCAGTCCCATCACTTCATGGCAAATAGAAGGGGAAACAATGGAAACAGTGACAGACTTTATTTTGGGGGGCTCCAAAATCACTACAGATGGTGACTGCAGCCATGACATTAAAGTACACTTAATCCTTGGAAGGAAAGTTATGACCAAACTAGACAGCATAGTAAAAACCAGAGACATTACTTTGCCAACAAAGATCCATCTAGTCAAAGCTATGGTTTTTCCAGTAGTCATGTATGCAAGTGAGAGTTGGACTATTAAGAAAGCTGAGTGCAGAAGAACTGATGCTTTTGAGCCGTGGTGTTGGAGGAGACTCGAGAGTCCCTGGACTGCTAGGAAATCCAACCAGTCATCCTAAAGGAAATCACTCCTGAATATTCATTGGGAGGACTGATGTTGAAGCTGAAACTCCAATACTTTGGCCCACTTGATGTGAGGAACTGATTCATTAGAAAAGACCATGATGCTGAGCAAGATTGAAGGTGGGAGAAGAGGACAACAGAAGATGAGATATTTGATGGCATCTCTGATTCAATGGACATGAGTTTGAGTAAGCTCCAGGAATTGGTGATGGACAGGGAGGCCTGGCATGCTGCAGTCCATGGGATTGCAAAGAGTCAGACCTGACTGAGGGACTGAATAAGAAATTATTACATTTAACTTCACTTTGCTTTTTATATTTCTAGAGGTGGTAACATAATATTTAATGTATCACTGCAGATTTTTTTTTTGAATTGAGGTATAATTTACATATAACATTATATTATTTTTAGGGATGTAACATAATTATTCAATATTTGTATCTATTGCAAAAGGACAACCAGACTAAGTCATGTTAACATCTGTCCCCATCAGTTCAGTTCAGTCGCTCAGTCATGTCCGACTCTTTGCGACCCCATGAATCGCAGCACGCCAGGCCTCCCTGTCCATCACCATCTCTCGGAG
>SJYT01061587.1:162249-173202 GCA_006410635.1 Cephalophus harveyi | reverse complement strand
AAATAAATAACAAAAAATAAATAAAAATAATGTTATCATTACACATTAAAAAGAAAACAAGAAACTGCCTTATTGTAGATACAGAGGAAGTTTTAGCAGTCTGGATAAAAGATCAAACCAGTGACATTCCCTTAAACCAAACCCTAATCCAGACCAAGGCTTTAACTCTCTCCAATTCTGTCAAGGCTAAGAGAGGTGAGGAAGCTGCAGAAGAGTCTAAAGCTAGCAAAGATTGGTTCATGCGGTTTAAGAAAAGAAGCCTTCTCTATAACCTCAAAGTGCAAGGGGAAGCATCAAGTACTGATGTAGAAGCTGCATCAAGTAACCCAGAAAATCTAGCTCTTATAAATAATGAAGGTGGTTACACCGAACAGTTTTTCAGTGTGGACAAAACAGTCTTATATTGGACGAAGATGCCCTCTAGGATTTCCATCGCTAGAGAGGACATGTCGGTACCTGGCTTCAAAGGTTCAAAGGACAGGTTGAAGTGAAGTGAAGTCGCTCAGTCGTGTCCAACTCTTTGCGACCCCATGGACTATAGCCTACTAGGCTCCTGAGTCCATGGGATTTTCCAGGCAAGAGTCCTGGAGTGGGTTGTCATTTCCTTCTCCAGAGGATCTTCCCAACCCAGGGATCGAACCTGGGTGTCCCTCATTGTAGGCAGACGCTTTACCATCTGAGCCACCAGGGAAGCCCTTGGACAGACTGACTCTCTCTTGTTAAGAGCTAATGCTCTAGTGACTTTAAATTGAGCCAATGAATGTTTATTATTCAGAGAATACTGGGGCCTTAAGAATTCTGCTCAGTCTATTCTGTTGGTGCTTAATAAATGGAACAACAAAACATGTCTATTGACAACATTGCCTACCAAATTTTTTAAGCCTGCTGTTGAGATCTACTGCTCAGGAAAAAAATAAAAGTTCCTATCAAAATATCACTGCACATTGACAATACAACTGGTCACCCAAAAGGCTGATGAGATGTAAGAGAATTCATGTTTTTTTCCATGCCTGCTAACATGACATCCATTCTGCAGCCCACAGATCAAAGAGTAATTTCAACTTTCAAGTTTTATTACTTAAGATAGAGAATTTTGTAAAGCTCTAGCTGCCATAGATAATGATTTCTCTGATGGATTTGGGCAAAGTCAATTGAAAAACTTCTAAAAGGTGTTCACCATTCTAGATACCATTAAGAATATTTGTGATATATGAGAACAGTCACCATGTCAATATGAACAGGAGTTAGGAAGTAGTTGATTTCAACCATCATGATGACTATGAGGAGTCAATACTTCAGTGGAGGAGGTAACTGCACCTGTGGGGGAAATAGCAAGTGAAGCCTGAAGAACTAACTGAATTGTTATAATCTCATGATAAAACTTTAAGGGGTAAGGAGTTGCTTCTTATGAATGAGCAAAGAAAGTGATTTCTCAAAATGGAATCTTCTCCCAGTGAAAATGCTGTGAAAATTGTTGAAATGAAAACAAAGGATTTAGAATATGACATAACTTTAGTTGATAAAACAGCAGCAGGGCTTGAGAGGACTGACTCCAACTTTGAAACGAGTTCTACTGCCGGTAAAATACTATTGAACAGCATTGTTTGCTACAAAGAAATCACTCCTAAAAGATACAATTAATGGGACAAATTTCATTGTGTCTTGCTTTAAAAAACTGTCACAGCCACCCCAACCTTCTGCAACCATCACTCCCCTGATCAGTCAGCAGCCACCAACACTGAGGTAAGACCCTTCACAGCAAAAAAATCTATGACTCACTGAAGGCTCAGATGATAGCTTTTTTTTTTTTTTTAGCAATAATGGATTTTTAATTAAGGTATGTACATTGTTTTGGTGCTCCCCAGATGGTGCTAGAGGTAAAGACTTGCCTGCCAATGCAGAAGGCATAATAAGAGACACTGGGTTTGGAAGATCCCCTGGAGAAGGGCATGGCAACTCACTCCAGTATTCTCTGTCCATGGGTTCTATCCATGGAATTCTCCATCAGGCCCTTGGGATTCTGTTCATGGGATTCTCCATGGGGTTTGGAGAATCCTATGTACAGAAGAGTCTGGTAGGCTACAGTCCATGGACTTGCAAAGAGTCAGACACAACTGAAGCTATCTAGCATGCATGCATGCACATTGTTTTATTAGACATAATATTATTGCATGCTTAATAGACTATAGTGTAAATGTAAGTTTTATATACACTGGAAAATGAAACTTATGTGACTTGCCTTGTTGTAATGGTTTGGAACCAAGTCTGCAATATGTCTGAGGTTTGCCCCAAAATATCTTCATTGATAAAGGCTATCACATAAGAACACAAAACTGAAAAGGTAAAAAATATTTACAACATTTATACTTAAATGAAAAAGAAGTACATCAGGTTGTATAGTTGGTGGCTGATACAATTCTATTATAATATATGCACATAAATATTGAACTCATTAAATAAGGAAAAAACCACTGTCATAAAAATGTCATCCTGAATATTAACTGGACATGACAAAACTGAAGGCAACATTTCTATCCTTCTCTAAAAGACACTAATTTACACATAAGTTAAAACGGAGGCCTTTTTTGTTAATGAATAGCTAAGAGAGATCAGTTGTTCCTTTATTCATTCAACTAGCATTTATTGAACATCTAATATGCTAGGTGCTTTGCTAGGCTGTGGCAGAGGAAAGATAACTGATACAAGGTATGATGTGAAGAATATTCTGAGAGATAAATTAAAGGTCTCTGATGAGTTGTTGCAGACTACATTTGTCTCATACACCAAAGGCCCTCGATGGATGATGAATAAATGAAAGAAAGGCATTCTCCTGATGTCTTTTTTTCACTACAGCTTGAACACGTATTTCTGGGGAATCCTATGAATATTTATTTGTACCTACTGATAGATTATCTTTTTTCCTTTATGCTTTCTCTCACCTCACATTCATTCATTCATTCACCATTCATTTATTCATTTTATTTTGCTGTGACTATGTAGTTAAACTTTCTGTGCTCTTCCTGTAGCCCCACTCCACCCCAAGTACACACCTAACACCAAAGATCATGCTCAACACTAAAGGAACCTTCTGTAAATTTTTTCTTGGATGGATAACTTCTCACAACTAAATAATGAATATTGCAAATGAGAGAAGGGGGCAAAGAGGGAATGTTAAACTTTCTTTCAAAGTGTCTCCTTGTAGCCTGGGAACATTTTGCACATCAGGAAAATTCTGTCTAATAAGAGTCAAGTCTTCTGTTTCTTCACTTGAAAAATTTATACTATAGGAATAACTTTAAAATGAAAGGTGAAAAAACATAGAGGGTTTCTTTCCTTAAACTTACCCCCAATTTCTCTTACTTCCTGAAAAACACTATAAACAAGCCTATAATAGAAATGAAAATCTCTTTAATAACAATCTGCTTTTCAATAAGTTTTGTAATGAATGTGTACAATTTTATGCAGCATAAATATTTTACAGATAATAAAAATAATATTAAATGTGAACTTCTCTTCATGTTAGATCACTAGAGAAATTATGAAATAAAGAATGCTTTTAAAATGAAATATTATTTTAGAAGAAATCTGATATTGACTGTGTGAAACCTTTTGTGGTGCATAATTTTTGTTCACTCTTTTATACCTGGTTTTAACCCCCCGTCCTCCGCTCAGAATTCCCAGGCTGAAACATCAAACTTTTATCCTCAGCGTAACAAGTTAAAGAAACAAAAGTTCCTGGTCCAACTGTGGTGACGTTTTTTTAAAAAGCAGTATCTTGTAAAGACACTGTAATTTTGTTATATTGTAATTGTTTATAAAAATTGATCTATATGTGACACCAAGACTTATGGAATCTTGTGAATAGACTTTCAGTATTTTAATAGATAGTTCCTAAGAAGAATGGGAGGAGCTGCATGGAACTCGGAGGACACAGAAGGACTGAGCTTATACATTTAAATAGGTCGCTTTGCTGTGATCTTTTCCTGCCTTACGGAAATACACATCTTTCTTCTCAAAAAGGTTACTAATCACACAAAAGAATAAAATATGTGCAATTGTGTCCCCTCTAGCAATGATGAAATATCACCTGTTGCCCACTTTGCTGTGATCCTGGGACAATGGCTATGGTTCACGTTCTCAAATATCCCCATGATCTAAAGCCAGAATCTGGCAAAATGTGAATTGCAAAGAAAAACTGTTCCGGTCAGCTGATAAACACACAGGCACAAGCCACCCTCTCTCCCCATTTCTAACATCAGTTTCTTTTCTCTTGAGAAATCTGAAATTTAAAATTGCATTTGGGAGGCAAATTTCGCTGAGTGCGCCTTAGGTGATTTCCACGGTCTCCCAGCAAGTCTCTGGGCTTCCATCCAACAGGGTGGTTCGGTCCCTTTAAAAGATAACTGAAAGGTCCGCAAGCTCGGGGATGAATTCCCAGCCTCAGAATTCGAGGCTCTGGGACGTGTCGGGATACCTGTCCCCGGAGCGCAGACCCAGGCGCGCCGCTGCGGGGTTCCCGGCGTCAGCGAGCGGCGCTGCAGATGTGCGGCGCCCCGGGCCCCCGCCTGGAGCCCCCCGGAACCCCAGCTCCGAATTTGCCGGGCTTCCCCGGGCTCGCCCTCTCCGGGAGCCGCGTCCTCCCTGCACCAGTGCCCGCAGGACCCTAGACACGCTCTTCCCGCTCAGCTCTGCTCACCCACGCCCCGGCCACCGGACTCGCACGGAAGCGCCGCTGAATCCTTCCCTCTCCCTCCGCGCCCCAGAGGTGCCCGCTCCCAGCTCGGACCCCTGATTTCAAGCCCGGCCCTACGGGCACCTCGGGGCGCCTCGCTCCCGGGATCGCGGCTGTTCCTGCCCCCGGCGGCGGCAGGGACTGGGGCCGCCAGAGTAAGGGACCGCTCCCGCCGAGCTCCCCGGCCCTGCTCCCCGAACCCGCTCGGGGCGCCCCCTACCTTCGGATCGGCGGGGGAGAGGAGGCACCCCGTCTCCCGGGTAGGGCCCGCCAAGGCTGTGCAGGGAGGTGGGCTCGGGGCTGCCGTGGGCGCAGCAGCGCTGTAGCTCGGGCTCCCCGGGAACTCTTCAAGGCCCAGGTTTTCTGCTTGCTCGAAAACAGAAAAATAATAAAAACCCAAAGCAAGCAGAGCGCCGGTCTTTCTCGCACCTTCCAGAGTGAGGCGGGGAGGCGTCTGGGCGGGGGTTGCCTAACCTTCCCGGGCGCGGGGTTGCGAAGGCACCCGGCGGAGCGGGGCCGGCTTCCTCCACGCGCGGCGCGGGCGGCGCGTGGGCGCCAGGCGGGGAGGCTGCCGCCGAACCCTCGCTTCCACGGGCTGCGCCTGGCAGCTACAGACGACGGGGAGGCAAAGAGTTGTCATAGGTTAAAAAGACCAGACAAACAAAACTTGTCCTCCGTGTCTGCTCAACGTGATTTCCGTCCTCAAGATGTCCAAATCTGTATCCATCCCGTAGGTTTGCCTTATTTTTGGTTATCAGTTGTCAGGAGCCTATGGTTTCTCTGTGTGAGAGGGTGTGTGTGGGTGTGTGTGTGTGAGAGAGAGAGAGAGAGAGAAATTAGGGATGAACCGGTAATAAACCCCTGTGTCCCTATCCTTTGAAGTTACAGTCCTTTCTTTTAGGCTACCAGGTCTCTGAGTCTCTAAGGCTGCTTCAGAGCCAATAATTAGGAATGTGAAGATGTAGAAATAAAGAATAGCTGTTGGACTGGGGAATTGGTAACAATTTAGAATAAATGGACCACATGGCGGAATCATTAGGTCCCTGAAAGATACAGGCAAAGGGCTGANTAGGCTACCAGGTCTCTGAGTCTCTAAGGCTGCTTCAGAGCCAATAATTAGGAATGTGAAGATGTAGAAATAAAGAATAGCTGTTGGACTGGGGAATTGGTAACAATTTAGAATAAATGGACCACATGGCGGAATCATTAGGTCCCTGAAAGATACAGGCAAAGGGCTGACACATTCCTAGGTTGTTTTTATAGGAAGCAGATCCCCACCAGATGAACATTCATGACCGTAAGAATATAGACGCTGGACTGTTTGAATCCAGAAGGTTGATGATGCTTGAAACTTAATATTGATGACAACCAGTTCAAGAATCGTGCATAAGCTGGTCACTCACCCAGCAGCACTCCCTCTCACACTGCTTTTAAAACCCTCTCCCTGAAAGCCATCTGGGATTTGATTTTGAGCTGCCTATTCTATGTGCCTGGCATCTGCAGTAAACACTGCAGGTTGCTTGACGCCAACCTAGTGTCAGTAGACTGGCTTTACTTGCAAGGGTGAGCAGAACTAAGTTTTATTCTGTAACAGGAAGAGGGTCACAAAGAGGGTCTTTGACCATAGCTAGTCTGAGAAGGAGTGTGCTTATTACACACTTTAAAACTGAAAGCTGCTCTGTGGCAGTCACAGTATCCCATGTCTAGTGATGAGTGCAATCCGGTGGGAATAGCACTCTCTAAACTGGAGAGGACTGTGTCCCTTGGGAGCAATGTTACTTGTAAATCTAATTCTGGGGGCAGTAAATATTAAATATTACCCCAGAAGTCAGAGAAAAAAATTCCTGTGCCCCTTTTCTGCCGAATTTTAGTATTTGATATTCAGGGGACCTGTACAGACTATTGTTGCAGCAGACAGAGCCATCCAAGAGCTCACGTATATAAACGTCCTATTTCATTTGTCACTATTTTAACACAACAGGCATTCTGAGAATGCCCATAGGATTTTGTGGTGGGTGAAAGGAAAGATGAAAGTGTCAAGAAGCTATGCCTGGGGAGAAAAGAAAGCTTGGTTCTTAGACTTCCTTCACTCCAGCATCTATACTGTATAGTGCCATACCTGCCATGTAAATTTCTACCCTTCTATCCCCTGTATAGTTATAATACATGCCTACTTCTGGGGCACATGGGCTTTAAAACAACTTCCAAAAGAGGCCCCTTGCGACTATTGTCTGGGAGAGGGAATGTCTCCCATCTCACTTTTGGAGTCCTTGTGGCTGGACTAATGATAAAATGGACACAAGGTAGATTTACAGGAGAAAAAGAAGTATATTTTAATTCATTTGCATGGAGAACTTGTAGAAATGAGACCTCAGAAGAGGCCAAAGCAGGAAGCTTTTACACTTTTTAGACAAACAATAAATTTGTGAGAAATTGACAGGACAAGGGAGTTTAGGCTTTGGGTGCTTAATTAGTAAGGCATCTAAATAGAGTTTGTGCTTGGAGCAGTAAATACAAGAAATAATGTGGTTTGTTTATACAGGCTCAGTCATGTCCCACTCTTTGTGACACCTGGACTGTAGCCTACCAGGCTCCTCCATCCAAGGAATTTTCCAAGCAAGAGTACTGGAGTGACTCAGGGATCGAACCCAGGTCTCCCACATTGCAGGCAGACACTTTACCATCTGAGCCACCAGGGAAGCCTTATACAGGCTTCTCTGCCCAGATTTCCTATCTCTGATGATGAAGATGTCTTTCTGCCTCCACAAGCAGGGAGAGGACCTATCACAGGAGAGATTATTTCTTGATTCCAGAGAGACAGAAGAGTCCAAGTATCTCTCTCACACTGGTCTTTTTTTCTTTTTAATAATTTTTTTGATGAGGACCATTTTTAAAGTCTATTGAATCTGCTATAATATTGCTTCTGTTTTATGTTTTGGTTTTTTGACCAGGAGTCATGCAGGATCCTAGCTCCCCAACCAGGGATCAAACCTGCAGCCCCTGCACTGGAAGGCTACGTCTTAACCACTGGACCACTAGGGAAGTCCCACATCGGTCATTTAAGTAATTTAATTAGAGGTAACAAACATGCCATCTTGGCATATTTTGAGGTGGCCCACCATGAGCTCTAACACTATCTTCCAAAAACAAATACAGCTGGTCTAAGCAATAAGCTTTTGTATGTTAAAAAGAAAATTGTATTTTGCTCTTTCCACAAATTTTTTTTTCTTTTGATGATATGAATCTTTAGGTTGGAATTAATTATTAGAGTAAAAATAAAAGGACAGCATGTCTTTGAGATGCAGATTGTGTTTAAGCCACCATTTCTGTTCTCACCACATGCACAAACATGCAAGCCTCAAAAAGAGAGTCAGAATTTCTTCTTTAAATACACACTTACCATACATCATTTGAAATCCTTTCTTTTGAAAAGAACTGTCAATTTGCAAAATTTCAACAATATGTTACATAAAGAAGAAAATATGAAGATAATTGTGCTTTTATTTTCAAATTTCCCAGGAATGATTCAAAATGAATCATTATAATTCTGTAGAGTATAATAGTGTAATTTTGTTTCTACTTGATGGAGTGTCATTCAAGCAGAGGACATATCAGAACTACCCCTGGGAATAGATATAGTAATGTCCACCTCTGTTCTATGTATTTTTCCCACTCACTATTTGCAAAATGCTCATTTGGGAAATTAAGTTGGGTTTTATGTGTGTTACAAAATTAAACTGGCCATTTCCAGTTCTCATGGTTCTTTATCAGTTATGGAAGGAAGCATATCTATAAAGGTAAAAGTTAAAATTGCTCGGGAACTCCTGAGACAAATTATTGAATAATAAACACTCCAGACAATGCCTGGGGTAACTTTTCTCTGAGGAAAGTCTGTTGTTTTTATCACAGTTATTGCTGCTTTTTAATAACAACTACCATTTGTGGAGACTAGTTACTGAAGTGCTTTGATATAATCTCAAATGATATGTGATCTCAAACATTAGTTATAGTGGGAGTAAATCAATGAAAGAAAATATTTTAGTTGTATTTTTTTCTCTGAGAATTTTTGTTATATTCACTAAGGGTAAATGTTTCTTTGTCCACTGTTTCTATCATGATAAATTTAAGTCTTTAATTCCTAAAAGGTATGGAAAGGCCCATTTCTGTGCATTAAACATATTTTTATGAGCTCACTGATGCCTGATTTTCTTGGAATCTAGTAGATTGTCATCTAATCAATATTCAGGACTTAAGGCAAGGAACTAACTTATAATTGTGAAATACATGCAATTTAACTAATGAAAGCTAGTTTTTTAAAAAAGTTACTCCAAAGTATTTGCATGCACAGAGTCGTTTTCTCAGGGAATTCAATTATAACTTTGAGGTGCTAAGAGGAAACTATAAAAATTTCATAGTCTTCTGATGAGCACTGTGCTACTTAAGTAAGCAAAACTCTTTCTTTTTGTTGCCCTAATAATTAAAGCACTAAATATAAATCAGTGACGGATGACAGTTTTTTTCTCAAAGTAATTTTCATGTTAAAAATACCTACATACTTACATGTGACAAACATTCATATAGTTATATAATCACATATCACCTATGTGTTTGTATACTCATCATTTGTCAAAATACCTGGATTGTAGCTAAGTTTTATCCCAAATTAATCATGTGGTTTTAGACATACAATTTTATCTTTTTAGTCTTTACTTTTTTTTATCAGTAAAACAAAATATTTTGACTAGCAGATCTGGAACTCCCTTTCATTGTATTAATTAGCTGTATCTACCTAGTTTTCAACTTAATGAAGTTAATCAGTCTTTTTGGTGTTGGTTAGTTTTTTTATCTTCTCTTCTCTGTTATTCAATGGAAAGTATAATTTTTAAAAGAATTACTGTTCAGAGAGAGGTATTTATGCAAGTTTCAAGAGAGAAGCTTAGTCATAGCCAATGAATGTTGTGAACCATAAGGATGTGAACCATCTGTAAAATGTGAATGCATGGCTATGTCTGCCAGCAAATCAGGTTTTACAGTCCATACATAATTGTTAAATATTATTTGTTGAGTGAATACAAATACTAAGATTAAAAAGTACAGATTCACAGTGGGAATAAAACATTTTATTGCTCTGTAAAGTATTTTCTGCTTCCTGTATTTCATTTGAATTATTAGACTTCGTGGTGTTTCTGTGTTAACTTTGATTTACCTCACACCCTTCTTGTATCTGCATAAGATGCAGTAGATTTGCAGAGATGTAGAGGCTGTCTCTTATACACATCTAGATGTGTATAAGAGACAGATCATGTACTAAAGCAACCCTCGGTGGCCATTGGATTTATTAACTGCTCATAAATATTCCATGAATACATACATCTAGTTATAACAGACTGAGTTATGGGAAGGACATGCTACAGTAGAGCTTCTTGTTATATAACCTGCAGCTGTCAATCAAGACTGTCAATGAACAACTCCCTGGATTAGGCAAATGGCCATTGCCTTTAAATCTCTGTACCCCAGCTCTTCAGGGCCATTGCCTCCCTTGGCAGGACCCACCTCTCTCTTGAGGTGTTCTTCTGTTCTTTCTTTCCTTATTGTCACTAAACTTTCTTGCAACAGGTAAGAACTTAGGTTTTTTGCATCCTTATGGAGTACCAAAGCCCATGGAGGAGGTCTCCACTATCACTTTAAACTCTGAATACCTGTGCCATTAACAAGCACACATTACAAATATATGGGTAGAAGAATAGCTTATCTGGGTCTGCAGAAAAATTTGATGGTCATAAACATTATTTGTTTCCCCTTCATATTGGGTAAGGGGGAAGAAAAAGAAGAAAGAAATATTGTTGATACAATTTCCTATTATTTTTGTACCTTCTCTACCCTGCAACTGGTAATAACTCTATAGTTATATTTAATTCATTCTTAAAAGTTGTGATGTTTCTCAGAGCAAATTATTCTATATCTAATTACATTATTTAAGACTTTTATTACAAAAAATATAAAAAATGAGAACATGGATTCCTTTAGAGACACAGTATTCTATCAAAAAATTCACAAAAAGTCATATATTCTTCCCTTTTGTAGGTTAAAACCCCTCACAAAAATGTTGATAAATATCACCTCAGTATTATTTTAAGATAAATTTCCATTTCTTCGTGAATTTTTATGGCTAAAATATTAAATCTAGTTTTAATTCTAAATATGGCTTTGCTATATTTAAG
>SJYT01061587.1:114059-162065 GCA_006410635.1 Cephalophus harveyi | reverse complement strand
ATTTAAGTGGAAATGAAAAGGAAATAGTTTATTTATTTTTGGTATGTCAGTTTATTTTTAAGTCTTTAAAAAGGATGTTTAGAGAACGGTTCAAAGCATAAGCTCAGAATCAAAGTGGATATGGTTGAATGCTCTTCAAAAAATCTATCTGTTACCATCTTCTTACTTTTATGCTCATGGATAATCCAGCTTTTAAAAGTATATTATTCAGCAAGTAGAAAAAGTTATGAGACATTTTCATTACTAGACATTATATTCATTTTCAAAGGCAGCGAGGTCCATTACTCAAGCCTACCCTGAATGGTGAAAGCAGAATTCAACATTTAGGAAAATTAAAAAGTTTAAGAAGAATCAAGAAGAGTCTATTAATCATATGTGAAAAAGGTATACATGTGTGATTCATATGTATAAAATGATAATAATCATCATAGGTACAAATGCTAAATTTTTTAATGTTTGAGATGAACAAGTGGACTTGATTTGTGATGTTCATAATTTATATAGTCCTATCCTACTTCTCATTCTTCAATCCCTCAACAAAACTATTTCAGTATCTTATGAAACACCAGATATTTTCTATACTCTAAGCTTTAAGAAGTGCAAAAAAAAAAAAAAAAAGAGTTACTGCCTTCCAGAGATTACAGTATAGCTGTAGATCTGTAGAATATATAACTGTCTGCAATACAGTGTGTTTGAAATAAACTCAAAGTGCAGTAGGAATAAAAATAGGAATATAAATACAAATTCAGCCCATGGGGGGAATCTGTAGAGATGGGAGATAGATCTAGGAGAGGGCTTTGTAGTTGAGAAGATACTTGAACTGAAGTTGAAAGAATTGGTGCAAGTTAAACCAGCAGATAGAGGGGGTGGGCAAGTAAGGAGTAGGGGAGAAGACACAGAGGTGATAAACAGCGACATTTGGAGACCTGAAGACAGTTCAGTTTAACCAAAGTTTGGGAAGTGGGTAGAGGATCACACTGAAAATGTTTGTTCAAAAGAACACTGTTCACACTTTTCTTGAAGGTTCTGGAGAGCAACTAGATGATTTTAGCTGAGCAGTTTTATCACCGAACTGCTGTGACAGCAGCTGGTGGCAGAAGGACAACTCAGTAGAGAATTAACTAGAGCTTGATGGATATAAAAGAACACATTTGAGAAATATCATGCTGTGAAATCAACAGCAATGTGTGACCAGTTGCCAACTGACCCATCACCCTTGAGGCCAGCTGAATCTAAGTGTGTATAAGAAAGGGAAATGCCGGGAATGATCCTCAGGTTCTGGCTTGAGGGGCTGAGATGATGGCACGGGTTTGGATCACGTCCACTAGCTGTGCAGCAAGTTTGCCAAGGAGACCTGGGAGAGGTCTGCACTTCACATGGAGTACAAGAGAGTCGTTGATGGCAGAGGGTATTACTATGCTTCAATGTGAATAAATATAGATTAAAAGCTCTGTTAAATGTGGGAATTTCAGAGCTGATCAAGGAAGACACAGTAGCAGGAAAAGCATGGTGCACAAGTTTTATTTGGCTATTCTTGAACAGGCTTGCATGACAGGGAAGTTTCTCTCAGCAAGACACCTCCCAGAGATAGCAGTACGGCCTACCACTTAGAAGGAGGATGGGACAAGGAAACCCCTGGAGAGAAGAAGAAAATAGAGAGTGGTTTAGAGACATTTAGAAAATGCCACTCACCAGCAAGATGGGGAGACTTGGGTCAGAAAGCTCTAAAGGGCAGCATCAGATGAGTGTGTTTTTATTGCTGCAGGATTTGTCATTCATGGTTAGCAGATGTTGAGTGCAGTTTCTCAAAGTATATAAAGTAGGTAGGCTCTAAATAGCTAAAAATATATTTATTTGGACTCTATTAAAACAGTTAGATGTGTGAGAATTTGAGATTGGTGTGGTCTGGCATTGGTGTCTTGGTCTGCTGTGAAAAAGTAAACCGTATGGGTAGCATTTTAGGCTAATACTCAGTGGCCATCATTGGCTCATTGATATAACAGGATCCTAGGTAGAGAGACACCTAAGAAGGAGATGGAGGTGCAAATCCTGGGGAAGAAGGCTGACAAACAGCAAGTAAGAAAAGAGAACCACCTGAAGTGTAGTTAGTAAAGTCAAAGGAGAATAAAAAAGTCAAAGAAAAGGACGGTCAAACGAGACAAATGCATCATAAAGAAAGTCTGAATCCTGTCCCCAGGTGTGTCCCCATTGGTGACACAGGCATAAGTCGGTTCCAGTGGGCCACCTGAGGCATAGTGAGAAGACTGGAGTGAAAGGCTTCATTCCTGGAGGAGTGGCCAAGACAAACACAGCAGCTAAAGAATCTCCGACAAGGGTGGACAAGGGCGAGGAGTTGTTTTTAAGTGTTGAGTCAAGAAAAGTGAGTTGTTGAACAAACTGGTATTTTTGGTTACGTTTTAGTTGTGTAACAAGCTTCTCAGAACTTAATGGGAAAACAACAACTCATGGGATCTGTGCTCATGGATTAAGTCAGTCAGCATCTCAGGAGAGGACAACGGCAGTAGCGTGTCTGTGACATGGTATTTGGGGCATCAACCGGGAAAATTCAGTGCATTGGTATGACTTAATGCTTGGAATCTGGATCAGCTAGGCTGGAGGACCCACTGCCAAAATGAGGGATGCAAAAAATAAATAAATAAATACCCTATGGTAAACAGCATTATTTCCTTCTTTTTATGGCTGAATAATATTGCCATCCCATCTTTTTTATCCATTCTTCTGTTAATGGACATTTAGTTTGGTTTCATGTCCTGGCTATGGTAAATAGTGCTGCAATGAATATTGGGGTGCATGTATCTTTTCAAATTGATATTTTCTCCAGATACATGCCCAGGAGTAAGATTTCAGGATCATCTGGTAACTCTATATTTACAACATGGATGGACCTAGAGATGATTATACTAAGTGAAGAAAAGCAGACAGAGAAAGACAAATCTGATGATACCACTTATATATGAATCTTAAAATTTATGCAGATGAACTTATTTACAAATCAGAAATAGACTCACAGAAATAGAAAGTAAATTCATGGTTACCAAAGGGGAAAGAGGAGGTAGGGACAAATTAGGAGTTTGAGATTAACATATACACACTACTTGATATAAAATAGATAACCAACAAGGATCTACTGTATAGAACAAGGAACTATACTCAATGTTTTGTGATAACCTATAAAGAAAAGAATCTCTCTCTGTGACTCTTTGAGACCCCATGGACTGTAGCCCACCAGGCTCCTCTGTCCATGGGATTTCCCAGGCAAGAATACTGGAATGGGTTGCCATTTCTTTCTCTAGGAGATCTTCCCAACCCAGGGATTGAATCTGTGTCTCCTACCTCTCCTGCACTGGCAGGCAGGTTCTTTACTACTAGCACCACCTGGGAAGCCCTCATAAGGAAAATAATCTATTTCTTTCTCTCTTTATGTATATACACATACATATAATTGAGGGCTTCCCTGATAGCTTAGTTGGTCAAGAATCCACCTGCAACACAAGAGACCCCGGGTTGATTCCTGGATCAGGAAGATGCACTGGAGAAGGGATAGGCGACCCACTCCAGTATTCTTGGGCTTCCCTTGGGGCTCAGCTGGTAAAGAATCTGCCTGCAATGTGGGAGACCTGGCTTTGATCCCTGGGTTGGGAAGATCCTCTGGAGAAGGGAAGGCTACCCACTTCAGTATTCTGGCCTGGAGAATTCCATGGACTGTATAGTCCATGGGAGCGCAAAGAGTTGGACACAACTCAGCGACTTTCACTTTATTTTCTCCGACATGTAACTGAATTACCTTGCTGTACACCTTAAACTAACACAACATTGTAAATCAACTCTACTTCAATTAAAAAAATACCCTAGTGGCTTTTACTCCTTTTAGAAAGAAGGGGGAGTCCACTGAGGCTGAGGATATGAGGTAGGAGGTTGGAGGAGAGGGGTGGAGAATTGAAATAGTTTCTAAGAGGAGAGGAATTGGGAGTCCCCAAGCCTGAGAATTTCTGAGTAGCATTTAAGGCTCAACTGAGATTTTGGACTTCTTGTTGCAATACTCTGCACAGTTGAGTTGTTTCCAGCAATATACAATACTAGTGGAGAGTGTTGGCTATACAGTTTCCTAGGGTAAGAAGGGTTGGGTTATACCACAGACCCTACTTGGATATAAACCTCATTCTAGATTTATTGATATGTGTACCTGAGGAAAGAAAAGCTCTAGCTAAACCTTAAAGAAAGGGGTGAATAAGGAATAGGTACCCTACCAAAGTGATACCCGGGAACATTTCATGCCACCTCTGTGCCCATTTGTCATATTATTTAAATGCATATAAATGAATCTTTCTCCTATTTTGGGGAAAAACTGCCCAATCTCAAGTTAGGAATTAGCTTTACTTCATGGGGTTAAGTGTGATCTTCTGATGTGCTGTGTTGAGAAGGGGTCTAATGCCAAGCCTGGGATTTCAGGGGTGGGGCGGGATGAACAGAGAACTTTGTCATGGATGATGGAAGGTCAGTGGTAGTGTTCATCTTAGCCCTTCTCTCTAGCGATACCTACTCCTGTTTGAAAGGAGATATGAAGGGAGTGGTAGTAATTACAATAAAAACTGATAGTAGTACAATGACAAAGCTCTTTTCATTATACCATGTAATATATACATAGCATTACACTTTTGTAAAATAACATTACACATTTGTTGAATGTTTAAAGAGTGTCTAACAGGACGAAATCTGCAGAAAAATGTTCAAATATTTACTAAGTAATTTTAAGATCATTGTCATATAGAATCTATTCTGACAGAATTTTATAACAAATGCTCTAAATTTGTAGCCTACTTCCTTGAGTACATTCCCATTTCAAATCAAGAGCAAATCTATGACTAATATTTGGTTTCTTCTATACTACAAAGATAATTGAATTGCCTATATACTTGCATACTAACATTTTAATTAAATCAACTGTCACTTCTTTCTGTTAATTCTCTCAAAAAGACAGCCGAATAAAGTGATTGTACTGATCATTTGTACTAACCAATTTAGTCAAAGTTCTTTACCTACTATATTTTATTGGTTCAAAGATGAGGACTTTAAAAAATATTTTAATATTATGAGATTTAATTACAATTGATTGTATGTCATTTCTTTACTAGAAGCATTTTTTCTTTCTTGGTGGTCCATAAAATAACATTGCAATTTACATTCTATGGCATCATAGATTCAAAGAAAAGCAGTAGGTAAGTCACAGAAAGAAGGAAAAATTGGCATCTAATAATTCATAGAATAATGAACTGATTCACCAACATACTTCATAGTAACTTCTTTCCAAGTAGAATTTTCTTCTAATCAGTATTACCTACATTCTAATTTTCACAGGTAGTATTAATTCCTATCAAGATTTTTCGGTTGACACAACATTGTTAGTCAACTACACTTCAACAAAATTAAATAAAAAATATTTTTCTGAATGATGTTGTGATAATTCTCATGTATCAAGACCTAACAACATTTCAGGAACCTTAACCCTTGTAGTAGAAATTCATCAGGCAGCCAATAAAGTAATTACAGTGGGTAAATTCCAGAGTGACTATAGTGACAGACTTTTATCTAGCCAAGAAGTGAATCATGCAATTTACAGCACCAGACCATAAAGCTCTTCCAATTTTTAAATGATAAAACTAAGATCTACAGAGGTTTAAGGTGTAGATCCTATGCTTCTGTTTAAATGGTAAAACAAGACTGTTGCCTAAGAGAACATGAGAATAAATCACTAATTTAATTCTCCCAGTCATGATTTATAGATCTGGCTGTTGTGAAATTTCACAAGATGCAAAAAAATTTTCTCTCTCTAGCAAAGGTTAGGTTATACCTAGCTTTAATCTCAAGTAGCAAAGTATGCAACTGACTGTTCACTTAATAGTAGAAAGAAATGAAGATCTTTAACATTCATAGTTTTTAATCTTTTTGAGAAATTCAGATTACTGTTTAACACATTTTCTGAGCAACTCATACTACTTTGCTTATTTCAGATCTTCTATAAGATTATATTATAAGAAGATCTTATTATACTGTGCTTATAAGTTTTTTATTTCACATATTGCAAAGAGTCTTTAGTAAATGATATTCCTAGAAAACTGTATAAATCTGTTTTCATTCAGAGTTTCAAAACCTCCCTTTGTATCATAAAATTTGAAGTGGAAAAAAGTCTTTGAGACCAACAATTTTTCAAAGATTAGTATTTGACATTAATGTCTCAAGAATGCAGCTTTATAAATTGGCCTCGGTGGGGACACTTTATAAAAAATTAAGAATATGGTTAAATACAATGGACATCATAATTTGGGTATTCTTGCAGACATGCTTTTATTAGTATTCCTGGGAAATACAGAAAAGAAAGTGTCTAATGACTCCAAATTATATTCTCAAATCTAAAATATTTGCTGATATAGCAAATTGTTTACATAAAAATGTATTCTTCTTAGAGAATTAAATTATTTCATTTGTAATTCTTGCAGCAGAGTAAAAACAGTCAATTTGATGATGAGGAGCTGGGGTAAATTTGTTTCTATGAACAGAATGTGACTTAAGGGATGGAGCAAACAGAGAGTGAATAGAGACCTAAATGAGTTATTTCTTTTTAAACAATTGAAACTCCTAAAGTGTCTTATATTTTCATCCTTAGTTTAGAAAAAAGAAAGCATAAATACCATTTTACTATTCTTTAATCATTAGTGGATTTTTTAAAAATATGATCATATGTATTGTTATAGTATATTTATTACCTGATGGTGGTATTTTGATTCTTGGTCATAATCCGTTTCCAACTTTATAAAAATACAGTGCTCAGTCATATATGACTGCGCCCCATGAACTGTAGCTCACCAGGCTCCTCTGTCCATGAAAATTTCCAGATAAAATACTGGAACAGGTTGCCATTTCCTACTTCAGGGGATCTCAACCCAGGGATCTAACCCGTGTCTCTTTTCTCTCCTGCATTGGCAGGCGAATTCTTTACCACTAGGGCTACTTGAGAAGTCCCCTTATAAAAATATACTGGAGAGTGAAAAAGTTGGCTTAAAGCTCAACATTCAGAAAACGAAGATCATGGCATCTTTTGGGGGCAGGAGGAGAAGGGGACGACCGAGGATGAGATGGCTGGATGGCATCACTGACTCGATGGACGTGAGTCTGAGTGAACTCTGGGAGTTGGTGATGGACAGGGAGGCCTGGCATGCTGCGATTCGTGGGGTCGCAAAGAGTCGGACACGACTGAGCGACTGAACTGAACTGAACAATTAGAAAAATAAAACATTTTCCAACAGAGTTTAAGTAATTCCATTTGTCTTGAAATTTTGTTCTGTTTTTAGTTTGAAAGCAGATTGCAATCGTAGCTGTTATAGCAATAAAGCTTGTATGTATCTCCTAGACAGTGTTCTGTATCTTTATTAGGAAGACTTTTTATTATTTAAGTTTGATTTGGAAGAAGTTGTAGTCGTCTACATCAATAAACAGTGTGTGTGTGAGAGAGAGAGACAACTTTGGCTTTTCCAAGTACACTGCTGCTGCTAAGTCGCTTCAGTTGTGTTCGACTCTGTGCGACCCCATAGACGGCAGCCCACCAGGCTCCCCCGTCCCTGGGATTCTCCAGGCAAGAACACTGAAGTGGGTTGCCATTTCCTTCTCCATCCAAGTACACTAGAACTACGTAAAACATCTGAGATCATTGTATCACAATTAGCCTGAATGATCAGGCACCAGGATGGCGTTGCTCCATCAATGCACTCTATGTACATTCTATTCTTTTATTCTTTCATAGCGTTCCTCACGGTAGTAGATTAAGTACCTAGGAAACGGCACTGACTCTTTCCGACCCTCAGGAAAATGTTCCATTCCTCATGCTACCCGAAAGGAGTAGCTCGATGCTGGGAACACATCTGACTCATTGCATTTTCCTAGCGGAAAAAAAAAAAAAAAAAAGAAAGAAAGAAAGAAAGAAAACCTTCAGAAAAGCCAGTCCATCTTATCTGAGATTTGCTATTTGTGCTTTTTTAAAGTCTTCTCTTTGTTCGCTGTTAAAACAAAACAAACTTCTGGTCTGGCGTAAGAAACAACCGAACATCACAACAGAGGCGAGAGACAAAAGAGCGGCGCAGTCGGGATGGGCTTAGTGCCCGTTTCCCCGGAGCTGGGTTTCTCTCGGCTTCCCGCACAGCCTCGGCCGCGAGGTGGCACCGACCGCCAGCGACGGCGCGCGGGCGGGACCTCAGCCGGGCGCAGCGCCTCCCTGCCCGCCCCTCCGAGCGCCGAGCGCGCACCCCGCCCGGGGCGCGTGGACGGACTGTGCGCGCGGCTCTCCGCGCTGCCTCTCGAATTCCCCGGAGCCTCCGGCGAGACCGCGGAGAGGGTGCGGGGTGCTGCGGCGCACCCGGGCTGTCACGTGTCTGGGACTAGGTGGAGCTCAGCTTCAGGGGCGGCTCTTTCCTTCCCCACCGATTTTTAGGATTTGTGCCGGAGAATCACCCGCGATCTTTCCACTCCACTCCGTTCCCTTCAGCGACCGTTCTTTTCGCTTTCATAAACGGGCCAAAAGACGGATCTAGCAGAGAGGGTAAGTTTCAAGTGTACACTTTTGAAGGGACTGACTTTTGAGAAATCTCTCACTGATGAGTGAAGGATGAGAGAGGAGGGAAAGGCTTTTGAGTCTCGAAATGGGGAGCTGCGGGCGCCCGGGCAGCCTTCCGTTCGGTCCCGCGCAGGCGGTAGCAAGATGCTCCATACCACCCGCCACCCGGGACCGCTGCGGTGCGAGGTGGACGTCGGTGACCCAGGTTCTGTATGGGATTCGAGTGCCCCTCCTCTGCCCAGGGTGAGACTGCGTCCCCCTTCCTTCGCTGTCTTTGACATCTTTCGCGAGCCTCCGCGGGGCGGCTACGCTGGGCTTTTGCGAAGGAACGCGCCGCCGGGACAGCGGGAGGAGGAGGGCTGGCGGCTTCGCCTCGGCCCCGCGTTCCGCTCGTGTTGGCGGGGAGCCGCCCCGGCCAGGTGGGCGCCCAGCGCGCCGCCTGGGTGGAGCCCTACCCCTCGGAGCCGGCCTCTCCTGTCTGACGCCGCGCACTAAGAGACACCCTGTTCCCTACTTCCGAGTTTCCAGCATCCAACTCTTGAGCTCCCTTTACACTGGTGGTGGTGGTGGTGGAGCGCCACTGGGTAGGAAATTGTGGATGAACTGGACATGGGGGTGGCCAGAGTGGTCCATTGGTCTCCAGGTAGATACCGGGTTGGATCTCTGGGTGGGTAACATCGCCTGGGAAGGGAATGGCTGCTCACTCCAGTATTCCTGCCTGGAGAATTCAGTAGACTGGGGAGCCTGGTGGGCTACAGTCCATGGGGTCGCGAAGAGTCGCATGGGACTGAGCAACTAGCACTTCCACTTGTCCCGTTGGGCCAGGGAGAACTGAGTCTGGGCTCTGCTTGTTTGTTTCCGGCCGTTGTGGATGTTTTCTGCTTCCCCAGTCTCATCATTATTGGTAGAGATATCTCCAGACAAATGGATGGCAAGTGTGTGTGTGTGTGTGTGTGTGTGAGGCGGAAAGGGAGGAAGTGGAAGTGTTAGGACTGAGGACAGTTTGGGGCAATTCATCTAGTTACACAATATGAAAAAGGTGGGCGCGTAAGGTGCCGACAGGAATTTTGATTTAACACATCCCATTTGTTCTTTGATAACTCAGGAAAATCTAGGGGAGGGGAAAGTGAGGGAATGTGTTTTGACGTTCCTTTATTTGTTCTTTTGTTCTTTTCTTTTTTTAAAGGGCTTTCAGATGTGCCTTCCCACCAAGATCCCAGGGAAAGCATAACTTGCCAGGTGGCACACGGGCAGGGGACGCACAGAGCTTGCCTGGCTCTGCCTGAACGGGAAACCCCAGCAACAGCGTTGCTTCCCCGGTGAGAGCAGAAAGCTGTCTGCCCGGTTGTGTTGCATACCGATGACCAAAGACCCGCTGCTTTTCGGGGAGTGACTACTGCTTTATTAGTCTTTCCTTACTGTTATACGGCAGCTGTCTGTTGAGGAAGCCCTCCCGGAAGAAAAAAAAAAAAGAATTCTGTAACTCATGTCCATGAACTAGTAATAACTTTGCTTATTAACAAAGTTAATTTGGTAAGTAACAAGGCTGATACTTCTTTTCCAAAGACTAGGGAGTTGAGCAGCCAGTTTTGAATAAATGGTAAAATGTACCTGAAGCAGACCCAGAACAGCAAACCATGAAGGCCAGTACTCTAACTGTAATGGAGAAACATTTCCATTTGGAAGGGGGCTAATTTACCAACTGGTGATAAATGTAGTGTGTCTGTTTTGTCCCTAGGAGCACAACAGCTCTATTGAGATTTAACAACCATTCATTTTTATTTTGCGGTGTCTTTAGGTACCTATTTCATTTTAGAGGTGTATATTGGAATAATAAATATTAAATCATTTTCTTTTTCAAAGATGATGTATGTAAATTCTCAATATTGTTATTTTTTGACAATTAGTATCCTTGAGATTATGTTTGGTAGGCTGAAAATATGCCTTTTATCTAATGCAGAACCGTTTTACACAAGTAGAATGACATGCACTTATCAAAGGAGTCTTTTGAATACTCTAAAAAAATAGTTTTCATTTTCTATGTGGCTAAAGTAACTTCTACTTAATAAGAAAACTGCTATTCCTCAACGGGTATGTGTAGCAAATATAATTTCAAAGGGATATAAATTTCAAATATAAATTCAAAGATAATGTCAGACTGGAGTTTCAGTAGATTTAACCTAAATTCATCTGCAAGAAAGCTTTGTAGCCCATAAACTGTAATAATTTAATAAGTGTTTGCATTAAGTCCCATATGTAGTGACTTTTGTCAAAGTCAAAATAAATTTTGACTTAGATATAGAGGTAAAATAGATATAAACTGTATTTTTCTTTGTTTTCACTGCAAACATCTTGGTGCCTCCATTACCTGTTGCCTGGATTAATGCACTAGCCTCTAAATGAACCTACCTACTTCTCTCTCCTGTCTTAAGTCCTTGAAAACAACAGCTAGAGTAAGAATTTTAAAACACTATCATAGGACTTCAAGTCTACCAGAGACTCTCCGGCGAGTCCTCCTCTCGTCTCAGAGACAAATCAAAGACTTGCCTGGAGTCACACTCTGCAGTCTGTTTCTCCTCTGCTTACACTCCAACTACTGCCCCATAGTCCCTCCCTTATTTGTTTCACTTCTCACTTACTCACACCACACACACTCCAGTCGTAAGGATTTTGGCTGTGTTTTCTGTGTGGCTGCCTCCCTGAGGCGTCTGCCTGGCTCCCTCCCCCACTGCGGGGTCTTGGCTCATAGCCCTCTTCTCAAGCAGTCAGATGCCTTCCAAGCCACCCAGCAGCAATGCCCTCCCAACAATCCCAGGTCCCCTGCCTTGCTTTTTTCTTCTCCACTGCACTTACTACCATCTTATATACTGTCTCTTTTACTGATTTATTTTTTCATGTCTTTCTTTGTCAGTAAGACTAGAAACCCAGTAGGAAGGTCACTGTTGTTTCCATGAAAACCACGTCTGACAAAATTGTATAGGATAAATATTTCTTGGATGAGTGAATTCTCTTTCAGAAACAACAATTCCTTTTTTAATTTTTCACGAAGTGGAACATCCCCCACACCTGAGATAGTAAAATGATTCTTTTAACTAGCATCCATTTTGCATGTGAAAGGACTATGATAGTGTAGGCAAGGAAGTCACCTTGGAGTCCATATCAGCAAACAAAGAATGCTGGGCCATCAAGCCACCAGCCCCTGCAGCTGCCCTGAACTGTGTACCCTGAGGAAATTCACACAGGAGAGAAGAGGATACTGGCCCAGACAGTATTTCAGAGAGCCCAGACTCTTGTATCTTCCCATACATAGAAATGCATTAAATTCATTAACTTCAGATGTCTTGTTTTCTTAACAGTAATATTTTGATGTTCCAACTACCTGATTTTTGTTGCAAAAACTCCTATATATGCTGGCTCCTCCCTTACCTCTCTGGAGCAGTCCCGCAGAATGATATGAGAGGGTGTCTACGGGGCGTGAGTCCTCAGTGAGTCCACCAAATAAAACACAATTCTCAGCTTTTAGGTCATGCATTTTTTCCAGTCAACAATAGAATTCAGTTATTGATGTTAGTATTAACTCACATAAAAGCTTTCTATCCAAGTGTCTACTACTTCATCAGCCATTTTTATTCTAAAGCTGATATTTGCAAGGTATTATGAAATACACATAGTATCTACCTTCAAGTGATAACAGTACAATTGAAAGGAGCCAATTAAGATTCAAGGGACTATATAGTGCTTTGAAAGGTGGGTAGAATTTGATGAGCAGCAGCAGAGGCAAAGATGCAGAAGCTATAATGGGCTGGTGCCCTTGGTGACTGTGAAGGGACTGGCCCTGCTGGGACAGGGCATGCCCTGTGGGGTTGTTAGGCCAGGAGTGAGGGGCAGGGTGGTGGTGTTCAGGTGTCAGGCCAGCCCAGGAAGCGCAGTGATCGCTGTGTCGCATGCTTCACCAGGTCCTGAGTGCTGACAGGGGGCCGTGCCGAGTTAGCGGATGCAATTTCCTGTCGTGCTAGTTCTACCAGTAAAGGAAAAGCCAGATAACTGAGCCGTAATGTTAAATACCTTTCTAGCAACTTGACTCTGAAGTATGGTGAGAAATTTTCTTGAATTCCTAAGAGAGTAGCATTGAAGTGTATACACTTCTCCTAGCTGTGTAAAACAGCTGGTAGGAAGTTGCTGTATAGGAGCTCAGCCTGCTGCTCTGTGACAATCTAGAGCTGCGGATGGGGGCGTGGGAGGGGGGCTCAAGAGGGAGACAATAAATGTATACATATGACTGATTCACGCTGTTGTACAGCAGAAACCAGCACAACGTTGGAAAGCAATTATCCTCCAGTTAAAAATTCTTTTTCCTGAATTCTTAAGTTCAAAATTTCCAAATAATTTTTAGATTAACACTTGCTTCCTCTCTGTTCGTTTTCAGACACTGATAGACACAGATATCCTCTCTCTTTGGTATTCTTGAGAGAAAAGTGTGATACCAAGGAAGTTCAGGAGTCTTTCCAGGCTGCTGACAGGAGAGAGTTTCTATAGCATTCACGCTTGATATCATTCCACTGCCTTTCCTAGCCGTGATACTTTCAGTCACATTACATGGTAGCAACCTTTACTTTTATTCTTCAGTTTTATAAGTTGTTTTATAACAGACAACACCTCATATTCTAGAAAGCAAAAGCACTCAAGGGAAGATTCAATAGTGGCACCACTTAAAAGGCAAAAGCATATTTTATTCATTAAATTTCTTATCTCCTTTTCAATGGAAGTAAATCTGCATGATTTTCTTTATTGTTCTCATGGAAAAAAGAAAACCACTGCAATGCCTTTCTTAACACAGGCACAATGGCTTGTTAATTAACATAAGAAATCCCATGTCGTTTACTTACTTAGTAATCTAAGGAATATCAGAGATTTTTTTTTTAAGGAGGTTTTAAGGTCTACAAGACTGTTGTCTGTGATTTGTTTTATTGGTAAGAAAAGAGTATTCCTATTACAAAATGCTGTGAAAGATCAAAAGTACAACTAAAATTTACATCTGAGCCTTGTATCTGTATACAGTCTAGTGGAAAGGGAAGATATTTACATGAACAAAACCTTAGAAATCCATAGAATGCTTCTGACATGTTAATAACATTATTGAATATTTAAGTCAGAAATAACTGCAGAGTTACCCCAGTTGAATCCCCTACACACCATGAGAACTTGCCCAGACTTTCTAGTAGCAATTACAAATTATGTGTGGGGAACAGTTTGCAGGCAGTTTGTGCCATTTTATTAAACTCTTGTTCCTCATAAAGATGTGAAATAGTTTTAATATAATCCACTTCCTTTGGTCGTGCTTCTAACTTGAGTGGACGTAATATTCTGAACCAGAAGCCATGGACCAAATGCTGCCCATTCAGATGGAAGAAGATCTGTTGTATGATTCCTAGGAAGTCTTTTCTGGATTAAACATCTCCTGTTCTTTCAGCAGTCCTTCATAGGACAAAGTTTCTTCATGGTTCACTGAATTGATCATTTTCTTAAGGTACTTGTGCCAAATAGTCCTCTCTGAAGAGCAGTTCAGTGTATGATGAGGCTATTGCTATCAATACAATTTGATAAATTCTTTTTTAGAATAAGAGAAAGAATTAGGTACAATTTTTTTTTTTTGTTTTCCTTTGTTAGTTTCATATCTGTTTCATATGTCCTAACCTGTGCATTGTTTTTTAATACGTTAATATTCCTACAATGTTTAGGAATGTGCTGATGGTCCTTTATGTAAGACTTATAGGCAGGAGATTTATACATACTTTACTAATGCACAGACCACTACATTTTCCTGAAACTCAATACATAAATACATTCAGTTAAAAGTATTAGTAGTGTTTTCAAATTGTTTGCACCATTTCTACTATTTTAAAAAAGATGTATATATATATAGAATACATTTTGTTTATTTCAGTGTCTTCACTTTAAATTGTACTATGAGTGAAAACTTGTTGCGACTGCCCTCAATAAAATTAATAGAACAATTGGTCATTTTCTCTTTACAGATTGTTCAGTTCAAGGGAATGAAGAATTCAGAATAATTTTGATAAATGGATTTTAATGTAGAGAATAAAAATAAGTTGAGTCTTTGACCTGCTTTGAAGAAACATATTGTCCATTTGTCTAAAGTCATCTATAACAGCCAAACCAGTCAAAATGAACTCATCATTTTCTCAGGTGGAAAATCATTCAATCTATTATAACTTTTCAGAGAAGAATTCCCGGTTTTTGGCTTTTGAAAATGATGATTGTCATCTGCCCTTGGCCATGATATTCATGTTAGCACTTGCTTACGGAGCTGTGATCATTCTTGGGGTCTCTGGAAACCTGGCTTTGATCATCATCATCTTGAAGCAAAAAGAGATGAGAAATGTCACCAACATCCTGATTGTGAACCTTTCCTTCTCAGACTTGCTTGTGGCCATCATGTGTCTTCCCTTCACATTTGTCTACACGCTGATGGACCACTGGGTTTTTGGTGAGGCAATGTGCAAGTTGAACCCCTTTGTGCAGTGCGTTTCCATCACTGTGTCCATCTTCTCTCTGGTCCTTATTGCCGTGGAACGGCATCAGCTGATTATCAATCCTCGGGGTTGGAGACCAAGTAATAGACATGCATACGTAGGTATTGCTGTCATCTGGGTCCTTGCTGTGGCTTCTTCTCTGCCCTTCCTGATCTATCAAGTATTGACAGATGAGCCATTCCAAAATGTGACCCTTGATGCGTTCAAGGACAAATACGTCTGCTTTGATAAATTTCCATCAGACTCTCACCGGCTGTCTTATACCACTCTCCTCTTGGTGCTACAGTACTTTGGCCCGCTCTGTTTTATATTTATTTGCTACTTCAAGGTAGGAAAACCTTTTCCCCTTAGCATTTTCATTTTTACCTTCTTTCCGCAGGAATACTCATTCAGTGAATGGTTCTATTTGATTTCTTTATTTTTTCCCTCCTGTAGATATACGTACGCTTAAAAAGAAGAAACAGCATGATGGACAAGATGAGAGACAATAAATACAGGTCCAGTGAAGCCAAAAGAATCAACATCATGCTGCTGTCCATCGTGGTGGCGTTTGCCGTCTGCTGGCTGCCCCTCACCATCTTCAACACTGTGTTTGACTGGGACCATCAGATCATTGCTACCTGCAACCATAATCTGTTGTTCCTTCTCTGCCACCTCACAGCCATGATCTCCACTTGTGTCAACCCCATATTTTATGGCTTCCTGAACAAAAATTTCCAGAGAGACCTGCAGTTCTTCTTTAGCTTTTGTGATTTCCGGTCTCGGGATGACGACTATGAGACCATCGCCATGTCCACCATGCACACGGATGTTTCTAAGACATCCCTGAAGCAAGCAAGCCCAGTCACACTTAAAAAGATCCACACTGATGATAATGAAAAAATCTGAACCTGCCATAGCATTTGGTCTCAAATGATTGACATCTGCTTAAAAACAAGCACAACCTGAATGGATTTTCATTACCTGTTCTCTTACGGAATGGGATTGAAATCATTTAAGGAAGACCAAGATTTTCTTGTGTTGCTTTTTACTGTTTTTGTAGTAGTTGTCATAATTATATCTGGAACAAAATGTGTGGGCTTTAGAAAATTTTGGCAATAGCCTTGACCAAACATCTTTGAAGTGCTTTTTTGTAAACTTATGCATAGAGTAGAAAGGCTTTTATATTGTATTTATTAGAAAGAAATTTCTTTAATATATTTGTATAAACTGACTTTAGAAGCACTGTACCTGATGTTCTCCCTCCATTGAGCCACCCTGGCTCAGTGAGATTGTTGGTAGATTGGACAGTCCTGCTTAGATGAGGTTGTCAATAGATTGGGCAGTCCTGTGCAGTATACACATCCCTTCAGCCTGTTACATGTGACAGCTTGCAAAAGCAGCATTCAAGATGTGAATGCCTACTCAGATCATTCAGAAGTGACTTGCATTGTTTTTGAAATTTTAAGACAGGATTTAGTTTGCTCTTAATTGATTATCACTTCAGATGAAAAAAATGCATTTAAAAATACTCAGCGGTTAATATCATGGGGAATTGGGTCATCCACAAGAATTAAGTGGGAAACCAGTTTCCTAACCTCAATACTATTTTGGTTCCTGACAACCAAAGGATTTCAAATTAGTATTGCTGCATAGAGTTGGAATATATTTATTTGAATGAATGGTCAAGAGGCTTCCATTCTTCATGGACTGTTCAGTGTTTGTCAAGCTTTCTGGCATAAATAAATATGTATGTAACTTTAAAGCATTTATTTCTAACTTATATATGGCCACAAAGTGTATTTTCTATATATCAGTGCCTACATAGTTACTCATTTTTAATGTTCAATGGCCATATTTCAAAAGGCACCAAGGTGTACAGTGTTGAAAGATTGTCCACCCTGCCTAGGAGGGGTAAATACCAGAAAATTGAGGTCACTTCCTGTAGCTCATGTTAACTTGTGTGAACTGTGTGCCTTGTGGAGTCTTACCAATCATGCACTGTGTACCAAGGCATTTTGTCACATTAATATATTGATACTTCATGTACCCTGTAATCATGATTGAGCCTCAGAATCATTGAAAGAAGAGATATTTAAAAAAATAAGCATATCTTTGATGTATTATACAAAATATTAAATGTGTCTAATTTAGAAGGGTGGACATTTTCTTTACTAAAATTGTTTCTCTGTTTTCTGAACAGTCTCTTTTGTGTCTCTCTTTAGCTTCATTTTTTTTTTTTTTTTCTTTTTTGGTCCCTTGTCTTCCCTCCTCTGAAGCATCCTCTATCTGCTTGCCAGTAAAGCATTTTCTACCTTGTGGTATAACCCTTGGTGGTCCAGCCTCTCTCCCTGGCTTTCTGAAGCTTAATGAAGACAGTGACTGCTTTATATGATTCTGTGTCCCAGTGTATTTAGCAAAGTGCAAGCAAGTACACAGAAGGTTTTTAAAAATTTTTCTTAAAAATGAATAATGGTCCAAATCCTTCTCATTTATTATTGAATTGACTTTACATGCTGAATTTTATTGGACTCCTTCTCCTAAGTTCATTTTTACCACAGAAGTGTTTTCTCTTTTATTGTATCATTTTCATTTCTAAAATAACCAAAATGACACTTTAGAAACTTGCATGATTTGTCTTGTAAGACAAATATCAGTCTTTGCACTGAATGTTAATATAAATTCAAATTATAGCCGAAGAATGAATTTTAGTTAATTGAAAAGAATTCTAAAACCATCATTTAATGCATAATGAAAAATATCATCTTTCCTTATCAAAACCTGGAATTTGAAACCAACTGGTATATTCTGCTTTGGGGGACAAATGGGAGATTTTGTCTTTGTCTACTTAGGTGCTATGGAAACAAATAGCTGCTTGAGAACAGCCTGAATATGCAGGTGCTTTTTTGTCAGCACATCTGCTGAGATGCCATTTCTAGAATCTTCATTCAGCTGTATAGGCTGCTCATTCTTTACCTTTTCATACATAATGAACTAAATACCAAACTCTTCTCTTTCATCCAAAGATGTCCATGAGCTAGTAGTAAAGTCTAGAATCAACCACAGATCCATTGTGATTCAAGAAGAAATAAACATTCATGTTAAATACAAACCATTGAGTTTTCTTAAACTCAAGAACAAAAATCAATTGCTGGTTTAGTACAAGAGCATAACTATAATGTAGCTTATATAAAATAGAAAGAAAATGATAATAGCGAGGGTTTCAAGCACTTAGCCTAAGCAAGTAGTATATCAAGTACTTAAGTACCTGTGAGGGTGTGTGACTGGTGTGACCACTTCACAGAAGAGGCAGCCAAAGCTCACGTTGGAATATCTGAGCCCCACATGCTGAGCAGCAGATGCAGCAGATGCAGGCTAAGGTCTGGCCAGTGTTATCAAACCCGTCAACGTGCTGAACTTTAGGAAGTGATTTCTCTTTCCCTCCTTACAAGTAACATTATTAAGGCATAACAATGACATTCACCTTCTTTCTCGTTTCAGTTGCAGAAAGGACTGACATGGAAGAGGGGAGAGAATATGGCCATGGTGATTATTTGTATCCCGAATTCCCTTCTGAGAGAATTCCATTTAAAATAGAACTGGGTTATTCATACCACTTTTATTTCTTTACCGTTGACTGGATATTGTCATTCCCTTCTCTACTCCACAAATTTCCAAAGATATATACATGCATGCACATTTTACCATACCTTCAAAATTCGATAACCAAGTAAATATTTATTTTGGCAAAGTGTTTTTCCATGAACAGTAAAAGTGGTAGAAAGAAGTAAATTTAAGCTGGGGTCCCAGGGATAACTGGCCTTGTTGAGTGAGTTTAGAGGTAGTGCTGCTGCTAAGTCGCTTCAGTTGTGTCCGACTCTGTGTGACCCCATAGATGGCAGCCCACCAAGCTCCCCCATCCCTGGGATTCTCCAGGCAAGAACACTGGAGTGGGTTGCCATTTCCTTCTCTAATGCATGAAAGTGAAAAGTGAAAGTGAAAAGTGAAAGTGAAGCTGCTTAGTCGTGTCCGACTCTTAGCGATCCCATGAACTGCAGCCTACCAGGGTCCTCCGTCCATGGGATTTTCCTGGCAAGAGTACTGGAGTGGGGTGCCATTGCCTTTGCTAGGCCTTTTCCTTTACAACCAGGATTGCTTTCAGCAATCAGAGATTCTCCTGGAATGTAGTTTCTCAGTGAAGCATGATTTCTTTCACAGTCTCCCAATTTTCTTCATCTACTTCTCCCTGTGGGCCATCAAACAACACATTACACTTAAGAATTGGAGCCCATGAGAATGAGAGCATAGCTTTCCAGGGCAAATGGATAAGATTTCTCAAATTTCATTTAATGATTCCTTTATTAATATATTTGTGTGTGTGTACATGCAACACATTGTATGGATATGAATATATATATTAAACATATTTCTACAATGGGCTTATTTTCATTGTTATTTTTGAATTTCTAGTAAAAATGATCACATACATAGCACTTATCACAAATCATTCTATAAAGTACCACTAATGCTTTCCTCACATATCTGAAGATAAAACTGAGGCAGGGAGATATTATGTAACTCATCTAATGTTGCTCAGCTGGTAAGTGACAGCCAGTATTCTAATCCAGGCAACTTGGCTTCTGACGAGGAGCCTTTGACCTACACCGAGAAAGTTTCCCACATGCCAGACTCTGCATGATTCCCCCACCTCTGCATCCCCTATCTTTCCATTCCTGACCTGTATCTCTAGTCCACACTGACCCTAATCCTAAACAACATCAGAAAGATTAAAGTTAGATATTTTCAAAGCCATCCTCTGAGAGCTAACATAAATCCCTAATCATGGTGGTTCAAGCCCAGGTGCAGAGCTGAGACACAGATCTCCCTCACCCAAGGGTTATCAATATAAACCTGCTTTCATGTTCTCCAGGTCTTGCTCTCCTCTGCCCTCCTGATCTATACAACCCCTAGTCTTTCTGGTATCCCAGCCTGAGTCATCTTCTAGAATCATTTTACCAATAAGCATGTTGAGTTGAAGCCTGACATCATCATATAGGGTCTCATGAGTGGAGTCTTGTTACAAGGACTATAGCTATGTGACTCCTTAATCTTGAATCCTCCCTGGGAGAGAATGTGAAGAACTGTCAAGTAAAATTGTTGACCAAGGGAGAACAGTATCTTATTAAAACTGTTTTTATTTTAATTAAATCTTCAATATTTTATACTGAAGCAGTTTTTCGATGGAACTTTACAATTGCTCCATCACTAAGCAGAATTACATCATGAACTGTGACTTTTGACATATTTTTTAAAACAATTATATTTTATTATACTTATTCTTTTGTCAAAAGTAGCCTTGCCTAAAGTTCTGTTTATCATCAGAAATGAAAACTGTGAGGGTCACCTGGATTTCTGGGCAATCTTTCTCTTTATTGTTTATTGAGATAATATTGGTATACTATAAAATTAACTACTTAGAAGTACTTTCCAGTGGCCTTTTGTATATTCACAGAGTTGTGCAATCAATATCACTATATGATTCCAGTTTTTGTTCATCACTCCAAAAAGAAACCCTAACTTCTGGTCTCCAGTCTGGTAAGTAAGAAGCTTAGAAATTGTCACCTTGTCCTAAGAAGTAAAAAACTGAGCAAACTGAAAACCAGAAATTCTCTTTAGCTCCATCAGAGAAGTGAGGTCACTGAGCAGACTTCTGGACCCAAATTGAAGAGACAAACAGATACAGAAAATCACAAGTTACTGGAGAAGAAACTTCTATGGAAGCAGTAGTGGGGCAAAAAAAAACTTGAACTCTAATGGAGACTTAGAGTGGACAGTCTTCCCTAGTAGTGGACAGGGCTCAGCTGGAAAAGAATCTGCCTGCAATGTGTAAGACCTGGGTTCAATCCCTGGGTTGGGAAGATCCCCTGGAGAAGAGAATGGCTACCTACTCCAGTATTCTGGCCTGGAGAATTCCACGGACTAGTCCATGGGATTGCAGAGTTAGACTCGACTGAGCAACTTTCACTTTCACTTTCGAGTGGACAAGTCTGAAAGTTAAAAACTCCAGTCATATGGGAGGGGAGAGACACGCTGCGTTGCTTACTGTCCGGAGCCTAACTGCACTTTTACAGTGAATGTTGGAGAAAAATCTCTTGTGCTTCTAGCAGGAGGTGAGGAAGATGAACCATTTTAAAATATGCCAGAGCATTCTATACTTCATAACAAGGCCTGCTCTTTAGGAGAATTATTTTATCAGAGCCTAAACTGCTGGCTTTTTATCAGAGTCTAACTGGCCTGGGGGAAGGGTAATACCCACTTCCAGTTACCTTTCAATAGTAGAGAAGGGATGTACCCAACACCAGCCAAATGTAAGCACCTACCTCTCCTAAGAGAGGCAAACAACCTGAGGAGAGCTTGTGAAGTTCACAGTTCAGAGACTCACTCAAAGACTGAGACCTAATCTTAGGACAGTTGAGTACACCCCCTCTCCTCACAGTTTACCACTACATCATTAAAGGCTGTTTACCAGTTACTTTTACCCATAACATCCAGTTGTTAAGAAAAAATTACAAAGTACACTTGAAATCAAAAAACAAAGTTTGAAGAGACAGTGCAAGCAACAGAGTCAGATTCAGACATGGCAAGAATATTGATATTGTCAGACTGGCATTCACAGTAACTTGTTATGATGAATATGCTAAGGGATCTAATGAATAAAATAGACATTGTGTAAGAACAGATGGTCTATGTAAGCAGAGAGGTGGAAATTATAAGAAAGCTTTAAAAAGAATTGCCAGAGATCATTAACACTGTAAGAGAAATAAAGAATACCTTTAAATGTTTCACTTGTCGACTGGACACAGCTGAAGAAAGCATCTCTAAGCTTGAGAGTAAGTCAACAGAAACATCCAACATTGAAAAGCAAAGAGAAAACAAGACAAAATGAGCAAGCAAACAAAAAAAAATTCAGAACAGAATATCCAAGAAATGTAGGACAATTACAAAAGATATAACCTATGTATAATGGGAATATCAAAAACAGAATAAGAGAAAATGTAACAGAAGAAATATTTGGAGCAATAATGAGGGAGAATTTCTTCAAAGTTAATGTCAGACACCAAACCACAGATTTGGGAAACATGAAGAACACCAAGGAGGATAAATGGCAGGAAACACACACACATACAATACTATACCTAAGTATATCATATTCAAATTAAAAGTTCTTCCTGCTTTTAATTTGAGTATGAGATAGGTCATAGAAAAGATGATATAGATCATAAACTCAGATCTGTATAAATAAAGGAAGAACAGCAGAGAACAAGTAAGTTATTATAAAATAAAAGCTTTTGTTTTTCTTATTCTAACAAATAGTAGTCTGTTAAAAATAGTAATAGCAACAATAATAGCAATAATTATGTCTATATAAACATACAAAATCATTTACACAGTTGCAGTTATTATTTTATCTACATATGTAAACATACATGATTGAGTACATAGCAGTATATATCCTTATGCATGAACACATTTATGTATAAGTAAAGTGAGTGACAGCATTGTTACAAGGAACAAGAAGGAAGAATTAAGATTATTTTGTTATTATCACCACATCAACAAAAGATTTAAAAAAACACATGATCATTTCAATAAATACAGGAAAAGTGTTTGATAAAATTCAACAAATATTCATGATAAAAATTCTTACCAAACTGAATATGGAAGGAACATATCTCAACATAATAATAGCCAATGCAATATTCAACAGTGAAAAGCTGAAAGCCTTCTTGCTAAAATCTGGAACAAGACAAGGATACCAACTCTCACTGCTGCTGCTGCTAAGTCATTTCAGTCGTGTCCGACTCTGTGCGACCCCAGAGATGGCAGCCCACCAGGCTCCTCCGTCCCTGGGATTCTCCAGGCAAGAGCACTGCAGTGGGTTGCCGTTTCCTTCTCCAATGCATGAAAGTGAAAAGCGAAAGTGAAGTCGCTCAGTCGTGTCCAACTCTTCGCGACCCCATGGACTGCAGCCCACCAGCCTCCTCCGCCCATGGGATTTTCCAGGCAAGAATACTGGAGTGGGGTGCCATTGCTAGTTCTATTTAATATAGTACTGAAAGTGCTAGCTGAGCATTCAGACAAAAAAAGAAATAAAGTTATCCAACTTGGAAGGAAAGAGGTAAAATTGTCATTATATGCTGATGGCATGATATTCTAAAAGACTTCAGGCTTTAGAAAACCCTAAAAACTTCACACGAAACTACTAGAACTGATAAATGAATTCAGCAAAGTAGCAGGATACAAGATTAACATACAGAAATTGGTTGTATTGCTTTATACCAACAATGAAATATCAGAAAGAGAAAGTAAAAAGAAGATTGCTATTATAAGATACTTGAACTACTTACAAAGTGGATAGTGTTATTTGAGTGTGGACTTGGATTAATTGTAAATGTACATTACAAACTCTAGGGAAATCACTTGGTAAAAGTTTAAAAATGTAGTATAAATAATACGCTAAGAAAATAGAGAAAATTGAGTCATACAGAATGCTCAATTAAATCCAGAAATGGCAGTAAAAGAGTGGAAGAATAAAATAAAGAATGAGAGAAACAAGTATAAAACAGTAAAAAGTATAGTGGATATTAACTATATAAATAATCACTTTAAATGTCAGCAGTCTAAATATACCCATTAAAAAACAGAGATTGCCAGAACAGATCGAAAAAGAAAACAAGATCCAATTACATGTTGTCTACAAGAGACCGATTTTAAACAGAAAGATAATTTAGGTTAAAAGTAAGAGAATGGTAACAAAAAACAAATGGGCTAAGGACTTGAATAGACATTTCTCTGAAGAGAAAATACCAACTAAAAAAAATTAGCAATAAACACCTGAAAAGATGCTTAATATTACTAATAATTAGGAAAATGCAAACCAAGTATACAATAAATACCGCCTAATATCATTAGGATGGGTACTATAATAATGATAACAAAGTGTTGGCAAGCATGTAATGAAAGTGGAGCCCTTGTGCACTGTTAGTGGGAATATAAATAGCTGCTGTGGAAAACAGTGTGGTGGTTCCTAAACTTATTAGAAATAGAACTACTATATGATCCAGTATCCCATTAGTGGATATATACTCGAAGTGATTGAAAACAGAATCTAAAAAAAATTGGTACTCTTATGTTCATAGCAGAATTACTCACAATAGCTAAATCATGGAAGCAGTTCAAGTGTCCATTGACAGATGAATAGATAAGCAAAATGTGCTATATACATATGTGTGTGTGTATATATATAAAATGAACTATTATTCAGCCTTGTAAAGGAAGGAGATTCTGATATGTGCTATAATATGCATGAACCTTGAAGACGTAATGCTAAGCGAAATGAATCAGTCATAAAAGCACAAATACTGTGTGATTCCACTCGTATGAGTTTAGAGTAATCAAAATCATAGACACAGAAAGTAGAATGGCGGCTCCCTGGGCTGGAGGAGGAGGCAATTGGAAATTATTGTTTAATGGGTATAGAGTTTCAGTTTTGCAAGATGAAAAGAGTTCTGGTGATATTGGTGATGACTGCACAGTAGTATGAGTGTACTTAATGGCATTAAACTATACATGTGAAAGTGGCTCAGATAGTAAATTTTATATTATGTGTATTTTATCACAATGAAAAAGTGGAATAAAAGTAAAAGATGGAGAAGGTGTGTACCATAAATCATGCTGACACTAATCAAAAGAAGGCAGGCATAACTAAATTAATTTCAAAACAGAGCATACATAAGAGCAAGCAAAGTGATGAGGGCTATGGAGAGGCATTTCATAATAGTAACATGCATTATTACATAAAATAATGCTATCTCCTAGAAGATCTAATGATCTTTGATGTTCACATACCTAACAGAGTATGTGAGGCAAAAATGTATAGAACTCGAAGGAGAAGCTATGTATATTATTATAGTTGGATACGTACAGACTCTTCTGTCAGGAATGGATGGTATAGTAGGCAAAAAATCATTTAGAACTTCAGTGAACTCAACAGCACCATCAATCAACTGGATTAAATTGCCATCTATTGACTACTTTATCTAATAACAACAGGCTACACATTCTTTACAAGCACACATAGAACATTCACCAAAATATACCACACTCTTCGCTAAGAGTTGGATACGACTGAGCGACTTCACTTTCACTTTTCACTTTCATGCATTGAAGGAAATGGCAACCCACTCCAGTGTTCTTGCCTGGAGAATCCCAGGGACGGGGTAGCCTGGTGGGCTGCTGTCTCGTCTGTGGGGTCACACAGAGTCGGACACGACTGAAGTGACTTAGCAGGCTATGCAAAAACAAGCAAAAAACCTTAGCAAATTTAAAACAACCTGAACTTATACAATGTCTGCTGAGATCAAAATGGAATTAAGCTAGACATCAATAGTAAAAACACAGCTGGAAAATCCCCTAATACTTGGAGATTTAACAAAACAATTTGAAGTAACACACAAGTTAAAGAAGAAATATCAAAAGAAAAAATATATGTATTGAAGTAAATGACAGTGAAAGTACAGCTTATCAAAATTTTTGGAATGCAGTGAAAGCAATGTTTATAAAAAAAATTATAAAGTTGAATGTATGTATTTAAAAAATAAGAAATATCTAAAATTAATAGTCTCTATGCACTAGAAAATGAAGGGCAAATAAATCCAAAATAAGCATAAGAAAAAAAATTAAAATTAGAGCAGAAATCAATGATTCCTGTCTCTTATACACATCGCCAAATATCAAAATGAGACAAAGTCATTACAAGAAAAGAAAAGTACGTATCAATATATTTTGTGAAAATAGATTCAAAAATCCTAAAATATTTTAGCAAATTGAATCAAGGTATAAAAAGAACATTTCACTAGAATCAACTGGGTTTTACCCCAAGTATCCAAGGCTGATTCAGTATTTAAAAATCAATTAATGTAATTCACCACATCAATAGGATAAAAAGATAGATATCATATCAATTGATATAAAAAAGATATCTGACAATACCCAACACTTATTCACAATAAAAACTCATCAAACTAGGAATAGAGATTTCCTCAATTTAATAAAGAATATCTACATACAAATCTATAGTTAAAATCGAGCCTAATGATGAGAAACCTGAAGCCTTCTCATGTAGGTGTAGAACAAGACAAGGATGTTCCTTCTCATCATTTCTTTTTAACATAGTATTGGAAAAGAAAGTGTTAGTTGCTCAGTCGTGTCCCACTCTTTGCAACATCATGGACTGTAGCCCACCAGGCCCTCTGTCCAGGGAATTCTCCAGGCAAGAATACTACAGTGGGTTGCCATTTCCTGCTCTAGGGGCTCTCGTGACCCATGGATTAAACATGGGTCTCTTGCATGGCAGGCAGATTCTTTACTGTCTGAGCCACCAGAGAAGAACCATTTGTGTAGTATTGGAAGTCCTAGCTAAACTGATAAGACAAGAAAAGGAAATTTAAGGCATTGATTCAGTTCAGTTCATTCTCTCAGTTGTGTCTGACTCTGTGACCCCATGGACTGCAGCAGACCAGGCCTCCCTGTCCATCACCAACTCCCAGAGTTTATTCAAACTCATGTCCATTGAGTCGGTGATGCCATCCAACCATCTCATCCTCTGTCATCCCCTTCTCCCCTCGTCTTCAATCTTTCCCAGCATCAGGGTCTTTTCCAATGAGTCAGTTCTTCACATCAGGTGGCCAAAGTATTGGATTTTCAACTTCAGCATCAGTGCTTCCAATGAATATTCAGGACTGATTTCCTTTAGGATGGATTGGTTGGATCTCCTTGCAGTATGCATTATTGATTGGGAAAGAAGAAATAGAACTGTTTTTGTTTGCAAGTGATGTCATCATTTATGTAGAAATGCAAAAGAATCAATTTTAAAAAAACTTTGGAATCTAATAATCAGATGTTACAAAATTATAGGATATAAGGAAATATCCAAGTCAACTACTTTCCTATATATTAAGTTGACCAAAAAAGATGTTCAGTTTTTTTTCCATAAGATGGCTCTAGCAGTACCTAGTTGTCTTTCAGTTCAGTTCAGTCACTCAGTCGTGTCTGACTCTTTGTGACCCCATGAACTGCAGCATGCCAGGCCTCCCTGTCCATCACCAACTCCCAGAGTTCACCCAAACCCATGTGCATTGTGTCGGTGATGGCATCCAACCATCTCATCCTCTGTCATCCCCTTCTCCCCTCATCTTCAATCTTTCCCAGCATCAGGGTCTTTTCCAATGAGTCAGCTCTTTGCATCGGGGTGGCCAAAGTATTGGAGTTTCAGTTTCAACATCAGTCCTTCCAATGAACGCCCAGGACTGCTCTCCTTTAGGATGGACGGGTTGGAAATCCTTGCAGTCCAAGGGACTCTCAAGAGTCTTCTCCAACACCACAGTTCAAAAACATCAATTCTTTGGTGCTCAGCTTTCTTTATAGTCCAACTCTCACATCCATACATGACTACTGGAAAAACCATAGCCTTGACTATACAGATCTTTGTTGGCAAAGTAATGTCTCTGCTTTTTAATATGCTGTCTAGGGTGGTCATAACTTTCCTTCCAAGGAGCAAGTGTCTTTTAATTTCATGCCTGTAATCACCATCTGCAGTGATTTTGGATGTATTTAACTTCAATCAAAAATTTTTGTTAGATTGTATTGTGACAGCTATAATACCGATATTAATTTTAAAAACCTTATCAAAAATGAGGAATTTTTGTGTGTTATGGTTTTTCAGTTGCTAAGTTGTGTTTGACTATTCAAAACTCCATGGACTGCAGCACACCTGGCCTCTCTGTCCTTTACTACCTCCCAGTGTCTGCTCATATTCATGTCAGTTGAGTTGGTGATGCTATCTAATCATCTTATCCTCTTCTGCCCTCTTCTCCTTTTACCTTCAATCCTTCCCAGTATCAAGGTCTTTTGTGATGAGTCAGCTCCTCTCATAAAGTGGCCAAAGTATTGGAGCTTCAGCTTCAACATCAGTCCTTCCAATTAATATTCAGGGTTAATTTCCTTTATGATTGACTACTTTGATCTCCTTACAGTCCAAGGGACTCTCAAGAGTCTTCTCCAGCACCACAATTTGAAAGAATCAGCTCTTTTTGGTCCAATTCTCACATCCATTCATGACTACTGGTAAAACCACAGCTTTGACTATACAGACCTTTGCTGTCAAAGTGATGTCTCTGCTTTTCAGTACATTGTCTAGGTTGGTCCTAGCTTTCCTTTCAAGGAGCAAGAGTATTTTAATTTCATGGCTACAGTCACAATCTGCAGTGATTTTGGAGCCCAAGAAAAGAAAAATCTGTCAACTGTTTCCACTTTTTCCCCTTCTGTTTGCCATAAAGTGATGGGACCACATGCTATGATCTTGGAAGTTTTTTAAATATTGAATTTTAAGCCAACTTTTCCACTCCTCTTTTACCCTCATCAAGAGGCTTTTTCATCAAGTGAAAAGTTCCTCTTCATTTTCTATCATTAGAGTGGTATCATCTGCAAATATAAGGCTGTTGATATTTCTCCCAGCAATCTCAATTCCAGGTTGTGATTCATCCATCCCAGAATTTTGCATGATGTATACTGCATATAAATTAAATAAGTAGGGTGACAATATATAGCCTTGATGTTATCCTTTCAAAATTTTGAACCAGTCTGTTGTTCCATCTCATGTTCTAATTGTTGCTTCTTGACCCACATACAGATTTCTCAGGAGACAGGTAAGGTGGTCCGGTATTCCCACCTCTTTAATATTTTCAACAGTTTGTTGTGATCCACACAGTCAAAGGCTTTAGCATAGTCAATGAAGCAGAAGTAGATGCTTTTTTCTGGAATTCTCTAGTTTTTTCTATGAGCCATTGAATGTTGGCAATTTGATCTCTGGTTCCTCTGCCTCTTCGAAACCCCACTTGTATATCTGGAAGTTCTTGGTTCATGTACTGCTGAAGCTTAGCTTGAAGGATTTCAAATATAGCTTTACAACTGTGAAAAATGAGTGCCATGGTAAGATAGTGTGTACATTATTTGGCACTACTTTTCTTTGAGATTGAAATGAAAACTGACCTTTTCCAGTTTTGTGGCCACTGATGAGTTTTCCAAATTTGCTGGCATATTGAGGGCAGCACTTTAACAGCATAATCTTTTAGGATTGTAAGCTCAGCTGGAATTCCTTCACTTCCACTAGCCGTGTTTGTAGTGATGCTTCCTAAGCAGACATCACTCTCCAGGATGTCTGGCTTTAGGTGAGTGACTACACCATCATGGTTATCTCTGTAATTAAAACCTTGTTTGTATAGTTCTTCTGTATGTTCTTGCTACCTCTTTTTAATCACTTCTGTTAGGTCCTTTCTATCCTTTATTGTGCTAATCCTTGCATGAAATATTCCCTTGTTCAGTTCAGTTCAGTCACTCAGTCGTGTCTGACTCTTTGCGACCCCATGGACTGCAGCACACCAGGCCTCCCTGTCCATCACCAACTCCTGGAGTCCACCCAAACCCATGTCCATTGAGTTCATGATGCCATCCAGCCATCTCATCCTCTGTCGTCCCCTTCACCTCCTGCCTTCATTCTTTCCCAGCATCAGGGTATTTTCCAATGAGTCAGCTCTTTGCATCAGAGTGGTCAAAGTATTGGAGTTGCAGCTTCAAAATCAGTCCTATCAATGAACACCCAGGACTGATCTCCTTCGGGATGGACTGGTTGGATCTCCTTGCAGTCCAAAGGACTCTCAAGAGTCTTCTCCAACACCACAGTTCAAAGGCATCAATTCTTTGGTGCTCAGCTTTCTTTATAGTCCAACTCTCGCATCCATACATGATCACTGGAAAAACCATAACTTTGGCTAGATGGACCTTTGTGGACAAAGTAATGTCTCTGCTTTTTAATATGCTATCTAGGTTGGTCATAACTTTCCTTCCAAGGAGCAAGGGTCTTTTAATTTCATGGCTGTAGTCACCATCTGCAGTGATTTTTGGTCCCCAGAAAAATAAAATCAGCCACTGTTTCCCCATCTATTTCCCATGAAGTGATGGGACTGGATGCCATGATCTTAGTTTTCTGAATGTTGAGTTTTAAGGCAACTTTTTCACTCTCCTCTTTCACTTTCATCAAGAGGCTTTTTAGCTCCTCTTCACTTTCTGCCATAAGGGTGGTGTCAACAGCATATCTGAGGTTACTGATATTTCTCCCTGCAGTCTTGATTCCAGCTTGTGCTTCTTCCAGCCCAATGTTTCTCATGATGCACTCTGCATATAAGTTAAATAAGCAAGGTGACAATATTCAGCCTTGACGTACTCCTTTTCCTATTTGGGACCAGTCTGTTGTTCCATGTCCAGTTCTAACTCTTGCTTCCTGACTTGCCACAGATTTCTCAAGAGGCAGGTCAGGTGGTCTAGTATTTCCATCTCTTTCAGAGTTTTCCACAGTTTATTGTGATCCACACAGTCAAAGGCTTTGGCATAGTCAATAAAGCAGAAATAGATGTTTTTCTAGTACTCTCTTCCTTTTTCTATGATCCAGCAAATGTTGGCAATTTTTCTCTGGTTCCTCTGCCTTTTCTAAAACCAGCTTGAACATCAGGAAGTTCACGGTTCACATATTGCTGAAGCCTGGCTTGGAGAATTTTGAGCATTACTTTACCAGCATGTGAAATGACTGCAATGGTGTGGTAGCATGTGAAATGACTGCATTGCCTTTCTTTGGAATTGGACTGAAAACTGGCCTTTTCCAGTCCTGTGGCCGCTACTGAGTATTCCCTTGATTTCTCAAATTTTCTTAAAGACTTATCTAGTCTTTCCCATTTTATTGTGTTCCTTGACTCCTTTACACTGTTCATTTAACAAGTCTCTTATCTTTCCTTGCTATTCTTTGGAACTCTGCACTTAGTTACAAGTATCTTTCCTTTTCTCCCTTGCTTTTTACTTCTCTTCTTTCCTCAGTTGTATGTCATGCCTCCTCAGATAACCACTTTTCTTTCATACATTTCTTTTCATTTGTGTTGGCTTTGATCACCACCTCCTTTACAGTGCTACAAACCTCTGTTCATAGAGTTTCACATACTCTCTCTACCTTTGAATCTATTGGTCACATCCACTCTATAATCATGAGGGATTTTATTTAGGTCATACTTAAATGGGCTAGTGTTTTTCCCTAGTTGCTTAAACCTAAGCCTGAATTTTACAATTAGGAGCCGATTATCTAAACCACAGTCAGCTCCAGGTCTTGTTTTTGCTAACTGTATAGAGCTTCCATCTTTTGCTGCAAAGAATATAATCAATCTGATTTTGGTATTGACCATTTGGTGATGTCCATGTGTAGAGACATCTCTTCATTGTTGGAAAAGGGTGTTTGCTATGACATGTGTGTTCTTTTCATGAAGCTCTCTTATGTTTTTTCCTGTTTCATTTTGCACTCCAATGCCAAACTTGCCTGCTACTCCAGGTATCTCTTGACTTCCCACTTTTGTATTCCAATCCCCTATGATGAAAAGGGGATCCAATCCTGTTTGTATTCTAACCCCTTATATTAAAAAGCAGAGACTTTACTTTGTCAATATAGGTCTGTCCAGTCAAGGCTATGGTTTTTCCAATTGTCTATGTATGGATATGAGAGTTGGACTATGAAGAAAGCTGAGCACTGAAGAATTGATGCTTTTGAACTGTGGTTTTGGAGAAGACTCTTGAGAGTTTCTTGGACTGCAGGGAGATCAAACCAGTCGATCCTAAAGGAAATTAGTCCTGAATATACATCGGAAGGACTGATGCTGAAGCTGAAACTCCAATACTTTGGCCACCTGATTCAAAGAGCTGAATCACTGAAAAAGATCCTGATGCTGGGAAAGATTGAAAGCAGGAGGAAAAGGGGATGAGAGAAGGTGAGGATGGCACCACCGACTCAATGCACATGAGTTTGAACAGGCTCTGAGAGTTGGTGATGGACAGGGAAGCCTAGAATCCTGCAGTCTATGGGGTCACAAAGAATCGGACATGACTGAGCAACTGAACTGAACTGATGACGAAAAGGACATTTTATTTTTGGTGTTAGTTCTAAAAGGTCTTAGGTCTTCATTGAGTCATTCAACTCCAGCTTCTTCCTCATCAGTGGTCAGGGCATAGACTTGTATTGCTGTGATATTGAATGGTTTACCTTGGAAATGAAACCAAGGTCATCCTGTCATTTTTGAGATTGTACCCAAGTACTGCATTTCAGACTCTTTTGCTGACTCTCAGGACTATATTTCTTCTGAGAGATTCTTGCCCATAGTAGCAGATATAAAGCTCATCTGAATTAATTTCACCCATTTCTGTCCATTTTAGTTCACTGATTCCTGAGACATTGATGTGCACTCTTGCCATCTCTTGTTTGACCACATCCAATTTATCTGGATTCATGGACCTAACATTCCAGGTTCCTAAATAGTGTTATTTACAGCATTGGGCTTTACTTTCCCTACCAGACACATCCACAACTCAGCATCATTTCTGCTGTAGCCCAGCCACTTCATTCTTTCTGGAGCTGTTAGTAATTCCCCTCCACTCTTCCCCAGTAGCATATTAGACACCTTCTGCCCAGAGGTTCATCTTCCAGGGTCATATCTTTTTGCTTTTTCATACTGTTCATGGTGTTCTAGCAGCAAGTGTACTGGAGTGGTTTGCCATTCCCTTCTCCAGTGGGTCATGTTTTGTCAGAACTCTCCACTCTGACCCATCTGTCTTGGGTGGTACACAAGCCCCTGTGATCCATGAAGGGAGAGTTTTGTGCAGCCACTTTAATAGTGAAGATGGAAGAAAACTACAATATTTTTGCCATATTATGGTTTATTATTTCAAGAAATGTAAAAATGCAAACTGAGACACCAAAAAATTTTATGTAGTATATAAAGATGGTGCTATGACTGATTGAACATGTCAAGAATGGTTTGTGAAGTTTCATGCTGGTGATTTCTCATTGGACAATGCTCAATGGTCAAATAGACCAATTGAAGCTGATAGCGATCTAATCAAGACATTAACTGATAACAATCATTTGGGAGATAGCTGACATACTCAAAATATCTAAATCAAGAGCTGAAATTAGCCCCAGCTTTATTATGTTTATCACTTTGATGTTTGGGCTCCACATAAACAAAAAAATATTCTTCACTGTATGCGATTCTCTACTTAAATGTAATGAAAAGATTCTGTTTTTAAAATGAATTGTGATGGAGGATGAAAAGTGGATTCTGTACAATAACATGGAATGAAAGAGATCATTGGGTAAGCAAAATGAACCACCACCACCAACTCCACCAAAGACTGGTTTTCATTCAAAGAAGGTGATGTTGTTTATAATCTGGAATTGGAACGGTGTCCTCTGGGAACCAAAGGGTTAGTTCCAACAAGTACTGCTCCCATTATACCAGCTGAAGGCAGCACTTGACAAAAAGCATCCAGAATTAGTCAACAGCAAATGGATAATGTTCCATTAGGAGACTGCAAGACTGTGTTTTTCTTTGATGACCAGGCAAAAGCTGTTGTAGCTTGGTTGAAAAGTTCTGATTCATTCACTGTATTCACCAGTCATTGCACCTTCAGATGTCCATTTATTTCAGTATTTACAAAATTCCCTCAATGGAAAAACATTTAATTCCCTGGAATATTGTAAGAGAGACTGGGAACAGTTCTTTGCTCAAATAAATAAAATGTTTTGGGAAGACGTAATCATGAATTGCCTGAAAAATGTCAGAAGGCAGTGGAACAAAGCAGCCATACATTTCTTCAATAAAGTTCTTAGTGAATATGAATATGAAAATTGCGTCTTTTATTTTTACTTAAAAAACCGAAGGAGCTTTCTGGCCAAATCTATACCCTATATAGGCTTTCCAGGTGGTGCAGTGGTAAAAAAATATGCCTGCCAGTGCAGAAGACAGAAGAGAAGTGGTTTGGGAAAATCCCTCGGAGGAGGAAATGTCATCGCACTCCAGAATTCTTGCTGGAAGATTCCCATGGACTGAGGAGCCTGATGGGCTACGGCCTATGGGGTCACAAAGAATCAGACATAACTGAGCGTCTGAGCAGCAGCAGCATACCAGCAGTGAATAAGTAAAATTTAAAGTTAAAAACCCCATCCCCATTGGCAGTTGCTTTTTATGCCTTTATCCTCCTTCCTCTTTGGCAACCACTAGTTCAGTTTCTGTAATTACGAATTGCTAATTCTGGGCATTTCTTTAAATGAAATTATCCAATATGTGGTGTTTTTTTGACTTGACTCACTTAGCATAATGTTTTCAAGGCTCATTCATGTTGCAACATATATCAATTTCTTGATATTTCTTTCATATTCAAATAATATTCCAATATTTGGATATACCATATTTTGTTTATGTATTCATATGTTGATGGACATTTGGATTGTCTCCACTTCTTTGGTTACTATGAATAATACTGTTACAAACATTCATGTATAAGTTTTTGTGTAGACATATGTTTCCATTTTACTTGGATATGTACCTAAAGGTGAAATAGTTAGATGATCTGTTAACTCTATGTTTATCTTTTTGAGGAACTACCAAACTGTTTTCCAAAGCAGCTGCACGTTTTACATCCCTATAGCAATGTATGAGTTTCCCAGTTTCTCCACTCTTATCTGTCATTTTGATCATTGTCATGTAAAGTTTGTAAAGTGATATCTCATTGTGATTTTGCTTTATATTTCCCTAATGACTAACATTGTTGAACATCATTTCATGTGTTTAGTGAGGATTTATCTTTCTATCCTGAAAGAATGTTTATCCAAGTCTTTAGCCAGTGTTTAAATTGAGTTATTTCTCTTTTTATTTTTGAGTTGTAAGAGTTCTTTATATGTTCTGGATACTAGTCTTTTATCAGGGATTTGCTTTGCAAATATTTTCTCTCATTCTGTGAGTTGCTTTCTTAATTAAATAAAATAAACTGACATGAGTTACTTGAATTATCATCAAAATCTTATTTCATCTTAAGGGGAGAAACAGATACAGAAAGTCAGAAAAGAGAAAATATATGAGCACCTACTATGTTTCAAAAATTTTATATATATTATCTCATTTGATCTTCACAAAATATCTTCAAAGCAGCCTCTTTTATCCTTATCCTAGCCTCAGTAAGGAAACTGAGGCTCAAAAAGATTAAATAACATTCTAAACTCATTTGAGTTCATAAAGAGCAATGCAGAGATATAATTGCATGTTTATCAATAACTCTAAGTCTTGTGCCAGTTCTAGTCTATCTGATTATCACCTAAATCTAAAAATTTCTAAACTTGACCAGAAAAATTTATTCATATGATTACCATTTGCCCTTAATGAGAAAATTTTGTGCAATGCTTCAACTATTTCCAGTGAAAGCTTCAGTATTAATGTTCATATGCATTCACTTGACATCCCCTAGACACAGCGTCACAGATCTACAGTCTTGTACTGAAGACAGCCTTTCCATTTGCATCTTCCTTTTTAAAAAAAATTTTATTTATTTATTTATTTATATTATTTTATGATATTGTATTGGTTTTGCCATACATCAGCATGAATCCGCCACGGGTGTACATGTGTTCCCCATCCCGAACCCCCCTCCGATCTCCCTCCCCATACACTCCCTCTGGGTCATCCCAGTGCACCAGCCCCGAGCATCCTGTATCCTGCATCGAACTTAGACTGGTGATTCGTTACTTATATGATATTATACATGTTTCAATGCCATTCTCCTAGAAACTAGAAAGTGTTCTAGTTTCATTCTTTTACAAATGTTTGACCAGTTTTCCCAGCACCACTTGTTAAAAAGATTGTCTTTAATCCATTGTATATTCTTGCCTCCTTTGTTAAAGATAAGGTGTCCATAGGTGTGTGGATTTATCTCTGGGTTTTCTATTTTGTTCCATTGATCTATATTTCTGTCTTTGTGCCAGTACCATACTGTCTTGATGACTGTGGCTTTGTAGTAGAGCCTGAAGTCAGGCAGGTTGATTCCTCCAGTTCCATTCTTCTTTCTCAAGATTGCTTTGGCTATTTGAGGTTTTTTGTATTTCCATACAAATTGTGAAATTATTTGTTCTAGCTCTGTGAAAAATACCGCTGGTAGCTTGATAGGGATTGCATTGAATCTATAGATTGCTTTGGGTAGTATACTCATTTTCACCATATTGATTCTTCCGATCCATGAACATGGTATATTTCTCCATCTATTAGTGTTCTCTTTGATTTCCTTCACCAGTGTTTTATAGTTTTCTATATATAGGTCTTTAGCTGCTTTAGGTAGGTATATTCCTAGGTATTTTATTCTTTTCATTGCAATGGTGAATGGAATTGTTTCCTTAATTTCTTTTTCTACTTTCTCATTATTAGTGTATAGGAATGCAAGGGATTTCTCTGTGTTGATTTTATATCCTACAACTTTACTATATTCATTGATTAGCTCTAGTAATTTTCTGGTGGAGTCTTTAGTCTCATCTGCAAACAGTGAGAGTTTTACTTCTTCTTTTCCAATTTGGATTCCTTTTATTTCTTTTTCTGCTCTGATTGCTGTGGCCAAAACTTCCAGAACTATGTTGAATAGTAGTGGTGAAAGTGTGAACCCTTGTCTTGTTCCTGACTTGAGGGGAAATGCTTTCAATTTTTCACCATTGAGGATAATGTATCCTGTGGGTTTGTCATATATAGCTTTTATTATATTGAGGTATGTTCCTTCTATTCCTGCTTTCTGGAGAGTTTTTATCATAAATGGATGTTGAATTTTGTCAAAGGCTTTCTCTGCATCTACTGAGATGATCATATGGCTTTTATTTTTCAATTTGTTAATGTGGTGTATTATATTGATTGATTTGCGAATATTGAAGAATCCTTGCATCCCTGGGATAAAGCCCACTTGGTCATGGTGTATGATCTTTTTAATGTTGGATTCTGATTGAATCTTATACTCCAAAGTAAGATAGAAGAGAAAGATTTGTTGATTAAAACTGTGTCCCTACAGAATATTGCATTAAAATATGTATCTGATTCAGCCTTTTGCCACTCACTTTATTTGTACATGATCTGTGATATTATGGGTAAATGGATAGATTGATGTCCATAAAGATGATAGGATTCAAACCTATATCCATGTGATTGCAACATTGATAAATTTTTCTTCCTTTCCATTCCTTTACACCAGTGAACAATTACTTGTTCAATACAATTTACTTATTTTCCCTGTGTTCCATGTAATCGACATGACTTGTTGAAAAATGAGTAAAAGCAATCAAGCAAAATATTGTGCTTTTCCCAAAAGACAAGCAAATAAAAGGTGCGACTGACTTGTTTTTCTTGGTTTTGTTTTTATTTCTAAACTACATTTTACAGACTGTTGTGGTCCTCACTCCTTTATATGTATATATGTTCATCTTGTTATTATTATTATTATTCGATGCCTTATTATTCGATGACTTTTTAAAAAATTAATGAAATGACTGAGCATCCATATCAAACATTTTCTCTAGTTCTGTAAGTTTTGTTTTGTCTCTTACTTCCTTTTGGAACTATTTTGGAGACTCCCTTATATCAAATAAAACTCTGATAATAATAGCTTCCAGATATGAAGCACTTATCTGTTGGGTGGTTATCATGATTTATCTGTAATTCCTCCTTGAGGTTTGTGTTATTGTTCCCATTAAGACTCTTAGAGATTTCATGACCTAACCATGGCCATGAGGTAGCAAGTGGTAAATTCTGATCTAGACACATCCAGCTTCAAAGCCTATGAACTAAGTTCTATAACATAACAGTTTCCTTTTGGGGCATAGATTTTATACCAAGGCCTAACAGAGGGCAGGTAGCAACCATAGAAATATGGCTTATGCAAAACTTCCAAGTCATCTCCTGCTATTGCCATTATCTACTGAAACAAGTACCACATTTTTTTATAAATTATTTTATTTATTATTGTCATTAGAGCTGCACAATCAAACTTGTCTTTTCACTGTCTGTGTTTTGTTAACAGGAAATTAAACAACAATTATAAGCAAAAGTTGGTTGCCTTAAGAACAATAATTGTATATTCAGTTTAATATAAATAAAAGAATATTTGTCTTATGCAATTACATTATAAAAATTTTTAATTTCCAAAAGTGAAAATGATGTGTTCTGTTTGAACTCAAAGGGGGAATGTTTCAGTACAACATCACTCCTTAAATAAAAAGACAAGTGATCTGGGATGTTTCTCCACTGCAACACCTGTTATAGGCAATGCTTTGATAATTAGGTACAAAAATTATATCAAAATCTTTTATAGCCTCGATTTATTTTATTAGCACCAAAGCAACTTAGATTTTATAGACACATGAGATGTGCATAAAAAGTAATCTTTGCATTCAAGGAGTAATTTCAATTGAAATTTAATTCAGTTAAAAGAAAAAATAGGCAATGATTTTTGTGCACCAGTCTCTCCGGGCCTTTGCACTCTCATTTGTAAAATGAAGGGATTAGACTAAATAATATCTAAGATAGATACGTGAAAAAGTGAAAATCTATCGCTAAGTCATGTCCTACTCTTTGCAACCCTGTCGACAACAGTCCATCGAGGTTCTCTGTCCGTGGGATTTCCCAGGCAAGAATATTGGAGTAGGTTGCCAGTTCCTTCTCCCAGATATCTTCCCCACCCAGGGACTGAACCCACATCTCCTGCTTGGCAGGTGAACTCTTTACAACTGAGCCACCAGGGAAGCCCCAGGTTAGACATAAACTCAAAAATCATGTGATCCCATTTAAATAAACCTATCAATGGGTTAATAGAAAGGGGAGACCTGGTCAGGGACTGTTTGCAATACAATATACTACCTATGACAAATCCTATAAGAGGAGGTATCCTGAAAAATAAAGAGAGACATAGTTTAGTGAAGTAAGAGAGACACCTGTGCTGCATATGAGCAGACTGTGAAAGATGAAGGGTGTGACGCTGAAGGTGACTGGGGGAGGGTGTGGTGGGCCTGATGAGGAGAATGCATTTGTTTGCAAAATATACAACAATTTTAAAGGTCATTTATAGGATATTTTGCAACTGGGAACAGAATAAGACATTTAGAAATATATTTGGATATGGATGAAGTTGCCAAGTGATAAGCAAGTTGACCAAACTATACTCAACATGGAACTCAGAATTGATGTGTCTTATACTAAGCATAGGGTCACAGAAGCCAGGGAATATGGTGAGGCTCGGGGAAATTGAGAAAATTGATGGCAAGTATTAAAAGGAAGATATGATCTGTCTTTCCAATCAAAGTCTTGAAATTTGAAAATATTCTCTTATAAAGTAGTAATACAAAATGAAAAAAAAAAAAAAATAATAATAACAATAGCAATTAAACAATTTCATCCTGAATGGAGGAAAATGGTTGTGGACAAAGAAATCCTTTGTCATGAAGAAACTAGTAATAAAAGTTGTTTCATAGAGGCTACACCAACATTACCAATAGAGCATTTAGTGCCTCACAAGCCATAAATTAGATAATGTACTATTTTACAGATGAGAAAGCTGCAGCTATCAGACTACAGAGCAACCCCCAAAGTCACAGTTAATAATTTGCAAAAAGTAAATTTAATCCCACATCTGGGTGACTCCAGAACATGTTTACCTAGCCACTGGATTACTACTTCTCATTCACAGCCAAATGAAAGTTTTTTAAAGTTACATACCTGGCTTTCAGCTTGAGCTCCTCCACACACAATGAATCTCTTTCTTCTCAATCTCAAGATATTATCGTTAGTCTCTATTTAATGCTGAATAAGAATACAAGAGAGTTCAGAAAGGGAAAGACAAATACCATATGATATCCTTATCTGTAGAATCTAAAATATGACACAAATGAACTTATCTATGAAACAGAAACACACAGGCATAGAGAATAGACCTGTGGCTGCCGAGGGGCTGGCAGGGACAGGTGGGGTGGACTGAGAGTTAGAGATTAGCAGATGTAAACTATCATGTATAGAATGGATAAACAACTGTGAAGGCCCTACTTCACAGTGCAGGGAACTATATTCAGTCCCTGTCATAAACCAGAATGGAAAGGAATATTAAGAAGAATATATATGTATATATATAAATAAAAAACTGAATCACTTTGTTGTACACCAGAACCTACCGCAAAATTGCAAATCAACCTACTTCAGTAAAATAAATTGAAAAAACAAGAATACAAGACAATTTTGAAAAAATTGAAATAGTTTTCAAGCAAATATTATCTTCCCTTTTAAGTATTTCTTTAGGGAAAATTGTACCTGAACATAATTAAATGATGTTTTAAAACTTTAAAAATCACATCTCAAAATTAGAACTTATCATATTCATGATTAATACTCTAAATATGTCAGTATAACTAGAGTGTATTAGAAAAAAAATCACCCAAATAAGAAAAATAGTGGGAAAATAAAATAAGCTAAAATGCTAGTAGCTGTATAATAGAGTTCACTTAATAGTTCTATTCACAATTTTCCTTTTGAAGAAATCACAAAGTTGGCGCTTTTGGTTTCTAAGTCATCTTAATGCTTCTTTTATTTATTTTTTATGTTTCTTGTAGTTTGGACATAATATTCTCTTGCCAGATAGCTTTACCTGAACAGTTTGATACAGTAGTCTTGCCTGGAGACTGGGTGAGGAAGAAACAGCAGACTATGAAGTTAAAAATTTATATCCAACCTTTGTTTAGCAGAATATGCTCATCTCACTATCAGTTTATCAAAAGACGGATCTCAGAAGAAGGTAGTAGCAGTTCAATACCATTCAACTGACGTTTAATGAGTAGTCCCTCTGATGCCAGGTTTTCTGGAAGATGCTGGCAATAAAACAAGACTGTCCTTACTCTTGACAGGCATTGAATTCATGAGACATACACAGAAATATATCTTTTTAACATGTAACAGATGGTGAGCATAAACCCAGATGTATTGTCATGGTTTCCTGGAAAGCACTTAAGTCAAAACTGAAGGAAACTTCTTGAAGACACTTGAACCAAGCCTCAAAAGTGAGTCAGAGCAACAGGAGCATAAATCTGTCTACTGTGTGACAGGAAGAATTACAAAGGATCTTTACTTGGCCAGGTTGTAGAGCATACAGTAAAATTATTAGATTTGTTTTTGCTTTTTTTGCATATGATATGCATAATTTATTCACTTGAAACAAAAATTATTTAACAATAAGAAGAATCATTTTAGTGGAGAAAGGAGTTAACATTAATCAAAAGACAAATGTAAATGAAGCATAAGCTGATGTTCACAGTACTGGAAAAATAACATATCCAAGAATCCTGTTTCTTATGAATGTGCTAGTTCCAAGTCCAGTCACAGATATGATGTTTCTTCCTTGGATACAGCTATCATCATGTGAGCAGCACTAGAACAGTGGTGGAGGATGAACTAAGTCTGAAGAGCTAATGCATAGCATGGTGACTATAGCTGATAACACTGTAGTGAATAACTAAACTTTGCTAAGAAAGTGGAGGTGATGGAATTTCAGCTGAGCTATTTCAAGTCCTAGAACATGATGCTGTTAAAGTGCTGCACTCAATATGCCAGCAAATTTGGAAAACTCAGCAGTGGTGACAGGACTGGAAAATATCAGTTTTCATTCCAATCTCAAAGAAAGGCACTGCCAAAGAATGTTCAAACTACCACACAATTGCCTTCATCTCACAAACTAGCAAAATAATGCTCAAAATTCTCTGAGTGAGGCTTCAACAGTATGTGAACTGAAAATTTTCAGATGTTCAAGCTGGATTTAGAAAAGGCGGAAGAACCAGAGATCAAATTTCCAACACCCGTTGGATCATAGGAGAAGCAAGAGAGTTCCAAAAAAAAGTCTACTTCTGCTTTATTGACTATGACAAAATCTTTGACTGGGTGGATCACAACAAACTGTGGAAAATTCTTAAATAGATGGGAATACCAGACCACCTGATCCACCTCCTGAGAAATTTGTATGCAGGTCAAGAAGCAATAGTTAGAACGGGACATGAAACAATGGACTGATTCCAGTTTGGGAAAGGAATACATCAAGGCTGTGTACTGTCACCCTGTTTATTTTACTTCTGTGCAGAGTACATCATGAGAAATGCTGGGCTGGGTGAAGCAAAAGTTGGAATCAAGATTGCTGGGAGAAATATCAACCTCAGATATGCACATAACACCACTCTTGTGGCAGAAAGTGAAGAAGAACTAAAGAGCTTCTTGATGAAAGTGAAAGAGGAGACGGGAAAAGCTGGCTTAAAACTCAACATTCAAAAAACTAACCTCATGGCATCCATTCCCACCACTTCCTGGCAAATTGATGGGGAAACAATGGAAACAAGCACAGACTTTATTTTCTTCAGTTCCAAATTCACTGCAGATGGTGACTGCAGCCATGAAACTAAAATATGCTTGTTCCTTGGAAGAAAAGCTATGACAAACCTAGACAGCCTATTACAAAGCCTTCACCCACAAAGGCCCATCTAATCAAAGCTATGGTTTTTCCAGTGGTCATTTATGAAGGTGACAGTTGGACCATCAAGAAAGCTGAGTGCCAAAAAAAATGGATGCTTTTGAACTGTGGTGTTGGAGAAAACTCTTGAGAGTCCTTTGGACAGCAAGGAAATCAAACTAGTCAATTCTAAAGGAAATCAATCCTGAATATTCATTGGAAGGGCTGATGCTGAAGTTGAAGCTGAAGCTACAATACTTTGGCCACCTGATGCAAAGAACTGACTCATTGGAAAAGACCCTGATGCTGGGAAAGATTAAGAGCAGGAGATGGGGATGACAGAGGATGAGATGGTTGGATGCAATCACCGTTTCAATGGACATGAGTTTGAGCAAGCCTCAGGAGATGGTGAAGGACAGGGAAGCCTGGCGTGCTATAGTCCATGGGTCACAAAGAGCCGGACACAACTGAGTGACTGAACTGAACTGAAGAAAGTGGAACTTAAGTGTTCTGACAAGAAAATAGAAGGTTAAATACAGGAGGTGATGGACGTGTGAGTTAATCTTATGGGGGATCTTCTCACAATGTGTACATATATCAAATCATCACATTGTACAATTTAAATATCTTAAATTTTGTTGACTATACATCAATAAAACTGGAGGGGGGCCCCAAAGTGCTGATATCCAGATATTAAACTAAAAATACTGTTAAGAAAAGGGAAAACTTCTATAGAAAAATGGGCAAAATATCTAAATTTCACAAAAAAGGAAATCTAATTGTTACTAAATAAATGAGGTATTCACTGTCATTAGTAGTCGGGAAAATGTGAGTGAGAAGTACAATAAAATATCATTACACATCCATAAGATTGACTAATACAGGAATGGTGTGAGTTGTATACACTGCTGGCAGGACTGTAAATGGGTACAGTCACTTTGGAAAACTATTTGAGATTAGCTAGTAAAGTTGAAAAACTGCATATTTGACCGTCTTACAATTTTAGACTCTTGTGCATGTGGAGCAGAATACATTAGGTGTAAAAAGTGTCTGTAGCATCATTGCCCTTTAATTATCCAAATTGGAAGCAAACTGAATGTCCAATTAGAATGAATAATCATAATATATTCTTAGATCAGGACATTTTCTAGCAACAAAACTAAATAAAGTCTGTCTCCATTCCGAGTCTTCCACAGGTAATACTGAATAAGTGAAACTACTGCAGACAAGAAATCATCTTTTGTAAGGTTTCATCCATATGAATTTCAAAAAAAAACAAAGCTAAACTACATTTTTAGGGATGCACATATACTTGGGAAAGCTATGAAACCAGGGCAATGGTCATCTAAGTTGGGCAGGAAAGCAGCAGACTCTGGAGAGGCACACAGTGACAGGGTGCAGAGTCCTTGGCAGCAGCACATTTCCTCATTCCGAGTGTCATCTTACAGTTACTCCTGATGCTTTTCACTTACAATTGCTATGGTGCAGTTATGCTATATGTGTGTTCTATTTCACAATTTTGAAAAGACTTTCAAAAGACTGCTTAAGAAGAAATATCTCACACAAATGTCATCAAATTGAGCATAATAAGAATTTGGGATTAGGAATTGATAAGGAGAGAGCCTGTACTTGGTTTACCGCTGAAATAGTATGCATATGTATAATGGTTAGTACCCATCGACAGCCTTTCCTTTGTACTGCGTGTACTGGGTGTGGTTGGGGATTCTGTAGCTGCTTTTTTCAGCTAAAATACAAGTTTCAGACAATAATCTCTAGAAATCAGAGAATGACAATCAAGCATTGCTGCTGCTGAAAGTAACAATGAGGCACCCACTGGCAAGGCCAGGGGAGCAAGATTTTAATTAATGAGGATGTTTATCTAGATATGACTGATACTGCCACCACTTCCTGTGTCCAGAGTCTCTTATTAATATTTCTATGGGTAGCATGTCTTTCTTCCAAGACCTCTCCTTTCTTTTATTGTTGTCTTGGGTATTTAGGAAAGGGTTGTGATTTACCTTATCATTGATTCTCACATGAATCTTTTCATAAGAATCTGATAAAAAGAATCAACCATTGGATTCTTATTAAAATGTAAAATATAAAACTAGGGGCAACATGGCAACAGATTTGGTCATAAAACCAGTAGTACACAGTGTTAGGACTAAAGCATATTTACACATTAAATGAGAACATTATGAGCACACACAGAAAATAGAGCAATCATGACAATGTAAATGGAAACCAGCCCTTATCTAATTTGACACTTACAAAATCCTTCACCCTTCACCATCTGGGAAAACAGAAAAGAACTAAATTACAAGCAGATAAGTATGTTATTTCCAGCACGTTTAGGTTTTTTGTTTTACCAAGAGATGTACTATTCCCTTTCTAGTTCAAATTCATGGGTTGTGGTCCTAACAAAGTAAACAGAAAATGATGACTTTTCTGAAATGAGAGTAGTTTTTAGCTCTTTAACCGAGTGTAGCAGCCAACATCCATTTGTCACTTGACATCTGTCAAGTGTCTTACACATATTATTTCCTTTAATCCTCACAAAATTTTATAAGATAAGCAACATTATGCTCCCCCATTTTATCAGGAAAGAAACTGAGCAAATCAGTGCTCAGGGAAGCTGGAAGCTAATCCCAGAAGCCTAATTCCAGAGGCCACACTTTAAAGATCATCACTAGAATAGTGCCTGGACAGCATCCTTAACAGCCTCAAGAAAAGATGGCAGGTTTTAGAAGCACATAATTTACTCAGAAATTTATCCATGGAGAGTTTAGCATAGGTGATAGAGAACCAGAAACAGTTCTAGAAGTTTGCATTAACAGACTTTCATTTGTAAACACATCAAAAGCTTCTTGTTGTCTTGTCTGTGACCCCCTGCCTCCATGAGCTATGTTCCCATGTCTCGCTGTCACTGCACTTCTCAAGCTATCTGGTCATATGTTTATCTTTGCTTGTGTCTACTCAGTCTTGAGAACAATTAAAGGAAGGAACTTTAAATTCTTATGTCCTCAGTACCTCACACAGGATCTGGAATATAGCAGACATGATAAGTATTTCTAGAATCCAGCATTAAGCAGTAATATACAGTAAATCCCCCACATGCAAATGATATTCATTCCAAGTGGGTGTTTTTAAGTACAACAAAGTTAGCTTAGGTACCCAACTGACACAGTCAGCTATATAGTACTGTACTCTCACAGGTTTATAATACTTTTCACAGAATAATACATAAAAAGCAAACAGAAAAATTAAAGAAAACATGTTTAATCCTACAGTACAGTATCTTGAAGAGTGCAGTAGTACAATACAATAGTGGGCACACGGGGGCTGGCATCCAGTGAACAGGCAAGAGCAGTTACTAACTGGAAGAGGTGGGAGATGGTAGAGCTGAAAGATCATCAGCAATAGGTGATGGAGGGCAAGCTGGAATTTTACTCATGCCTGATGCTGATGGAACACACATTTGCATCTTCAAAAGCTTGCAACTTGAACCTTCATATGTAGAGGATGTACTGTAATGGTGCTTACATTTGTTAAGCACTACCGTGTGTCAGCTGCTATAAGGGATCATTCTTGTGTGTTATCTCATGTATTTCTCACAGAATTTAATGGGGTGAAATTCTTGTATTAGCCTTATCTTTAAGCATTTAATTATAGGCTTACATTTAACTATGAATAACTTGCTCAGGGTCATATAGGTAGTAAAAGTGAAGCCAGAATCCAGAGTCAGAGCTGTCTAATTCTGGAGCCCTCCCTCTCAAACTCTGCACTGTCCTATTCTCACGTCTTAAAGTCAGCAGCATTTATTAGAAAAAAATTAGTCATTCTTGGTAAGTTCTCTGTTTTATATGACTTTATGGTAATCTTCTGGCTTCCCTTTCAGCTCAGCTGGTAAAGAATCCACCTGCAATGCAGAAGACCTGGGTTCCATCACTGGGTTGGGAAGATTCCCTGGAGAAGGGAAAGGCTACCCACTCCAGTATTCTGGCCTGGAGAAGTCCATAGAATATATAGTCCATGGGGTCACAAAGAGTCAGATACAAGTGAGTGACTTTCACTTTCACTTTCATGCTAATCTTCATTCTGTAGGTAAGTATGTAAAATATGTCTCTTGAAGTATCTTTACTTTCCTGAATGGATGATTCCTGAAGAATTAGACCCTTCAACCTGGTTGTAACTGTCTTTTGTAATGGCATGTAGAGAGAAATTAGTGATGTTTCTTTCTGGAGGACAAAGATTGAAGAGCTGGTTGGTGAATGCACATCCCTGCTGACTGTATATTAGCTATCCGAATACAATGGCACTGGATGACAGAAAACACAAATTATTCTTCTGAAATTCGGTGCTTCACTTTTAGTAGTTCTGATTGTCCTCAAATACAATCTCTGCTTATTTAAAGAAACAAAGAATCATTCAAAGCACATTCCAATTAAAAAAAAAAAAGTACTACAGTTTGAAGAAAGAAGAAAATCATCCCCATTAATCATCTGGAATATGAAACAGACATTGTGGTCTGGTTTCATCTAAGACTGACCATATTTATTAAAGTTAATTTTTTCTATACAGTATGCTTTCTACTTTTTGTTAATGAGAAATTTAAGGAACATTATCAGAGCTGTGAGAACAATTTCACACTTCAAGCAAGAGCTTGGGGAAAACTTCAAACTATGTATTTGAAATAGATACAAAAAAAGAAATCACTTGTGCTGGAATTTTTTTCAAATTTTGGTCACAATAGTGTGAACTTCTGAGAAATATAAAATAGTTTTCTCTAAAGTGATACAATTCAAAAACAGTCTGAAGGAAATGCTCTCCAAGAATCATATATCCATAGCAATTTATGGATTCTGAGATGCAATTATTCCTGCAAATAAAACTAATGAAGCTGTAATGCTGTCAAACTACTAGGCCAAGATTTAATAACAGCTGCTGTTGTTTTTCCTTCCATTCTCCTTTTTACTTCCCATTCAAACAATGGTGCAAGAAAATAGAACAAAATTAAAGACAGCCCTCAATTAGGAAGGATTAAATTCAGTTCAGTTTAGTCGCTCAGTCGTGTCCGACTTTTTGCGACCCCATGAATCGCAGCATGCCAGGCCTCCCTGTTCATCACCATCTCTCAGCGTTCACTCAGACTCACATCCATCGAGTCTGTGATGCCATCCAGCCATCTCTTCCTCTGTCGTCCCCTTCTCCTCCTGCTCCCAATCCCTCCCAGCATCAGAGTCTTTTCCAGTGAGTCAACTCTTCTCATGAGGTGGCCAAAGTACTGGAGTTTCAGCTTCAGCATCATTCCTTCCAAAGAAATCCCAGGGTTGATCTCCTTCAGAATGGACTGGCTGGATCTCCTTGCAG
>SJYT01061587.1:76351-113121 GCA_006410635.1 Cephalophus harveyi | reverse complement strand
CTATTTGGAACCAGTCTGTTGTTCCATGTCCAGTTCTAACTGTTGCTTCCTGACCTGCATACAGATTTCTCAAGAGGCAGGTCAGGTGGTCTGGTATTCCCATCTCTTTCAGAATTTTCCACAGGATTAAATTAGGCAGGCAAAAATTAAATACACATTGGAAGGCAGTGAATCGCCTACAACTGGGATACTGAGGCAGAGTACCAGCCCCATGGACCAGGATGTCAGGATTAGGCCATGGTGACAGCTTTTCCCAGTCTGTAGGTCTGTGTTTCTTATTGGTGCTCCTGGCATGTGCCCTCCATCTGTGAGATCCTTCTATCCTCCCTTGACCTTGTCTTTCAAAGGGCGGGATCTACTCTCAGATCTTTGACTCCTTCTGGGCAGAAATCTCTCTGCTGGGACCAGGAGCAGCTCTGTCCAGAGGCAGTTTGACATAGGGCAGAGGGTAAAGCCATCTTTGTACTTGTCCAGAGTTGGCCTACCCTGGTCTTTCTTCAGTCTTGATCCACCTCTCTATTTATAGACGCAGCTGGTGAAAGTTGGGCTGGCATCCAAACCAAAGTCTGTCTCCAAACCTCATGTTTCTATTGTACGACACATCAGCAATTATCCTAGATTTTCAGCAATTCAGCAGCAGAATTTTAATTTATTTCTCCTGTCCCGGCATAGCTCAAAGCCTGAGGGGTACAAAGGTACAAAAACCATGGCCAAGCCTGACAATTATAGCCCAAAAGATTCTCCGACGCATCATCCAAGTTATCCTGGATGCCCCAAAAGTATCAGCTGTATCTTTTCAAAGAAATGAAACTGCATTCCTGCTGATAATATCCTGCACTAGGGAATGATGGCTATGGAACTTAATTTGCATGCATCACCTGAATTGAAGACTTAGAGGATTATTGAATTAAACAGAGAAAGTAACTTGGAAGATCTTGCACTTATAATTTACACTTCAGAGATGGAGACATGGAGGCTCAGCAGAGTCTGAGTTGGGTTGGGTTTGAGTTGGATTCAGGGCTGCCGTGGGCCCTTCCTGCAATGTTGTCCTTCACTCCAGCCTGCAGAGCAGGCTGAGTCAGCACCGCTTTTTCCAACAACAACAATAAAATGAATTTTCACAAAAGCAAGAGTTACAGAGGAGAGTGCTCTGAGCAATCCTGAAGCAGATAAGATCACAGAGCAGCTGCAGGAGAAAAGAATTGTAAATTGAGATTATGTAGAATTTGAACACCTGTTCTGACTTTAGGATTAATTCTACCATTTAAAAAAATGTTTTAATGGACTTTCTAAATACTTTTCTTCGCAGCAAATTTACCTATAAAAATAGGAGAAAATCTGACTGTTGGACAAATGAGGATATAACTTAGCTAGTGCTAAAAATACCTTCAGTTCAGTTCAGTTCAGTTCAGTTCAGTTGTTCAGTCATGTCCGACTCTTTGTGACCCCATGAATCGCAGCACGCCAGGCCTCCCTGTCCATCACCAACTCCCAGAGTTCACTCAGACTCACGTCCATCGAGTCAGTGATGCCATCCAGCCATCTCATCCTCTGTCATCCCCTTCTCCTCCTGCCCCCAATCCCTCCCAGCCTCACAGTCTTTTCCAATGAGTCAATTCTTTGCATGAGGTGACCAAAGTACTGGAGTTTCAGCTTTAAGCATCATTCCTTCCAAAGAACACCCAGGGCTGATCTCCTTCAGAATGGACTGGATGGATCTCCTTGCAGTCCAAAGGACTCGCAAGAGTCTTCTCCAGCACCACAGTTTAAAAGCATCAATTCTTCAGCACTCAGCTTTCTTTTTGTCCAACTCTCACATCCATACATGACCACTGGAAAAACCATAGCCTTGACTAGATGGACCTTTGTTGGCAAAGTAATGTCTCTGCTTTTCAACATGCTATCTAGGTTGGTCATAACTTTCCTTCCAAGGAGTAAGCGTCTTTTAATTTCATGGCTGCAGTCACCATCTGCAGTGATTTTGGAGCCCAGAAAAAAAAAGTCTGACACTGTTTCCACTATTTCCCCATCTATTTCCCATGAAGTGATGGGACTGGATGCCATGATCTTCGTTTTCTGAATGTAAGCTTTAAGCCAACTTTTTCACTCTCCACTTTCACCAGGAGGCTTTTTAGTTCCTCTTCACTTTCTGCCATAAGGATGGTGTCACCTGCATATCTGAGGTTATTGATATATCTCCCAGCAATCTTGATTCCAGCTTGTGCTTCTTCCTGCCCAGCGTTTCTCATGATGTACTCTGCATAGAAGTTAAATAAGCAGGGTGACAATATACAGCCTTGACGTACTCCTTTTTAAACAGTGCTATATATAGCAACAAGGGCAAAAAGTAGACCCATTATTCACAAATAGGCTTTATCCTGTGAAATTTTCAACTCAATGTGAAAATTTCAGCAAACAGCATAGGTTGAAAGGCATTTTAATTATTAAGAAGTGAAGACATTCTTTTCTAAGATTTAAAACAAACTTTTATGACATGGAGCTGTACACACACACAGTCTACCAATGTCAAATTCCTAATTTTGAAATAATATAATAATTATTTAACATGTAATCAAAGAAAACTTGATGTAAGGCAACTTCCTATGAATCTATAATTATTTCCAAATAAAAACCCACTAACTCTTGAGAAAGATAATGAATGTACACTCATTACACATCATTTCATGACATTAATATTATGGTCAATTAGTGTTGTGTTAGTGTCAGCTTTTCTTTGCTACTGCTGCTATATGCTTATTCTTTAGCACTATCAGGAATCCATTGTAGGCTCATTTCCAATATAAACTTCATAAACAAGTGAATTAAATATATGTCAGAAATATTTTTTCATTAATTCAGGCCATTTTTTGTACCATTTAGTTACCTAAACCTCCACATTGGGTTAATCTTTTGCTTTGCCTGATATTATTCATTCAAAACATGGGTACTGATTCATTTAAAGATTGCCAATGTTGATTGAATCATTTTGAGTGCTTATGCTGCTACTGCTGCTAAGTTGCTTCAGTCGTGTCCGACTCTGTGCGAACCCAGAGACAGCAGCCCACCAGGCTGCCCCGTCCCTGGGATTCTCCAGGCAAGAACACTGGAGTGGGTTGCCATTTCCTTCTCCAATGCATGAAAGTGAAAAACGAAAGCAAAGTCGCTCAATTGTGTCCTAGTCTTAACGACCCCATGGACTGCAGCCTACCAAGCTCCTCCATCCATGGGATTTTCCAGGCAAGAGTACTGGAGTGGGGTGCCATTGCCTTCTCCGTTGAGTGCTATAGAAGGTGAGTAATTTTTTTTTTCTTAATTGAAAAGGCAAAAGGCCTGATTTAAGGAATTTATAGTTTTATAAAATCTAGCCAAAATAGATCATGATCCTTATGTCAAATCCATAATGTTCATTTACTTAATGACATTAATATGTGCTTCTCATGGAATGCTGAAGTTGGAAAAATCTATAAGAGTTATCGAATCCACACACCATATATTATACTAATAGAAGACTGACTGAAGCTGAACGATTTGTCACTAAGGCCATCTTTATCATTGTAAACAATTCATAGCCAGATTTGTTTTGACTGAGTTCAGAACTCAGTCCCGCACCTCACAGCCGTGTGACTTTATTATCTCTGTGCTTCAGTTTCTGTATCTGTAATGAGAGGATCCTAACAGTACAATTGTTGAGGTTTTTTTCTGAGATATAATTAAATTATAATTTTTTATTCTAAATATGCTAGATTTTAGCTGAGATTATTTTCTACTTGTAAGTCTAGATATTTTTGGTTTATCAGTATTTCCCTGATGTGTCTTTTCTATGTTAAGAACCATTATTTAACATATTGTAACCAAGCAGGACTCTATGAGGGCTTCCTGGGACAGAACTCCCAAACTATGTCTGTTGCCTGCCTCTTATCTGAAGAAAAACTTTAGCCCTCTGGGCCTTCCCTGAGTTCCAAAGAGTGAATTTAGTTAGAGAAGTGAGACAAGGTAGAAAGGAAGGAAAACAGTAAAGCAAAATAAAATTATAATGGTTTAACCATTAAACAAAGTCTTTAGTTCTTCCTCAAGGGCTGTAGATAATATTCTGGGCCGTGTCCTTTGAGCTGTTTCGTAGATACTGAAACTCTCACCAGATGGAAGTTAACTATATGCTGACCACAAGTATGTAGACAGACTCCAGACTGGTTTGAACCAGAAGGGTTGGTGATGGTGACTCCCAATTACTTCACCAACAACCAATTAGAAGAATATCCATGAGCTGTGAAGTATCCATGTATGTGGAGTATCATGTACTCCACAATCTTCTTCCCTCACTGTCCTTAAAAACCTTTCCCTGAAAGCCTTCATGGAGTTTAGTTTTATAAACACTAACTACCCTGGACTCCTTCCTTAGCACCTGCAATAAGAGTTGCACTTTCATTCACCACAGCCTCAGTCAATAGATTGGCTTTACAGCACGTGGGCAAGTGGACCAAAGTTTGGCCTGGTAACAGTACAACACACCATGAACTAAAAATTGCACATGTGTGAAAAGTTATGACCAACCTAGATAGTATATTCAAAAGCAGAGACATTACTTTGCCAACTAAGGTCCGTCTAGTCAAGGCTATGGTCTTTCCTGTGGTCATGTATAGATGTGAGAGTTGGACTGTGAAGAAGGCTGAGCGCTGAAGAATTGATGCTTTTGAACTGTGGTGTTGGAGAAGACTCTTGAGAATCCCCTGGACTGCAAGGAGATCCAACCAGTCCATTCTGAAGGAGATCAACCCTGGGATTTCTTTGGAAGGAATGATGCTAAAGCTGAAATTCCAGTACTTTGGCCACCTCATGCGAAGAGTTGACTCATTGGAAAAGATTCTGATGATGGGAGGGATTGGGGGCAGGAGGAGAAGGGGACCACCGAGGATGAGATGGCTGGATGGCATCACAGACTTGATGGATGTGAGTCTGAGTGAACTCTGGGAGTTGGTGATGGACAGAGAGGCCTGGCGTGCTGCGATTCGTGGGGTCGCAAAAAGTCGGACACGACTGAGCGACTGTACTGAACTGAACTGTACTGAACTGTTGCACTGTTCATTGCTGCAGCAGACACCCTGCTTCTGTGTCTAGTACTGACTCTTTATGCAGACTTGGAGGAGAGCAGGACTCTGGCCAACAGTCTCCTTTTCCCTGTAGAGGTCAGATGGACCAACACACCCTCTCAGAAGCAATCTTCTCCTTGGTTTGGAGTGAGTGCATAACTTTTCCATGGAATTTTGATCTTCTCCAAAAGCTTCTAAAGTTCTTGCCCACCTGGAGGGGAAGGGCCCAAACCAGCTCCAGCCATTGCCCTTCTGAGGGTTCCAGTTAGCAGCTGAACTGAGGCAGCAGGAGTGTCGGCAGAGTCACCTTCGCACCTCAATCCTCGTAGAATCTCCTAGTGATTTTGAAGAAACTGGAAGGTAATTATTAATTTTTCAAATCCACTTTTCTTCTAGAAGACAGGAATTTAATCCTTACTCATCCAGTTGCTTAGAGGTCACACCTGTTTCTTCTTTTCTCATCATATTTCAAATTCATCCTTATGGTCTATTATTTTACCTTTGTAAATTATCTCAAAGCTTGCACTTTACCTTTCTGTCCCTGTCTCTCTTTACCACTTTGTTGGAGCACCAGCCTTCTGGCAAGTTTTCCAAATTCTTTGTTGCTCTGGAATCTTCAGTTTATTTTCTACATAAGAGCTTGTGAGTGCTTTTTACTTAAAAAACAAAACAAAACAAAACAAAACAAAAAAAAACACTCACATTTAGGCCCTCTCTCTACAACCACATCTGGACACCTGGTGCAATTCCTCCTCTCACTCACTGTACTCGCATGAACTCTAATTCAGTTTCTAGACCATTCCAAGCTTTTCTTTTTCTTATCTTAGGGTTTCTGCTCATGCTGTTTCTTCCTTCTGGAATGTTCTTCCCTAGGCTGTGATTATATTGGGTCTCTGCTCATTCACAGCTCTTGGTTGAATGTTTCTTACCTGGGAAGGCCTTTTTTCATCATTCTAGGTTAGTCCTTTTCTGCTAATTTTTAACTAAACTGTTTCTTTCATAAAATTTTACATCTTTTGATTATTTCTTGGCTAATTTATTGTCAACATTTTGTTTATCTGTATGTTTTATGATAGCAAGGACCATGTATGTTTTGCTACTAAACACAGGATTAGTATTAATAAAGTTTTATTAAATAAGTAAATGTAGGTTAAAAAAGATATTAAAAACACATACCCAACCCAAAGCATTGACTATCAGGAATAATTTCATTAAATGCATTTACAGCCCTCTTTTCTTTCTCTTCTCTTTCTCTGACTCCCTCCAGTGTGAGTGGTGGTGGAGGTGGTTTAGTTGCTAAGTTGTGTCTGGCTTAGTGTATTTGGGTATTTGGTCAGGGCTGGGGTGCCAGGTGTGGTAGTCTGGTCACCATCAGAGATCCAGACTGCCTCTGATGCCTAAGCACCAACAGTGGCTGTCCCTACCCTGCTCAGACTGCACCTCAGGTGTGAGCCAGCTCAGGGTCTCACAGCGTGCTTCTGTCCTCAGCTGTGGGGAGTGGGATGTGGAGCAAGTGGAGCTGGAGCATCTGCTCAGTTCAGGCTGAGCCATAGGCTGGGCAGTTGCAGGAAACCAGTCAGCCACCCATGTGGTTTCAGCTGGCCCTCTCCCCCTGCTGGGCAGGCAAGCAAGCCTGTGCCCCTCACAGGTGGAGTCCAGGCCTTGCACAGCCATCGTGTTCATCCCACCAGTCAAGGATGCTTGCCTTCCTATATCGGACCCCAGGGCTGGCAGGCCCAGTAATGGCTTGAACCATTCATGAGGGCCTCTGCGTAATTAATCTCAGTTTCCTCTGAGTCCCCTCCAGGGGCACAGGCCCCGACCTAATCACTTCTCTTTCCTTTCTACCTGACTCTGTGTGTTGTACAGGAGTCTTTCTGTCAGTCTCCAGTTCATTTTTATTGAGAATCATTCCACCTTTTGATTTGTTTCTCAGGCGAGGTGAGCTCCACATCCTCCTAATTCACCATCACAGTGTGAGTTTCCAACATTGACTATCTTAAAAGGAGAGAAATCATACGTAAAACTGACTATAATATAAATAAATATCAACTACCATATGAAAGACATATGTTAAATATCATGGAAATACAGACAGAATATGGAAATCTATGAAGGCAATATTAAAGACTATTTGATGTTTGAATTGAACCTTAAACTTAAGGAGAAAGAGAGGAAGGCATTTAAAAGCAAAATATAGGTTTCAGAGTAAAAGGTGATGAAGAAAATGCTATTAGGTATTTACAACAAATAAAGCAGGTAGAAAAATAGGATTAATAGGGATATAAGGTAGTTCAGTTCAGTCAGTTCAGCCACTCAGTCATGTCTAACTCTTTGCAACCCCGTGAACTGCAGCACACCAGGCTCCCCTGTCCTTCACCAACTCCCAGAGCTTGCTCAAACTCATGTCCATCAAGTCGGTGATGCCATCCAACCATCTCATCCTCTGTGTCCCTTTCTCCTCCTGCCTTCAATCTTTCCCAGCATCAGGGTCTTTTTCAATGAGGCAGGTGACCAAAGTATCAGAGCTTCAGGACTGATTTTCTTTCAGGACTGATTTCCTTTAGGATTGAATGGGTTGATCTCCTTGCTGTCCAAGACTCTCAAGAGTCTTCTCCAACACAACAGTTCAAAAGCATCAATTTTTCTGCACTCAGCTTTCTTTATGGTCTGACTCTCACATCCATACATGACTATAGGAAAAACCATTGCTTTGACTATATGAACCTTTGTTGGTAAAGTAATGTTTATGCTTTCCAATATGCTGTCTAGGTTTGTCATAGCCTTTCTTCTAAAAAGAAAGCATCTTTTAATTTCAGGGCTGCAGTCACCATCTGCAGTGATTTTGGATCCCAAGAAATTAAAGTCTGTCATTGTTTCCATTGTTTCCCCATCTACTTGCCATGAGGTGATGGGACCGAATAACATGATCTTAGTTTTCTGTTGAGCTTTAAGCCAGCTTTTTCACTCTCCTCTTTCACATTCATCAAGAGGCTCTTTAGTTCTTCTTCACTTTCTGATAAGAGTGGTGTTATGTGCATATCTGAGGTTATTGATATTTCTCCAAGCAATCTTGATTGCTGCTTGTGCTTCCTCCAGCCCAGCTTTTCTCATGATGTACTCTGCATATAAGTTAAATAAGCAGGAGGACAATATACAGCCTTGACGTACTCCTTTCCCGGTTTTGAACCAGTTCATTGTTCCATGTCCAGTTCTAACTATTGCTTCCTGACCTGCATACTGGTTTTTCAGGAGTCAGGTGAGAAGGTCTGGTACTCCCATCTCCTTAAGAATTTTTTCACAGTTTGTTGTGATCCACCCAGTCAGGGTTTGCACTTTGTTTGGTAGTTGAATCAAAACTGTTTGTTGTTTTAATTTGGATAGTAATATGTTCAACAAGAAGTATAAACTCCACAGGGGGAACTGGGCAAGAAAACAGAATAGTAGTGTTAAAAAATTGGCTTAAATTAGGATGGTGACAATGGGAATGGAAAATAATGGATGACAAATCTGGACTTGAAATGATAAAGTCTGTGGAAATAACTCCAAGGATGCAGATGCCCCTAACACCTCGTACGTAAAGGCCAAATTTTCAAGAAAAAGAGTCCATGGCTCTTATCAGAAATCTCAAAGGAGTCTCAAACATGACAATTTTAAGAAGGCTAGTTTACTTACCCTAGTTCTTCCCTGTGGGACTACTTGGAAATACTTATCCATGGCTTTCATTTGTCATTGCTGCTTTTTTTTTAAAAAAAAGATTCTAAACAAATGTAGTCCCAGGGTGTGTCATTTATATTCATTCCTTTCCATTCAGAAGGGAGTAGTTTTTCTTCTCAGTGATCCTAGCTTTTGAATCTAAGGGTAAGCATTCACATTCAGTGGATTAAATATACCCCCTCATCCTTTTAAACCAGCCTCTTTTTGACTTAATAGAGATTTGTAAATTTTGTTCCAAGCCTCTAACACAAGTTGCTTCTTAAAGGGCATATGCAAACACTTTTCACTCATATACCCAGGTTATTTTTCTAACACCTAGACAGTGGATTCAAAGAGCAGGCTTACAAACAAAGAAGTGCAGTGCTTCAGATTTCTTTCCTGAAGTGCATTTAAGTCTCGTAGATTTTCAGGGATTGTTTATTTGCCACTAAGTGGATTTCAGTTACTAGTGTTTTCTTGCCTTGTTTCCTAGGTGTGGATATTAACCATGAAGCCTGTTTTCTCACTCACAGAAGACATATTTTAGAAATGTTGGTATTGATTTGCTCTTGTAGGGCATGCCAGACAGACAATTTCTCTTGCAAGACCCAAGCATGAATTCCCTTCAGCTTCTAGGAGCTGGTTGCTGACACATCTTGCCTTTGCTGATAACTGTTCCAGCCCTGCTCCACTTGTAGTGGAAGGAGATCTCAGGCAAAGTGACCCACCCACGTGGAGTCCGTGTTCCTCCTTCTACCACTCTCCGGGCACCCAGGACCTGGGAACCCCTGGTCAAACAGACTCAAGCTTGAATTCTTAGTAGACAGTTGGGTAATTATTATAATTATTCTATAAATTTCTGAACCTTTGATAGAAGAGGTATGAAAGTATCCAGCAGCAAAACCAGTTGAGCTGTGGTTTAGGGTCCAGGCAACAAAAAGGCAATTAGCTTTTAGAAGAAACTCATTTATTATACTGAGACCAGTGAGGAATATCTCTTAAGGTCCTCTTAAAAGCAACATTGTATACCATAAAAAAGAATAATTATAACAACTTCCTTACAATTAGTTTAACAAGGAGTTTCCTAAGTTTATTTCTTATAGTGCTCCTCAATGAAAGTCATGTGCACAATTCATAGGCAGGGTAAATAATAAGGGCAGCTTTTCAAAAGCTTTTTATCTTGTAGTGCAGGCACACAACTCTTTTTTGGCCTGGTGTACAAGAAAAAAGATTACCTAGTGTAACAAATGAAATGCATATGCTTCAGAAATATTCCACAAATTCTATTTTTAAGAATAATCTTCTAAAAGATGGTTTATTTTAAATGTTCTTAAAATGAAGCTAAATGGACTGTGTAAGTACAACTTTATAAAAAATAAGAGCAAATGTAAGTGTGCAAACACCTTTAAAAAAGTGAAATAAAGAATTTGTTTCTATTCTAACTATAAAAAAGGTTAGATTTGAAGACAAAGTTTTATCTCTAAATGTCTATTAGAGAATTAGCTATAAAAATGTTTACATTGCCAACAAAGTTATTCTCTCTCTAAATGTCTATGTGAGTATTAACTATAAGAAGAGCTATATTTGAAAACAAATTTGTTAAGTTTTACCCCAAAATGTCTTTAAATTCTTAAAAATTGTAGAAGAGTTTAGCTCACTTGACTTCTGTCTCATCATTTTTTTTTTCCCCCTCTAGGACTATTTGCAAATCCTCCACAGATACTCTTGGACTTTTTCCATTCGTTACACAAGCTCAGATAGAGTGACCTTTTAAAAACACATAGTCTCAGAAAACCCCACATTCCATAGTCTGGTCTGCACTGGCAACTGAAAAATGAATTTTCCTGAAAAGGATCAAACTATCTAATCTCCACCTGTAAAATAAAGAGCATGAGAACCATAGCAACTTGTCAACCACTAGAATTCATCATATTCATTTAATACTACTCAGAAAAAGTGGAAAGAGTGACAGATTTTATTTTCTTTGGCTGCAATATCACTGTGGATGGTGACTGTAGCCACGAGATTAAAAGATGCTTGCTTACGCTTGGAAGGGAAGCTAAGACAAATGTTGATAGTGTATTAAAGAGCAGAGATATCACTTTGTCAACAAAGGTCTGGATAATCAAACCTATGATTTTTCCAGTAGTTATGTACATATCTGAGAGTTGGACCATAAAGAAGGATGAATGCTGAAGAACTGATTCTTTCAAATTGTGGTGCTAGAGAAGACTTATGAGAGTCCCTTGAAATGCAAAGAGACCAAACCTGTCAATTCTAAAGGGAAATAATCCTGAATATTCATTGGAAGGGCTAATGCTGAAGTTGAAGCTGAAGCTACAATACTTTGGCCACCTGACACAAAGAACTGACTCATTGGAAAAGACCCTGATGCTGGAAAAGATTGAGACCAGGAGATGGGGATGACAGAGGATGAGATAGTTGGATGGCATCACCAACTCAATGGACATGAGTTTGAGCAAGCCTCAGGAGAGGGTGAAGGACAGGGAAGCCTGGCATGCTATAGTCCATGGGTCACAAAGAGTTGGACACAACTGAGTGACTGAACTGAACTGAAGAAAGTGGAACTTAAGTGTTCTGACAAGAAAAAAGAAGGTTAAATACAGGAAGTGATGGACATGTGTGTTAATCTTATGGGGGATCTTTTCACAATGTGTACATATATCAAATCATCACATTGTACAAATTAAATATCTTAAATTTTGTCGACTATACATCAATAAAACTGGAAGGGGGACCCAAAGTGTTGATATCCAGATATTAAATTAAAAATACTGTTAAGAGAAGGGAAAACTATAGAAAGATGGGCAAAATATTTAAACTTCACAAAAAAGGAAATCTAATTGTTACTAAATAAATGAGATATTCACTGTCATTAGTAGTCAGGAAAATGTGAGTGAAAAGTACAATAAAATATCATTACACATCCATAAGATTGACTAATACAGGAATGGTGTGAGTTGTATACACTGCTGGCAGGACTGTAAATGGGTACAGCCACTTTGGAAAACTATTTGAGATTAGCTAGTAAAGCTGAAAAACTGATTATTTGACCATCTTACAATTTTAGACTTAAGGTAGAACTCTTGTGCATGTGGAGCAGAATACATTAGGTGTAAAAAGTGTCTGTAGCATCATTGCCCTTTAATTATCCAAACTGGAAGCAAACTGAATGTCCAACTAGAATGAATAATCATGATATATTCTTAGATCAGGACATTTTCTAGCAACAAAACTAAATAAAGTCTGTCTCCATTCCAAGTCTTCCACAGGTAATACTGAATAAATGAAACTACTGCAGGCAAGAAATTATACCTTTCCTATGGTTTCATCTGTATGAACTTCAAAAAACCAAGAAGTTAAACTACATTTTTTGGGATGCACATATACTTTTGAAAGCTATAAAACCAGGGCAATGGTCATCTCAATCGGGTAGGAAAGCAGCAGACTCTGGAGAGGCACACAGTGACAGGGTGCAAAGTCTTTGGTGGCAGCACATTTCCTCATTCCGAGTGTCATCGTTACAGTTATTCCTGATGCTTTTCACTTACAATTGCTATGGTGCAGTTATGCTATATGTGTGTTCTATTTCACAATTTTGAAAAGACTTTCAAAAGACTGCTTAAGAAGAAATATCTCACACAAATGTCATCAAATTGAGCATAATAAGAATTTGGGATTAGGAATTGATAAGGAGAGAGCCTGTACTTGGTTTACCACTGAAATTGAATACATATGTATAATGGTTAGTGATATTGTCTTAACAATATGCTCTTCAGCTCCAAAAAAGTTATGTCTTTTTTTTTTTCTTGAGTGTTATTCAGCCCATTTTCTTTATTATAATCTATAGCAAAATTGAATAATCTTAAATAATACAGCAAACTTAATGACCAAGATAATCACGATGGTGTGATCACTCACCCAGAGCCAGACATCCTGGAATGTGAAGTCAAGTGGACCTTGGAAAGCAACACTATGAACAAAGCTAGTGGAAGTGATGGAATTCCAGCTGAGCTATTTCAAATCCTGAAAGATGATGCTGTGAAAGTGCTGCACTCAATATGCCAGCAAATTTGGAAAACTCAGCAGTGGCCACAGGACTGGAAAAGTGCAGTTTTCATTCCAATCCCAAACAAAGGCAATGCCAAAGAATGCTCAAACTACTGCATAATTGCACTCATCTCACACGCTAGTAAAGTAATGCTCAAAATTCTCCAAGCCAGGCTTCAGCAATATGTGAACCATCTGATGTTCAAGCTGGTTTTAGAAAAGGCAGAGGAACCAGAGATCAAATTGCCAACATCTGCTGGATCATGGAAAAAGCAAGAGAGTTCCAGAAAAACATCTATTTCTGCTTTCTTGACTATGCCAAAGCCTTTGACTGTGTGGATCACAATAAACTGTGGAAAATTCTGAAAGAGATAGGAATACCAGACCACCTAACCTGCCTCTTGAGAAACCTGTATGCAGGTCAGGAAGCAACAGTTAGCACTGGACATGGAACAACAGACTGGTTCCAAATAGGCAAAGGATTATGTCAAGGCTGTATATTGTCACCCTGTTTATTTAAGTTATATGCAGAGTACATCATGAGAAACGCTGGGCTGGAGGAAGCACAAGCTGGAATCAAGATTGCCGGGAGAAACATCAATAACTTCAGCTATGCAAATGACACCACCCTTATGGCAGAAAGTGAAGAGGGACTAAAAAGCCTCTTGATGAAAGTGAGAGAGGAGAGTGAAAAAGTTGGCTTAAAGCTCAACATTCAGAAAATGAAGATCATGGCATCTAGTGGGGAGTGGGGGGCAGGAGGAGAAGGGGACGACAGAGGATGAAATGGCTGGATGGCAACACTGACTCGATGGACGTGAGTTGGAGTGAACTCTGGGAGTTGGTGATGGACAGGGAGGGCTGGCATGCTGCGATTCATGGGGTTGCAAAGAGTCGGACACGACTGAACGACTGAATGAATGAATGAATGATATTTCAGAAACTTCCTGGTCTCGAAAATAAAACACAATATCGTATTTTATTTCTTATATTATTGAATAAAGTCCTTACAATCCGTTCCTCTTGAGACTCGTCTCCTATCTTTTATGAAAGTGCCCTCTACTTCCCTACCACATAGCCAATCTCTTGCAAGTCTGTTCATGCACAGGATGTTCTTCCATCTCTGTTCTACCTAAAGCACTAGTCCATGTTCATCCTTCAAGAAGCTTATGTGTTGCTTTACCTAGAAGTCTTACTTGAACTCCGTTATCTTCATTTGCTTTTTTACTTTTTATCTTGTAGTGGAGCATAAATGATTAACAACGTTAGGTTAGTTTCAGGTGTACAACATACTGATTCAGTTATACATGTATTTATTCTTTTTCAAATTCTTTTCTCTTTTTTTTTTCCCGTTCTGCTTATTTTTATTTATTTATTTTTTAATATAAATTTTATTTTAATTGGAGGTTAATTACTTTACAATACTGTATTGTTTTCCCATACATCAACATGAATCCACCACAGGTATACACGTGTTCCCCATCCTGAACCTCCCCACCCTGCTCCCTCCCTGTACCATCCCTCTGGGTCATCTCAGTGCACCAGCCCCAAGCATCCAGTATCATGCATTGAACCTGGACTGGCAATTCATTTCATATATGATATTATACATGTTTCAATGCCTTTCTCCCAAATCACCCCACCCTCTCCCTCTCCCACAGAGTCCAAAAGACTGTTCTATACATCTGTGTCTCTTTTGCTGTCTCGCATAAAGGGTTATTGTTATCATCTTTCTAAATTCCCTTCTCAATTACAGAATATTGAGCAGAGTTCCCTGTGATATACAGGAGGTCCTTGTTGATTATCTTTTTTATTGGAATACTGTTGCTTTACATTGCTGTGTCTGTTTCTGCTGTACAACAAAGTGAATCAGCCATATGTGTACATCTATTTCCTCTCTTTTTGGATTTCCTTCCCATTTAGGTCACTGCAGAGCACCGAGTTAGAGTTCCCTGTGCTACACAGTAGGTTCTCATTGGTTGTCTATTTTATACATAGCAGCGATTGTGCATAGGGGACTTCCCAGGAGGTGCTAGTGGTAAAGAAACAGTCTTCCCTGGGTCAGGAAGATGTCCTGGAGGAGGGCGTGCAACCCACTCCAGTATTCTTGCCTGGAGAATACCATGGACAGAGGAACCTGACGGGCTACAGTCCCTGGGGTCACAAAGAGTCATTCATGGATCAAGCAACTTAGCATGCATGCACTCACCAATTGTATATATATGTCAGTCCCAATCTCCCAATTCATCCCACCCATCTTTTCCTCCTTGGTATCCATCCTTATGTTTGTTCTATACATATATGTGTCTGTTTCTGCTTGAAAATAAAATTGTCTATACCATTTTTCTAGATTTCACTTATATGCCTTGATATATTGGATTGGTTAAAAAGTTCATTCAGATTTTTCCATAAGATGTTATGGAAAACCCACATCAACTTTTTGATCAACCCAGTATGATATTTATTTTTCTGTTTCTGACTTACTTCACTCTGTGTGACAGTCTATAGACCCATCCACATTTCTACAAATGGCACAACTTTTCTCCTTTTTATGCTCAGTAATATTCTATCGCATATCTTTATCCATTCCTCTGCTGGAGTATTTAGGTCACTTCTATGTTCAGACTATTGTAAATACTGCTGCAACGAACATTTGGGTGCATGGATCTTTTGGAATTATTATTTTCTCTGGGTGTATGATCAGGAGTGAGATTGCTAAATCATCTGGCAGTTCTAACTTTACTTTTTAAAGGAAATGCCATGTTATTTTCCATAGCCATTGTGTTGATTTATATTCCCAACAGTGTAACAGTGCTCTGTTTCCTCCACACCCCTCCAGCATTTACTGTTTTTAGACATTTTGATGATGGCCATTCTGACTGGTATGAGGTGATACCTCACTGTCGTTTTGATTTGCATTTCTCTAACAGTGATGTTTGGAGAAGGCAATGGCATCCCACTCCAGTACTCTTGCCTGGAAAATCCCATGGATGGAGGAGCCTGGTGGGCTGCAGTCCATGGGGTCGCTGAGTCGGACACGACTGAGCGACTTCACTTTCACTTCTCACTTTCATGCATTGGAGAAGGAAATGGCAACCCACTCCAGTGTTCTTGCCTGGAGAATCCCAGGGACGGGGGAGCCTGGTGGGCTACCGTCTATGGGGTCACACAGAGTCGGACACGACTGAAGTGACTTAGCAGCAGCAGCAGCAGCAACAGTGATGTTTCCTGTGTTTCATGTGCTTGTTTCATGTGTTTGTTGGCCATCTGTGTATCTTCTTTGGAGAAATGTCTGTTTAGGAATTCTGCCCATTTTTTGATTGAATTATTTGTTTTTGATTTTGAGATGCATGAGCCGTTTGCATATTTTGGAGATTAATCTTTTGTCAGCTGCTTCATTTGCAAATGCTTTCTCCCATTCTGGGAGCTGCCTTTTTGTCTTACTTAAGGCTTCCTTTGCTGTGCAAAAGCTTTTACGTTTAATTAGATCCTATTTGTTTAGTTTTGTTTTTATTTTCATTACACAAGAATGTGGGTCAAAAAAGATTTTGCTGCCCTTTATGTCAAAAAGTGTTCTTATGTTTTCATCTAAGAGTTTTACAGCATCTTGCCTTGTATTTAGTTCTTTAATCAATTTTGAATTTATTTGTTGTGTATGGTGTTAAGGAATGTTCTAATTTCTTTCTTTTACATGTAGCGGTCCAATTTTCCCAGCACCATTTATTAAAGGGATTGTCTTTTCTCCATTGTATTGCTTACTCTTGCCTCCTTTATTACAGGTTAAATGACCACAGGTGCATGAGTTTATCTCTAGGCTTTCTATGTTGTTCCATTTCTGTTTTGGGCTAGTATCATACTGTCTTCATTACTGCAGCTTTGTAGTACAGCCTGAAGTCAAGGATCCTGATTCCTCCAGCTCCATTTTTCTTCCTCACTATTGCCTTGACTATTCAGAGTCTTTTTTGTTTCCATACATATTGTAAATTTTTTTTGGTTCTAATTAAGGATTGCATTGAATCTGTATAGTGCTTTGGATAGTATAGTCGTTTCTACAATATTGACTCTTCCAGTTAAAGAACATGGTATATCTCTCCATCTGTTTGTATTGTCTTTGATTTCTTTCATCAGTATCTTATAGTTTTCTGGGTAGAGGTCTTTTGCCTCCTTAGGAAGTTTTATTATTAGGTTTTCTTTTTGTTGCAGTGGTAAATGGGATTGTTTCCTTAATTTCTATTTCTGATCTTTCATTGTTAGTGTATAGGAATGCAAGATATTTCTGTGTATTCATTTTGTATCTTGCAACTTTACTAAATTTATTGATTAGCTCTAGTAGTTTTCTTGTGGCATCTTTAGGATTTTCAGTGTGCAGTATCAGGTCATCTGTAAAGAGTGACAGTTTTACTTCTTTTCCAATTTGGATTCCTTTTATTCCCTTTTCTTCTCACATTACTATGACTAAGACTTCCAAAATGATGTAGTGGCAAGATTGGATACCCTTGTCTTGTTTCTAATCTTAGAGGAAATTCCTTCAGTTTTTCACCACTGAGAATGTTTGCTGTAGGTTTGTTGTATGTGGCCTTTATTATGTTGAGGTAGATTCCCTCTATGCCCATTTTCTGAAGAGTTTCTTTTTTCATAAATGGGTGTTGAATTTTGTCAAAAGCTATTTTTGCATCTACTGAGGTGATCATATGGTTTTTATCCTTCAATTTGTTAATATGATATATCACATTGATTGATTTCTATATATTGAAGAATCCTTGAATCCCTAGGATAGATCTCACTTGATCATGATATATGGTCTTTTTTAACCTGCTGTTGGATTTGATTTGCTAGTATTTTGTTGAGGATTTTTGTATCCATGGTCATCAATGATACTGGCATGTAATTTTCTGTTTTTGTGATGTCTTTGTCTGACTTTAATATCAGGGTGATGGTGGCCTTGTAGAATAAAAGTTTGGGATTGTTTCTTCTTCTAAATTTTTTTTGGAGGAGTTTTAATGAAAAGGTGTCATCTATTTGAAGAAGGAAATGGCAACCCACTCCGGTATTCTTGCCTAGAGAATCCTCTGGACAGAGGAGACTGGTGGGCTGCTGTCCATAGGGTCACATAGAGTCAGACATGGCTGAAGAGACAGCACGCATGCATGCATTGGCGAACAACATGGAAACCCACTCCAGTATTCTTGCCTGGAGAATCCCAGGGACGGAGGAGCCTGGTGGACTGCCATCTTTGGGGTCACACAGACACAACTGAAGCAACTTATTAGCAGCAACAGCTTCTCCAAGTGTTTGAAAGAATTTGCCAGTGGAACCATCTGGTCTTGGATTTTTGTTGGAAGAATTTTAATCACCATTTAAATTTTACTGCTTGTGACTGATCTGTTCATATTTTTAATTTCTGCTTGGTTCAGTCTTGAAAGTTTGTACTTTTCTAAGAATTTGTCCATTTCTTCCAGGTTCTCCATTTTAATGCCACATAGTTTTTTGTAGTAGTTGCTTATGATTGTGTTTCTGAGGTGTCAATTGTAACTTCTTCTTTTTCATTTCTAACTTTATTGATTTGAATATTCTCCTTCCCCCCTTTTTTTCTTGATAAGTCTGGCTAAATGTTTATCTATTTTGCTTATCTTTTTAAAGAACCAGCTTTTAGTTTCACTGATCTTTGCTATTGTTTTCTTCATTTATATTTCATTTACTTTTGCTATGATCTTTATGATGTCTTTCCTTCCGCTAGTTGTGGAGTTTTCTTTTCTGTTGTTCTTTCTCTAGTTTCTTTAGGTGTAAGTTTAGGTTGTTTATTTGATATTTATCTAGTTTCTTGAAGTAGGATTGTATTGTCATAATCTTCCATCTTAGAATTGTTTTTGCTCTCTTCCATAGGTTTTGGGTCATCATGTTTTCATTGTCATTTGTTTCTAGATATTTTAAAATTTACTCTTAAATTTCTTCAGAGATCTTTTGGTTGTTTAGTAGCATATTCTTAAGCTCCCTGTGTTTGTGTTTTTTACAATTTTTCCACTGTCACTGAATTTTAATCTCACAGCATCATGGTCAGAAAAGATGTTTGATAAGATTTGAATTTTCTTAACTTTACTGAGGATTGGTTTGTGACCCAAGATGTGATCTATCCTGGAAATATTCCACGTGCACTTGAGAAGAAGGTGTATTCTGCCAATTTTGGGTGGAATTTCCTGTAAATATCAACTAACTCTATCTGGTTTAATGTGTTTATTGTGACTCATGTTTCCTTATTAATTTTCTCTCTGGATTATCTGTTAATTGCTGTAAATAAGGTGTCAAAGTCCCCACTCTTACTGTGGTAATGAAAGCTTCCCTTTTTAAGGCTGCTAGCATTTGCATTATGTATTGAGGTGTTCCTATGTTGGGTACATAAATATTTACAATTTTTATATTTTCTTCAGTTGATGCTTTGATCATTATATAGTGTCCTTCCTTGGTTATTGCAATAGTCTTTAGAGTCTATTTTGTCTGAAACAAGTATTGCTACTCCAGCTTTCTTTTGATTTCCGTTTTCATGGAATATCTTTTTCTATTCCCTTACTTTTCAGTGAGTATATGTTCCTAGGTCAGAAGTAGATCTCTTGTAGACAACATATATATATTAATTTTGTTTTCATATCCATTCATCCAGTCTGTGTCTTTTGGTTGGAGTATTTAATCTACTTGCATTTAAGGTAATTATTGATATGCACATGTGTGTGTGATTGCTCAGTCGCTTCAGCTGTGTCCAACTCTGCAACCCCATGGAGCAAAGCCCACCAGGCTCCCTTGTCCATGGGATATTCCAAGCAAGAATGCTAGAATGGGTTGCCATGCCCTCCTCCAGGGAGGGGATCTTTTGGACTCAGGGATTGAAACTGCATCTCTTGTATCTCCTACATTTCAGGCAGATACTTTACCACTGAGCCATTTGGGAAGCCTCATTGATTTATGTTACTATTACCATTTTATTAATTATTTTAGGTTTTCTTTAGTAGATCTTTTTCTTCTCTTGTGTTTCCTGCCTGTAGAAGTTGCTTTAGCATTTGTTGTAAAGCTGTTTTGGTGGTGCTAATTTTTTTAGCTTTTGCTTGTCTGTAAAGCTCTTGATTTCTTCATCAAACTGAGTGAGATCCTTGCTGGATAGGGTAATCTTGGTTTTAGGTTTTTCTCTTTCATCACTTTAAATATATCCTGCCATTCCCTTCTATCCTGCAGTTTCTGCTGAAAAATCAGCTGATAATCTTATGGGGATTGCCTTATATATTACTTTTGTTTTTCCTTTGCTGCTATTAATAGTTTTTCTTTGTATTTAACTTTTGCTAGTTTGATTAATATGTATCTCAGCATGTTTCTCCTTGGGGGTTATCCTATATGGTACCCTCTGCACTTCCTGGACTTGACTGACTATTTCCCTTCCCGTATTAAGGAAGTTTTCAACTATGTGAAGTGAAGTAAAGTGAAGTCGCTCAGTCATGTCCAACTCTTTGTGACCCCACGGACTGTAGCCTAACAGGCTCCTCCGTCCATGGGATTTTCCAGGCAAGAGTACTGGAGTGGATTGCCATTTCCTTCTTCAGGGGATCTTCGGGACCCAGAAATTGAACCCGGGTCTCCCACATTGCGGGCAGACGCTTTACTGTCTTAGCCACCAGGGAAGCCTAGTATCTTCAAATATTTTCTCAAACCTTTCCTCTTTCTCCTCTTCTTCTGAGATACCTATAATTTGAATGTTGGTGTGTTTAATATTGTCACAGAGGTCTCTGAGACTGCTCTCATTTCTTTTCACTCCTTCATTCTTTATTCTGCTCTATGGCTGTTATTTCCACCATTTTATCTTCCAGCTCACTTTTCTGTGTTTCTGCCTCAGTTATTCTGCTTTTGATTCTTTCTAGTGTATTTTTCATTTCAGTTATTGTGTTGTTCATCACTGTTTGTTTGCTCTTTAGTTCTCCTAGGCCCTTGGTAAACATTTGTGGTATCTATTTGATTCATGCCTCATTTTATTTCCAAGATCTTATACCTTTACTGTCATTACTCTGAATTCTGTTTCAGGTAGATTGTATATTTCCTCTTCATTGACTTGGTCTTGTGTGTTTTTATCATGCTTCTTAGGCTGCAACATATTTCTCTCTCTTCTCATTTTGTCTAACTTCCTGTGTTTGTGGCCTCCTTCCCCTGGCTGCAGAGTCATAATTCTTTTTGCTTCTGTTGTCTGCCCCCTGGTGGGTGAGGGGGTCATGAAGGCTTTCTGATGGGATGGACTGGTGCGTACACTCTGGTGGGTGGAGCTGTCTTTACCCTTCAATGGCCAAAGTTGCATCTGGTGCTGTTTTGGGGGGTGTCTGTGGGCTTAATGTGACTCTACACAGTCTGTTCTACTGACTGGTGGGACTGTGTCCTCTTGCTGGTTGTTTGGCATGAGGTATCTGCAGGCGGAGGGTGTAGCCAGGTCTCAGGGTCAATATGGATACCTCTGGGAGAGCAAACACCAATTAATATTCCCTGGGCCTCTGACTTCTCTAGCAATACAGCATCCTGGACTCAGCATTTCCACATTGGAAGCCCAAGTCAAACCCTGGCCCGGGTACCAAGAATCTGCAAGCCACATAGTGTGGCAAGAGGAAAAAAAGGACCAAAAAAATGAAAAGAAAACAGGCAAATGAAACCCAAGACAAATAACAATAACAAAAAAACCAGCAGCAACACACACAAAGAAACAAAAACAAAACAAAATAAAAGAGGAAAACAGACAAACCAAGACAAAGACAAATGATAAAAACAACCCAAACATAAACAATGAAAACAGAAAAGAAAAAAAAAAATATAAAAGAAGAGAATGAACAACAGAACTAAAAAATGAAAAGAATCAAGACTAAATTAACAAAAACAAAAAATAAAAACAGAAAGCAAACTAAAAAAGCAGAGAAAACATGAAACACAGAAAAATAGTTTTAAAGAAACCCAAATAAAACTAAGAAAAAACCAAAAAAGTACAGTAAAAATAGAAAAATAAAAAGAAATACATTACAAAAGCATTAAAACATAAAAACAATACCACCAAAAATGTAACAGAGTGAAATAAACACAAAAAGAACCACAGTAGTGATGAGACTTTCCCGGGGCCTCCGCTGTCGCTGTTGGTGTTCCTGCTCCCACAGTGAATGAGCAAGTGCAAGTCGCTCAGTCGTGTCCTACCCTTTGCGACCCCATGGACTTTACGTTCCATGGAATTCTCCAGGCCAGAATACTGGAGTGGGTAGCCTTTCACTTCCCCAGGGGATCTTCCCAACCCAGGGATTGGACCCAGGTCTCCCCGATTGCAGGCGGATTCTTCACCAGCTGAGCCACCAGGGAAGCCCAATTCCCACCTTCCCAGGAGGCCCTCCAATGCCTCTGGGTAGACCTCTGGACACCTTGTGGGCACCCTGACCTGGCCCAAGTCCCACATATACTTGCCCCCAAGCCCATAGCTGCTAAACTTAGGCCAATTTCAGTTATGGGAGTATTCATTGTCTATTTAGGTATTCCACAGACAATGGGTTTACCAAGCTGATTGTGGTGATTTAAACTGCAGGCTTGTGCAGCTGCACAGAGACATTTCCTTTCCTGTTCCTTAGTTGCGGTGCTCCTGAGGCTCAGTTTTGGTTTTGACCCCACCTCTGCGTGTGCACCACCCTCAACCATTTGTTTCCCATCCAAGTGAAGAGAGCAAAAATAGCCTGACTGAGGCACACTTACTCCCTCGGGCTGGTGAAGGGTGCAGCATCTACAGCTGGGGTGAAGCTGAAGTCCCTCCAGTGGTGGGGACTGGTGGGCAGTTGTAACTGGCTGGGGCATGCATGCTCTGATGAGTCCCTTCCAGTGCCCGTGGAGGCAAGGGCTGGTGTGTGGGGCCTGTGGCAGGCCCTCCTTTTGTGTGCCCCTTAACAATGGTGCCTCACTCCCTAGGCAGGATACACTTCCTCTAGGGGTTTTCCTGGCCATGGAGACCCTCACTCCCATCCCCTCTGTAAAGTGGTCCTCTCCTTGGATCTGTTCTCTTAACCCCACAATTTAGCACTCAGCCCCTGCCAGCATCGGTGGTTTCCTGTCTCAGGCAGGATAGGTCAGGGCTGATTCCTGAGGAGGCTTTGGCATGGGTGGCATTCAGGATCCCAGAGCATATGTGGGTGGAGGAGTCCTTGGCTTCAGCCGTGGGTCAGCCTGCTCAGGTGGGTGCTCCTCCCAGTGCTGGCAGAGGCCAAAACTGCTGGTTGGGGAAGGGGGTTGCAATGGTGGTCCTGGCCCTTGTGTATCACTCAACAACGGCACCTTGCTTCCATAGTGCCCTGGCCTTCAGAAACTTCCCCAGTTGTGGAAATCCTTACCCCCTCCCCTTCAGGATGCCTTTTCACAACCAACAGCTGTCCTCTCCCTGGGTCTGCTCTCCAAACCCTAATTTTCAGCACCCAGCCCAGCTCTGCACCAGGAGACATACAGTCTAGGGCACACAGGGCTGCCGCGTGGGCCATGTGCACAGTTCTTACTTTGTTCTGCCTTCCACAAACTGGTTGCTGGGTTCTCTATCGATCCCTTGAAGATTTATTCCTGTCCCAGCTGGTTTCCCCATCATGGGGTTTTTTTCTGAGTGCAGGCACTTCTCCACCTTTGGGTTTTCTGTTTTGTCGTTGTCACAATACTAAATCTTTCAGTCTGGAGAACAACATTTTTTTTTTTTTTAAATCACATCTGAAGACTAACTTTTGCAAGCAAATTCTTGCCCTGATTCTTTTAATCCTGTTGGTGAGTAAGCCCTGACTAGAGCCTGGAGTTGATAACGTTGGAGTTTCCCCTCAGGCCATGGCCATACTGTTGAGTTTTTTGTAGTGACCTTGTTCTTCCCTCTCCCAGCCCTGGATGAACCAGAGATGGATGTGTGACCTCAGCTCTTCCTATGCTCTTGTCTCTCCGTCAACTTTGGAATCTGAATTAAACAATGTCAGTGATCCCAAGGGCATACACCTGGCAGCTTGGCTGTTACCATGTGGAACTTATCTTTGGCCAACATTCCTGGAGTCTACTTAGACTAATTTTCTATGAAGCCAAAGATAATGAATGCCAATTTTGTATCTTGCAATGGAAAAATGTATCAGAAGATAGGTTAAGTTGGGTTCATAAGTATTAATATTCCTATAAAATAGAGGGGAATAAAGAAAGATCTTTTTGAATACGTGACCGTGGAGAAGGATAAACTATTTCTGGCAAAAATACTCTAAGGATAAATTCTAAATTGAGACTTGTGGGTGGTTTTCTGGGAGCAAAGTATAACACATGGTGGGAACTTTTTGTATTTTTTTTCTTTTTTTGCAAAAGATGTAGCTAATTGTTGTGCCTTACATGAAACTATGTTAAATAGATTGAAATATGCTTTCATGTTCTCTTATGTTTTCTTTCTTTCATATTCTCCACATTGTACTTTATCACTTTTATCTTTCATACTCCTTTCATCAGGAATTTCATTGGGAATGAATATTCCAAATGCATACCATCTAGGAGGGAAAGAAAATGGTGTCAGAGGTTGCCTTGTTGCTCTTTATATGCACACTATTCAACACAGTGTTTATTTCAAGAAATTATAATCTAAGACATACACAAAGCTTTAAAAAATTGCTGACTATTCAGAAGAAGGCATATAAATATCTAGAAAGTTGAGAAAGAATTAGATCATGTTTATAGTCCAGAAGCTGAATTGAACATCACATAATGGGGTGATACAGCATTTTAACCATCTCTGAACAGCTCTCATTTCTTTCCTCTGATATAAGATACACAAATGGGAATATTTTTTGGTGGAAAGACTGATGCCAAAGCTTAAATTCCAGTACTTTGGCCACCTGATGCAAAGAACTGACTCCTTGGAAAAGACACTGATGCTGGGAATGATTGAAGGCAGGAGGAGAAGGGGACAACAGAGGATGTGATGGCTGGATGGTATCACGACTCAATGGACATGAGTTTGAGTAAACTCCAGGAGTTGCTAATGGACAGAGTGGTCTGGCGTGCGGCAATCCATGGGGTATTGAAGAGTGGAACATGACTGAGTGACTGAAGTGAACTGAACTGATGGGGCAAGGATACTCATTCTCTAGTTTTGACATGAAATTTCTAATTTGACTGATTTGACGCTCTTATTTTTTAAAATCATATTTTCTGAAATTTCCATTCCATATGATCCTGAGTTTTCTGCCCACACCTTCTCCTCTGCATGGGGAGTTAGCTCTCCCAATTAGTTTGCTCTGCTTAAGAAAGCATCACAGGAAAGCTCTCCAAAAGTTAACGCCCTCAGTTTTTTTTCACAGTTAAGTTTTATTACTTGCATTTTTTTCATTTTCCAGCATCTACAATTCCCTCCTTTTGTCCTTCACACAGTCAGCTTACTGAAACTAGTATTAAATATGCATTGTTAGGAAAAACTGAAACTAATAACTGATTGGTTATTATAAACAATGTCAAACAGTTAAACTTCCCCCAAACTGCATATATTTTCAAAAAACATTGTATGAGCTTTTATTTTCCCTAGAAGAAAAACCTGTGTATTCACCTCATATCAAACCCCTTTTGAAAGGAGCACAATTTCTACTTAGGTCATGTACCATCTTTAGATTCATTTGATATTGATATAAATAGAAGCTTGCAACCATTCTTCACCATTCTGGATAAACTTAGTTGGAAGAATAACAAATACTGTTCATCTAAAATAAAAAAGATGAGGCCTATTGGACATGCCCATATGCCAGGCTCTTTTTTAAAAATCATAACCTGCAATATTCTATTTAATTCTCATAAAAACCCTGTGTGACATGTTGTCCCCATTATCATCTGCATTCTACACATGAGACTGCTGAAGCTAGAGAGCGTAAGCTTTCTGTATGCAAGATCACACAGTTCAGGAGAGACAGAAGTAGGAGCTAAGTTCAGTTCAGTTCGGTCGCTCAGTTGTGTCCGACTCTTTGCGACCCCATGGACTGCCACACTCCAGGCCTCCCTGTCCATCACCAACTCCCAGAGCTTACTTAAACTCATATCTATTGAGTCGGTGATGCCATCCAACCATCTCATCCTCTGTCGTCCCCTTCTCTTCCTGCCCTCAATCTTTCCAGCCTCAAGGTCTTTTCAAATGAATGAGCTCTTCACATCAGGTGGCCAAAGTATTAGAGCTTCAGCTTCAGTATCAGTCCTTCCAATGAAAACCTAGGACTGATCTCTTTTAGGATGGACTGGTTGAATCTCCTTGCTGTCCAAGGGCCTCTCATGAGTCTTCTCCAACCCCACAGTGCAAAAGCATCAATTCTTTGGTGCTCAGCTTTCTTTATAGTCTAACTCATTCATACACGACCACTGGAAAAACCATAGCTTTGACTAGATAGACCTTTGTTGGCAGCTAAACCAACCAGTTTAGTAGGAGATAAACACACAGTTCCAGAAAATATGCCCTTAGCCTCAATCCCACACTACCTGTATTGTGTTTAAATATGGCTACCAGAGGACTTATTCTGAGCCATTGCTTATATATGTTTGACTTCTAAAACTCTTTTATTTTGGTTTCTTTGTGTCTATACTTTAAAAAAAAAATTTAAATTGAAGTATAATTGATTTACAACATGTTACTTTCATGTGTATAGAAACTGATTCAGTTTTATATATATATAAATAGTTATTTCTCATTGTAGGTTATTACAAGATATTGAGTATACTTCCCTCTGCTCTTCAGTAGGTCCTTGTTACTTATTTATTGTATATATAATAGTGTATATATAGTAGTCCCAAATTACTAATTTATCTCTTCCCCTCTCACTATTCCCTTTGGTAACCATAATTTTGTTTTCTATGTCTGAGTCTGTTTCTTTTTTTTTTTTTTATTTTTAATTGGAGGTTAGTTGCTTTCCACCACTGTGTTGGTTTTTGCCATGTATCAACATAAATCAGCCATAGGTATGCATGTGTTCTCCTCCCTCGTGAACCTCCTTCCCACTTTCCACCCCATCCCACCCCTCTAGGTCTTCACAGAGCACCAGAGTTATACAGCAGCTTCCCACTAGCTCTCTGTTTTACATATGGCAATGTATATATGTTTCTGTTTTGTATATAAGTTCATTTGTATCGGTTTTTAGATTCCACATATAAGTGGTATCATATGAATTTTATTTTTCTCTGTGACTTACTTCACTTACTATGATAATCTCCAGTTCCATTCATGTTGTTGCAAATGACATAATTTCATTATTTTTATGGCTGAGTAATATTCCCTTGTATATATGCTTCACATCTTTACCCATTCATCTGTTGATGGACATTTAGGTTGCTTCCATGGCTTGGCTATTGTGAATACCATTGCTATTAACATAGGAGCACATGCATCTTTTGAGTATGATGAAACTGATTCTTTTTTATGATTCTGTTTACTTAGTTTTTACATGTAGCTTACTTAGAGGTTATAAAAACATAGAAGGTGTTTCATATGCAATGGGACAAGGAATAAGAAAAGATTATGCTTGGATAAGAGATACTTAAATGCATGTGTAAGAGAGTCTGTGTGAAACACTACAAGGTCAGCTATGGCATCTCTTTCTCGATCCTGGATTCCTCTTTAGACCCGTTTATACAGTCCTCCTGGGCACTTCCACTTGGGCCTCTCATATTCTACCTTCTGTGATACCTGCCACCTGCCTCCACCGTGAACACAAACCCAAATCTACCATTTCTTTGAGTTTTTCTTGTCTCAGTAAGTGGAACGACAAATTACTGGAAGAAGGTGAGAAGTATTTCAATTTCCTCCCTCCTTTCCCTCAAACATTTCCTCTGAAAGATGTTCTTTCCTCTTTGTACTTTGGTGCAAGTCTTACCTGAAACCCTGTCATCTGTTGATTAGGCATCCCCAAGAGTACCTTGAGCTTCCTTGGTAGCTCAGATGGTAAAGACTCTCCTGCAATGCAGGATCCCTAGGGCAGGAAGATCCCCGGGAGAAGGGATAGGCTACCCACTCCAGTATTCTTGCCTGGAGAACTCCATGGACAAAGGAGCTTGGCAGGCTATAGTCCATGGGGCCACAGAGTCAGACATAATTGAACTAGCACTTGCACTTTCTTTTCACTTTCAAACAACAGCAAAGAATACTTAGTTATCAGCCCTAGTGCCTTCCAGAAAGCTATCAGGTGAAGCTCCTAACATGCAAATCCCATCATGTTATTCATTCCCTTCATTTCTTAGTAGATGCTCAGACCTACAGAATTAAGTTAAAACTCCTGCAACCCTTTCAGGCTTACCTCCCTAAACGTCTATACAACATAGCTTTCACTTCAATTTCACCACAGCACACTCAGTTTCTAATGAGGCCAAACATTCTGTGATTTTGTTATAATCCTATGGATTCCAGCCCCTACTAAATTGGCTGGTGACTTCTGCTCTTCCCTCAGAACAAATCAGTTATCACCTCCTTCTAGAAACACTTTCTTATCAAAACTTCATCTCCTTCAACTAAATTATATTCTTTTTTGTGCTGCTACTTTACTGCTGCACTTCTATTTACTTTGTTTATAGGTTATGGAATTAAACCGTACTGTCTCTAATTGTTGTTTTTTTATGTTGTATCTTCTCAATGTGAGGCTGAAGAAGACAGAGTCTATGTGTCCATCACCTCTGGATCCTGGCACCTTGAACTGTGCCTGGCATGTTTTAAGTGCTCAATACATATTTGTTGAATTGAACTGAAATTTTAACATATACCCTAAATGTGTGATTAACAATAAACAGAAATATTGTTGGCTGCCCTGAGCAATAAGAACAAAAATGAAATGACAAAAATATTGACTATTCAGAAAATGACATTCAGATGTCTGCTTGTCAGGGAAACCAAATACCTGATTAAAGAGTTGGAACTTTCAGCCCTACCTCCCACCTCCAGGGAAGTGAGAGGGTGGAGACCGAGTTCAATTATCAATGGCCAGTGATTTAATCAACTCTGCCTAAGTAATGAAGTTTCTATAAGAAACCCGAAAGGATGGGGTTCAGAGAGCTTCCAAATTGGTGAACATATGAAATTTTGAGGAGGGTGACTCCCCTGAAGAGGGCTTGGAAGCTCCTGCCCCTTCCCCCATGCCTTTTATTTGGCCATGCAAGATGTGGGATTCTGGTTCCCTGACCAAGGATCAAACCCATGTTCCCTGCATTAAAAACATGAAGCCTTAGCCATTGAACCACCAGGGAAGTCCCATGAGTGGAATCCTTCTGTAATAAATGATTTTCCTGAGTGCCCTGAGCCACTTTAGAAACTCATCAGACCTACAGAGGGGTTGTGGGAACCCTGGTGTATGATCAGTGCGTAAGAAGCATAGGTAACCCCTGGACTCATGCCTGCTCCTGAAATTAGAAAGGAGGGGCAGTCTGTGGGACTGAACATTAACCTACACAGTCTGACACTGACTTCAGGTAGATAGTGCCAGGATTAACTTAAATTGTAGGACACAGTGTCTGGGGAATCAGAGAATTGGTTGGAAAAATCTACACATTTGATGGTGTTCAGAAGTTTTGAGTCACCAGATGACAAATACCATGATTCCGGTTATATGAGGTATCTAGACTAGTCAAATTCATAGGGATGTAAAGTAGAATGGTGTATGCCAGGGGATGGGGGTGTGTGGTAGTGGAGAGTTGTTTAATGGTTACAGAGTTTCAGTTTGGGAAGATGAAACCATTTCTGGAGATGGATGGTGGGGAAGGTTGCACAATATGAATGTACTTAATGCCACAGAAAAATACACTGCAAAAATGATAAAAATGGTACATTAAAAAAAAAAGAAGAAGAAGAAAATAGCATTCAGGACTTACTATGGCACTTTGCACATTAAATCTAACTGCCTCCATATTCTTTTTATGGATCTGTTCTAATTTACAATACAAGCAATGCTCAAAGGCTTCTGATTATGGTACCTTAAGACATTATATTACCAAGATTCAAGTATTGCAATATACTTTATCTTCTATCACACTATCTATTATGTGTGTGTGCATATATATAAATGCAACCCAGATTACAACAACTTGGAAGTAAAAATAGAATCACAGTTATTATAAACCCATTTTCCTCTCTCCTCTAAACTGCTCTGAAGAAACCCTAGACTCCTCACAAATTCCTCCAAATAATTCTGGGAGATCTTGTGTAGGTTCCCAAGTGTACTGAACAAACTAGTACTCTTGACTACCCAAGGTACTAGTCAGGTTTCTTCTCTCCTGCTCAGCTTTCCCTGACCATGCCTCTGCATCTGTTGATACCATCTCTGTTTTATTGGTCTTTGTGTTGAGCAAGATGGTTTCTGTGCCAAAAGTAACAATGTCCAACCCTCTCCCTCCAGAGAAAATGCTATCAAAGCCAGCCTGGATTACCCAATGGGCAGGGTAAGCACACACTTGGAGCACTAACAAAATACAAGAGTCAGAAAACTTTTGTAAATCACTCATTTGCTATTCAAAAATTTGTTGATTTAGCTGCTACAGTCAAATCGTACTTTATTTAAATTTCCTTACATTTATTGAACAGTCTGTAATTATTACCTCATGTCTGTTTGGGAGAACAGCATAGTCTTTTGAGTCTTGTGTCTTCTAGAAATCTTAAGGCAGCCCTCCTTGACATTAGCACACTCTGGTGTCCAGGCAGCAGCCACCACTGCCCAATGGGGATGGCAACAATGTCTGTGCTACTGGCCCCACCTCACATCTGAGGCCCAGACATGTGCTGGATGTTTCCCAGATTTTTTTTTTTTTCCTTTGTATTCTATTTTTATTGCTGCTCCCTTGAGGTAAGACTCATGTGTGAGTTCTTGGAGACTGAACAAAAAGCGATTCTGATAACAGTATTCAAAGTATCCTTCTCAGACTTTGTCTTTTTCCTTGACTATCCTTTTCTATTAGCATTTCTGTTGTTTGTGGGGAGGAATCTTGGTGCTTTCTAACTAGACTCTGGATAGATGTCCCCTCCTTCCTTGTCACTCCAAGTGGATTTAATACAAGGCTCATGGGAGCTAGGGGCCTTCCCAAAAGGTGCTAGTGGTAAAGAACCTGGCTGCCAATGCAGGAAGTGTAAGAGATATGGGTTCGATCCCTGGGTCAGGAAGATCCCCTGGAGGAGATCACAGCAACCCACTCCAGGATTCTTCCCTGGAGAATCCCATGGACAGAGGAGCCTGGCAGGCTACAGTCCATGTGGTCACAAAGAGTGGGACATGACTGAAGTGACTATGCGTACATGCAAGCATGGGAGCTAGGTTTTGTATGGAAATGCTGGGCCACTAGTAAATTCATAAGTTTTTTCAGTGATACTTTTTGAAAAGAAAATAACATTTTCTTTTATTAAACTCTAATTAACAAGACTGTTCCTTATCCAGGAAATCTGTTTAACAGAGGTATTACTGTGCCATTTTAATCTCAGAATTTTAAAATAAACATTTGAGGACTTTAAAAGATATAAGAAACAAATCCTTCCAAAAGGTAAATTTAACTTGTATTAAAAATAATTAAAGGGCAGGTGATACAACAAACTTTACTAAATGTTTCATAAGGCAGACAGTCTTCATCCTCAGGCATCCAGATGACTGCAAAGGGAGACTGCAGGAGCTTTTATAGGATAAAGAACAAGAAACAAAAAAGTGACTATAGAGTTCAGAGTTGGCCAGACATTTGGGGATTGGCTGACTGAATGTGCTGTGTTTCTGGTCAAGAAGAACAACTACAGGGAACTGAAGTCACTTAAGTTCCAGTTTTTTGATGAGGTACCCAAAATGGGAGTGGCTGCCTGTTGGGCCTAGAAAATTATTTTGACACATGTCACATATTGTAGGCGTTCAAACTCTCCCTAGAGAGTCAGGGGTTGAGTAGGACTTGCAGAGTCAATGGGTGCATACACAATCCTCACCTAATTATTCCACACTCAACATTCAGGTGGCCTCATCACAAGATTGGATGATAAGTAGGTAAGGATGAGAGGATTTCCCTGTCATCCTTACCTCAGAACATCCCCAGGTTTTACAGAGTTCATAGGGAGATTTTCAAAAAATATAATGATTTTTCTCATTGAAAAGCAAGAAAAGTGGCAATAACAGTGACAATGAGGGCCAAAGTCACTTGGCTCTTGCACCAGGCCGTCTGCTGTTCCCTTTGTGCTTGGTATGATAGAGTCTGTTGGGATCATTGAACGAGATAACAGAATAAGCAACATAGACTTCACTTCCCTAAATTGCTAAACTACATAGTCTTATTGTTTGAGAAGTCATCCAGGAGTATAAAACTGAAATAAACATAGAAAATTCAAGTAATTTTGTAATAGATCCTATATTGATTTGGGTAAAAGCTAAGCTGCCATGACAGAAACAGAAAAATGCAGTGGATTAAAATAAAAGATAATTTATTCTTCAATCGCATAATAGCCAGAGGTGAGTTGTCCAGAAGCCTCAGCATCTGCCTATTTTGCTCTGTTCCTGTTTGATGTCTACAACACCAGGTAGAACCACAGCTAGATCTGATGGAGAAGATAGAGTGTTACCCAGAAGTCCTAACTTTGGTTGCATGAAGAGACAGGATGAGCTTTGAGTTGTGTTTGTTGTGGGGAGAGAGAGAATTGTGTTAGTAGAAAGAAGAAAGAGTGTGGAATCTAGGGGAGAAAGGACATACAGAGGTGCCGGGAACCAGCATGAGGAATCCCCCCCGTGACAAGGTCATGCGGAAGGAAGCCTGACAAAACGCAAGGACGTGATCAGGCTTCAGGGGTTCCCCCTGGAGTTTCCTGAGCATCCACCCCGCAAGATCAGAGTCTGCCTGCTTTACTGTCTTATGCTTTCCACCTACTCTTCTGTCATTAACAGGGGGCTGTCCCCCCACCACCTTTTTTTGGAAAAAAAAAAAATAATTTAGAACTTTTAGATAATAAATCTCCTGGGCATAATACAAGTGTTTCAATTCAAAACCCCTCTGATGGCTTTCTAGCCTGCCTGCAGGACTCATACAGCTGCTCATGTGATTGTTTACAGTCTCCCAATCTCGAGAGGCACAGAAAGCTTAAAACATCCTAGGAATGCAGGAGCTTCTGAGGTGTCAAGATCATTAGAATAAAGCTGATTAAGAGTTTCACTGTTGAGCCAATACTTGCTGCCAAATTTTCATATCCTTTATTTTTAGATATAGTTGGTTTATAGAAAAACAAGTAGTAGACCTGGTATTAGCAACATTACATCTTTGTTTTTCCTGTGGTCATGTATGGATGTGAGAGTTGGACTGTGAAGAAGGCTGATCGCCGAAGAATTGATGCTTTTGAAGTGTGGTGTTGGAGAAGACTCTTGAGAGTCCCTTGGACTGCAAGAAGATCCAACCAGTCCATTCTGAAGGAGATCAACCCTGGGATTTCTTTGGAAGGAATGATGCTAAAGCTGAAACTCCAGTACTTTGGCCATCTCATGCGAAGAGTTGACTCATTGGAAAAGACTCTGATGCTGGGAGGGATTGGGGGCAGGAGGAGAAGGGGACGACCGAGGATGAGATGGCTGGATGGCATCACTGACTCGATGGATGTGAGTCTGAGTGAACTCCGAGAGATGGTGATGAACAGGGAGGCCTGGCGTGCTGCGATTCATGGGGTCGCAAAGAGTCGGACACGACTGAGCGACTGAACTGAACTGAACCTTCTTTGTTATAACCCACTGCGCCTTTGTTCTATAGAGATGTAACCTTAGTGCTTTAAGGAGATGCAGATTAAAGAAAAACACTTCAGGGGAAATGAGATTAACATTCATTAAGGAAGAGAGCCAAAAAGTGTTAGCAAGCCTTTTGGCCGGAAGATGATGTAAATTACCTAAGACTTGTGTATACAACTAGGTATGCAGAGAAATAAGCCTGGTTTTGATAAGCATCTGGGCCGCTAATGCTGCATAATTTTGTATTACCCATTGATCTCCATGTACTGTCAAAAGTATAAAAAGCCTTCTGAACAATAGAGACCGGGTCAGTCGCTGGACTGGTTTCCCCCATGTCTCCTCTTTAATTTCAGGCTGAATTGCCATCTGGGGTGTGGAGGCTTGTCATGTCTACTTACTTGTCCCAGCTTCAAAGATCCCTAAGAGAGAGAGCCCAAGGCGGGACACTCTCCGATATTCAAACGGGTGCTGGCAGCCTAACGTAGATGGTGTAAGTTCCTTGTCTGGAACTTTATTGGTTTTCCATGTAAACCAAGTTAATCAGCCTCTTTTCTCCACTAAATTTTCCTACTACACTATTGCTTCCTGATCTAATCTTCTATTAATAAATAAATAAGTTTTTTCCTTGCCAACACTGTCCCTGCTTCGAATTCCCTGGATCCACTGGGGCTGGACCCCTGCACAGAGGGGCAGAGGATCAGTCTCCCAGCAAACTTCTCCCCTTCTTATGGTTTGTAACAGGATCCTCCAGTCTTTACCTACCTGCAAACTGCAAGCCTTTCTCCCCAGGCTTTTTTAATCATGTGAGGCTATAAGTTAGAGTTGATGAGGTAGGAAAGAATCTGAATTGGGCCATTTCCAGGTCATCTCACAGATATTCACACTGCCTACTCCCTTTTCTGTTGTCCAGAAAGTGGTGACAACTGAGGTGGAATCAAGAGATGGCAGAGTGAAAGGATGCTCAGATCACCTCCTCTCAAAAACACAGCAAAACGTTGGCTACATATAGAACAGCTCTCTCCGAAATCTACCTAGAGACTAGCAGGACAGTTCTTTTACTATGAAGCCTATAAAGAAAGAACCACACAGAGTCTGATAAGAAGAAAAGAGAATCAATTTGGTCAAAATCCCCACCCTTACCAGGAGGAGGCTGTTACAAGATCAGGGTTTCTCTGTGGGAAGTGAGTGATTCGAGCCACAGTTTAGACACCCTAGCCCTGTGGTCCAAAATCGGGAAAACAAGCCCCCTTGGCTCGTTTGAAAACCAGTGTGGCTCACCAGAGGGCTGCAGGAAACAGATTCCACTTGTGAAGAGCACAGACACACATTTGCTCAGTCCCAGTCATGGCACTGAGGAAGCAGTGAAAACTGCTTGGGGTTCTAGATGGCTTGCCAGGACACCCCAGCACACATGCCCCAGCAAATACGGGGTTCCTACCCCAATCCTTTGCTCTAGTGCTGCTCCCCGTGAGGTGGAGGCTGTTGTTGCCAAAAGAGGGTGCACACCTGGAGGGATCAGAGACCACTCTGTTCCACAGAGAACCACAGCCCTGTACCTGACTAATGTGGAAGCAACCACTGCCAGCATATCACAGCCCTGAGAGGGAGCAACCTACCTCAGTAGCATGGCTCCAACCCCTCCAGGCCCACCCAAGCCTCTAACTAAGACGTGCACACCAAGGAAAAAGTAAAACCAGCATTGAAACACAGACTCAAGTCCTGGGGTCCAGGACAAAGCCCTAACCAAGGCAAAGACTGCCTTCATACCCTTGAGAAACCCAGCTTCCCGAAGCATCTATTGCAGTTCTCTGGGCCTTGCCTTCACTGCCTCACCCCCCACCCCTCAATAGAGCAGTAGCTGCTGTTGAGCAGAGGAGAAGCCCTGGCTCACATTTAACTCTGGCTCTTAACCCCTCCATCTCCAGCCCCACCTCCTACCAAGATAACCCAGCAGAAGAGAGTCCCTCCTGACTTCAGATCCAGCTCTCCCACCTGAGCTACTAGGCACAAACAGACTGCCTAGGGATGCCTAGGACATGCTTTCAAGATGGGGACAGGCAACTGTTTCACCTAATTTCATAGAGACAGGGAAAGTTAAACAAAGTGAGAAGACAGAAGAATATGTTTAAAACAAAAGAACAAGAAAACCCCTGGAAAAAATCTAAAGGTATAAAAAGAAACAATTTACCTGATAAAGAGCACAAATAAATAGTAATAAGAAAATAACTGAACTTAGGAAACAAATAGATGAACACAATGAGAATTTTAACAAAGAACTATAAAATATAGAAAAGGATCAGTCAGACATGAAGAATACGAAAACTGAAGTTAAAAAATACAGTAGAAATAATCACAGCATGTGATACATAAGAATGCATAAATGAGCTGGAATACATAATAAGAAATCATCCAATCATAACAGTAAAAAAAAAAACAAATTATAAAAATTAGAATAGTATAAGGGACCTCTGCAACAACATCAAGCATGCCAACATTTGCATTATAAGAGTCTGAGGGGAGAAGAGAAAGAGAAAGGGTAGAAATTATATTTGGTGAAATCATGACTGAATCTTTCCTAAACCTGAAGAAGGAAACAAATATGTAGGTACTGGAAACACAGAATGTCCCAAACAAGATGAACCCAAACAGACCCACACAAAGACATATCATAATTAAAATGACACAAGTTAAAGTTAAAGAGAGAATTTTAAAGACAGCTATACCAAAGCAAAGGGGCTTCCCTGATAGCTCAGTTGGTAAAGAATCTGCCTGCAATCCAGGAGACCACAGTTCAATTCTTGGGTCTGGCAGATCCACTGGAGAAGGGATAGGCTACCCACTCCAGTATTCTTGGGCTTCCCTTGTGACTCAGCTGGTAAAGAACCTGCCTGCAATGAGGGAGACCTTGGTAAAATCCCTGGGTTGGGAAGATCCCCTGGAGAAGGGATCCCCTGGAGAAGGGAAAGGCTATCCACTTCAGTATTCTGCTCTGGAGAATTCCATGGACTGTATAGTCCATGGGGTCAAAAAGAGTTGGACATGAGCTGAGCAACTTTCACTTTCAGACTAAAGCAGAGTCATACAGAAATGAAACCCCGTAAGGCTATCAGCAGATTTTTCTACAGAGACTTTGCAGGTCAGCTGATACTGCCGTGATATATTTAATATGCTGAAATGAAAAAAAAAAAAAAAAAAA